>BSBK01002553.1:600000-1107500 GCA_027943335.1 Chamaecyparis obtusa | reverse complement strand
TCTTAATTATAATGTAAGCCCTTAACTACACGATATAGAAGATTTTTGCTATGGTTTTTTAGGAGGATACTATCAAGCAGGCACCTAAATCACTCTGTCAGCAAAGATTCTAGAATGGATATCTACAAAAATATCAACCTAATTGTATGAAACATAAAGCGGTTTCCTTAAAAATACAAAATCTAATAGATGTATCATTAAAACCTCGATATTATCGAGCAGTGGGTATGCCCACTGAAAGTTTGTATTTCTAGATAATTACTAATTGTTTTAAGAGATGTGGGAATGCCCGCGGGAACTATGTATTTAAATAAATCTCCACAATTGTTGAGTCATGGGTATGCCCACATAAATTTTGTATAAGTACAGGACCTATGGTCCCAGGCAAGGCTGGAGGTTTTCTCAACCCTGCTCTTTCCTACTAGCACCTGTAGCGAGCGGGGTCACATGTAAAAATAATTTTATATTAATAGAAAACTTTATAGGGCTTCGGCCTTTTACCGATCAAAAATAAATAAAAATTCAATAGTAATAAATTAATTGTATATTATTATTATATAGTTATATTATTCTAATTATTTATTTTGTTTCTGCTAATTAAATTATAATATTTAATCATGATAAATTTATCTTGACATTAGATGTTATAATTTAATTATGCACATTTATTATATACTATATTATTATTTTATTTAATAAAGAATATTTAAATAATATATATAATAATATATTAATTGTCTATTAAATTGTATAAAATATATTAATATTAATTATAATAATTTGATATTTAGAAGACTTTATATATTAATTTTATTTGTAGTTTACAAAAATATATTAAATCTTAATCGTATAATTTTATTTTTATATTTAATTAATTTATAATATTTGATTTAATACATTAATAATTAATAATTATATTATTATTTTATTTTATCTATTATTATACTATCTTTTATATTATAATAGCCTACATAGTTCTGTTATCTTAAACACCATGCGAATTGGGGCAATCGAGAACAATGCCCCAAAATCGCACACAAGAGGCAATCATGACATAATGTATTCTTCTTCAAACCTACGGAAAATTTCTTTAATGCTAGCCTCAAATTCCAAAATCTGGAGAATGTTGTCAGCTATCTTATTTTCTAAATTTCCATATTCCTCAAGCATACTTCACTTTGACTTGGTTCAGAGAATCGAGATTCTCACTTCTTAGCCTCTAGTTCTACTTCGGAAAATACACTTCCTTGGTTACTTCTCTGAAGATAGCTGAACAGATTTCGTAGCCAGGGAAGGAAAATTCTGGAATCCCACTAGATCTAGTAACTCAAATCCATGAAAAAGTCAGAGTAAATATGTGAAGAAATGTTTGAAGAATGCCCCATCACATCATTACTCGGTATTGTTTGTACTGGGTATAGGTAAGAAAATCAACCCCTGTACTAGGTATTGTTTGTATTGTGCATTACCGATGAAATAAAATGTAATAACATGCACTCAACCATAATTTTCAACACACAAAGTCAACATTTCCCTTTCGCAACTGATTTTGTAGATGCTCAATTTTTGTGTCTCGGTTGTTTGGGAAATTGATTCAAACTTAGGAAAACAAAATGTTGCCCAACGAAATCAAACGTAAGGGAATCTTTGATTCAATTGAAAATGTGTCACAGATTTCATCATCTCTAATTAAGTTGGGTTGTCCAACAATCTGAGCATGTCATCAACTTTGGATTGTATTCCTACTGAGTGTGGATCTCTAGGCAGAAGATTAGATCTCTTCCAATCTACACTTTGAGATGAACTCGACAACGTTTCATTTGTAGAAGAAACGTGTTGAAATAGCTCCAACCTCCTACCATCTTCAATAATAGATTTGATGTGGCCCTTGATGTCCTTAATTCTCCACCCCATTCTATAGTGAAAAATCCATTGCTTAGAACTCAACCCACAAGATTGAGCATTATTTGCATACTTGGATTCTACAGTACATTCATCACAGATATCCTCTACAAGGAAGGAAATAACAAGAATCTTCTCTAGGAAATGTCTAACATGCTCCCTCTATTGGGACTTTTGAGTAGTATCTTTTAGAAAACTCCTCAAATATATGAGTTGGTCACTTAACCATCTGAACTCATCTATGAAATTCCCCACCAGATTTGTCTGCTCAGTCAGTTTCTGGACAACCATATGAAGGACCATCTCACAAACTTTTTCTAGAACATTTCCTAGAACAACTTGTCCAATTACAAAGGCCATTTGATAAAAATAAGATTGAACAGGTAAAAATTCCTCTATTAATTGGGTGAACCTACAATAGTGGGTTACACTTTTTAGCCTGAACAGACACTGAACTCTACATTTTGAGAAAAAATTTCAGATTCGGATGCATATTGCCGATGAACTGCTTAGAATCGGAGAATGAAGTAAATTAGAGTATTTTAGGATTTTCTATCTAGTTTCTAAATATATTTTATTTTATTTTTTTTTAATTTATTTGAATACTTTTTTCTTTCTCCCATGAAAACTTGTATGGTGCTGAAAACGTCATTTTCAAATAGTAACACTATTTTCATAGAGCATAAACTTTTTTTGTAAAATAGATATGAATGTGATTGTTTCAAATTTAGTTTTGTAACATCCATATGGAGGGCATGCAATTGGTTTGATAAAATTATCACTATTATTGCATATTTTATTAACGTTTGACGTTGACTAAACCAAAATTTTGACCTACCTTGACTACATAGCTTATAACTTATAAAGTATTTATTGAATTTCAATTATTTTTTTTAATAGAAAGTAGACTCGAATATGGAGGGCACTATTATTTTTCCAAAAAAAAATTCCTTGTTTTACTATTTTTCATTGAACGTCAAACTCAGAGGTTTATATTTGATAAAAAACCTACATTCATTTAACATCAAAAACCATACACATAATAAATTTAAAAATAGTCAAATATATAACCATTTGAAAGCTAGTTTTGAGTACTTGTTGAATGGAAAAGGATGTCTTCTTATTCATCCATTTGATCAGTGCGCTTGAGGCTTGAAGCCATGAAATTCTTAGAATTTCTTGAAAACTTGTTCAACCATGGCTCAAACCAGGGACTTTCAATAGAAAGTACTTTCGATTGAAAGTACTTTCGATTGAAAGTACTTTCGATTGAAAGTACTTTCGATTGAAAGTACTTTCGATTGAAAGTAATTTCAATCAAAAGTACCTTGCCCAAAAATGGAAAATGTAGTTAATACTAACCTAGTTTCGATCGAAAGTCATTTACTTTCGATAGAAAGTCAAGTTTGACTTTTGATCGAAAGTCATGTGGGCCTTTTTGGTGGCATTTTTGGTTGATAAGTCATGTCAACTTTCGGCAGATATAAACTTCCAACAAAAAAAACCCTAAATACATGACTTTCAATCGAAAGTCATCACTAAGGGACTTTCGATTGAAAGTTCCTTAGTAACTTTCGATCGAAAGTTACTTGCGATCAAAAGTCCTTTGTTTAAGGACTTTCGATCGTATGTTTAGTACTTACGATTGAAAGTTGAAGCTATTTTCTATCGAAAGTTGATAAATATTATTTTGCCAAAAATGCTTTTCGGGATGGATTCCTTCCTTCAAAAAATTGTAACCCAGTATTGTGGGTTCACCCAATTTTCTATGCACACAAAACCAAGTCACCAAAAGACTTTAGAAAATAGAGCTACTAAGTACACTAAAAATTTGATAAGCTTGGATTGTATGTGAGAATATGCATATATTAAGTGGGCATTTGTAGTAGGCGCAACATCTTCTTCTCAGGCAATGATGTTCACTATTGTTTACTTGTGATTCTTTTCTTGTGACATACGTTTATATTTTATTTGATTCTCTATTACTTTTATGGAGAAAAGAATGGAACCTGTAAAACACAAATATAGTAGAGAAACATTTTTATCAGGAGCCAATTGACATGACTAATTTGACATCTCTATGCAATGATAGAGACATCCATGTGTGCTTTAGTTGTGAATCACCAAAAGCTTCGACCCATAGGTCTTGGTGCCTCTTCTTCTAGTTGGGAAGAAATTCACACATCTTGTATCAAATCCCATTGATGGAGTAGCTCCCTGACTTTCTAAACTTTTCCTTTTTCTTTTCCATAGTCGGGAACTACCTTTCATTAACTCCTGCTTTCAAAATTTAGGAAATCGCATAACACTCCTTCGCTTTCCGATTGAGATGCAGTTCAAAAGTCCTTTTTCTGAAGACCTTTAAACAGTTCTGCTATCAAAAGTCATGTCCGGACTTTGAAATACATTATATTGAATACATTACAATTTTTGCTCAATAAAGTATGAATCTCATTGTTTACCATTTATTCAACACTTCGAATAAATGCATGTCTAGTTGTGCTGGTAGAGGGGAGTCCATTATTGATTGTAGCTAATTACAAAAATATATTTTATGCATAGTATGTGTTTGGTACACATGATGATGAAACTGTACATATATTATTCGTCAATCAATTCTAACGAATTTGCTAGCTGCATAAAGTAGTGAATTTCTCATAAACTGTGAACCTAACTCCGATTGATCGCTAGTTAATTAATAGCTTTGCATCGTGTTCACATTGCTAAAATTTTACAATTTCATGTTTTTTGAAGTGGTGTGGACGATTTTGATCAATTCAATTGTCTTGCATGCGTACGACATGCTAGATGACCATCGATCGGGTTAACCAAGGCAGATGCCTTTCATATATGAACCCCTTCAGGGTAAAAACATCGCCTTAATATTTAGTGAAACTCTTCAAATATGGACTCAAAATTTGGTGCCGTGATGTTTTAAGTACTTATAAGTTGTAATTAATAATATTTTAACTGGCAATTTTACTAAAGATTATTTAATTTTATTGTAATATTGTCTTTAAAATTAAACATTTTTGGTAGTAATTTTTCTAAAAATAGATAGTAGTTGTAGACTAAAATCTATATTACATGGTTATTTAAAAAAAAAAATTATTTGTTTGGATTGAAATTTTTATATTTTTTGTTTAGGAAAATTTAAGATACTATAAATGAATTTTTATTTCACATAGATTGGTCAAGTAACTTTCTAATAGTTATTTTAGAAATAAATCTTATTATTTTTATTGAAGAAGATATTGTCTTGAATTTGATAATTAATGTGTGTATGCTTTTTATTTACCTTCTTTTTTTTACAATTTAGTAGTCTAGATCTAACTAACAAATATATCTTCTTTTCTCTCCATTTGAACATTACAAAAATTACTTGGATTGAGATGACATTCAATTTTTGAGTATCTTCTTTATTTTGTATAAAACTTCCATTAATTATAGAATAACATGTTTAAAGAGTTGAGAGGAAAATTTGTTGTAGAGTTTCTAATTATTTACTTTTTGTTGAAATTTAGATATGATTGTGACAGGTTTCCTCAACACATGATAACAAATTCATTATATTGGAAGACTTTTGTTTTTGATTAAGGTAAAAACAAGTTTTGAATGGACCCTGAAACCATTTACAATATAACATAAAGATATTACATTTCATCTTTTACAAAAAGAGCCGCTTGCAACGAAGACAAAATCAGGACCTAAAACAACTCGAGACAAGACAACAAAAACAAAAAGAAATAGTTACTAGCACAACTATCAGCAAGCTACCAATTACCAACTAGAACAAACTACTTATTATTAATAGTCTTCTCCTCCTTCTGCAGGTCCTCCATCTTCTGAATGGCTTCTTTTAAATGTTTCATCTCCTTTGGAATTTTAGGGACCTTCCTCTAAATGCGGCCCCTAGTTTTTGTTCCTGGTCTAGTGTTCCCAGCCTCATCATCAATCGTTATGGTCATTTTTTTCCAGTAGACTTTTTTCCAGATAGTTGTACAATATTTTTAGGTTCATAATAGATGTGCTAAGGCCCTCATTACTGTACTTTAGGACCTCATTTATTATGTGCCCATTGTAACTAATTTTTTCTGTTAGTTCTTTAAACTTGTTGTCAACCATCATTTTAATTTCATCTGTAATATCCTCATTCAGTTTATTATTTTTTACCTTATCCAAAAACTTCTTTTCAAGCTTTTCTAGCTTAGTTGTCAGGGTTTTCATTGTGTCTTCCATGGCCTGAAGAAAGACTTTTGTTGCTAGCCATAGTAAGTTGTAAATGTTTCTTATGCAATTTCTCTTAACTAAATCTCATATTAAAGAATTTTTTATAGGATCTATTGGCATTTGGATTGCCTTCATATGAATACTGGTAAGATGGTACTTTACGATAGAAACTAAATACAATTGTGTTTTATGCTAAATGAGTTATTAGAGATATTTTGGGTGATAACCCATAGAATATTTTCTCAACTATCACACTTATAATATGTATCTCATAAAAATAAAGAAAAATAAAATAACTAGGACTAGTAGTATGGCCCGTTCCTTGCCATTCTACTTGTTTTAATGTT
Source organism: Chamaecyparis obtusa (assembly GCA_027943335.1). Taxonomy (NCBI): domain Eukaryota; kingdom Viridiplantae; phylum Streptophyta; class Pinopsida; order Cupressales; family Cupressaceae; genus Chamaecyparis; species Chamaecyparis obtusa. Next base: position 1,101,021 of record BSBK01002553.1, on the reverse strand, counting down.
ATTGATTCAATTTGTAAAGGTTTCTAATATGTTTGGTATATGTTGAATCAATTTTTTTCCATATGGAATTCCAACTCTTATCATGATGTGATATCTATTCAATGTAGAATGTAGATGGATAATGTTAGAATAAATAATACTTATTTATCTAGATAATGTTGAAAGGTATGCTACATGGAGAAGATACAAAGTGTAAAAGTCATAGGCTTGCTATAATTATATAGTTTAAATGATATATAGCAATTAGAGGTTGAGACGATTATGTTGCTTCTACATTAACCTTGTTGGACTATCAATCTTAAAAACATTATAGAGAAATGGTGCCTATTCAAATTCATGTATCTAGTAAAATAAATGAAATATTATTATTTATATGCTATATATGAGATAAATGATAATCTTGAAGACATAAAATTACATTTTTATGATCAACATGTACATATGAATACATGTATTGGTTATATTTTATTACTGTATTCTATTTATAATGTGAAAGACTTGAAAAGATGGGAAATATGGATTGAAACCTTAAATATGCAAACTAGTGTTCAAACCTATTCCTATCAACTATTCATTAAATTATGTCTCAATTCACCTAGCTTAAAACCAATTGAACTAGGGAAAGTTGTGTACAAGTGGATTATGTATTGAGTTACCCTTTGATAGACATCTATTGATGTCATTGGATAAGATAAATAAGTCTTTATAATGATAAAGATAACATAAGCTTATATAGTTTCATATTTTTCTGAAGCATTGAATATTATGAATTTATTGAAGTGGAATCATATTATATTGATATAACTCATTATTACATATTTGAAATAACATGAAACTTACCAAGACAAGATAATTTTTTTTAAAAAATATGACTCTCTCTCTCTCTCTCTCTCTCTCTCTCTCTCTCAAAATACTAATCAACTCTTATAAAAAAGGTATGTGTTTACCAATATTGATATTTTCATTTCAAAAATATAAAATATGATCGAACAATGTAAATAATGCACATATCGTTACACATAACAATAATTAAACTTAAAAGTTTTGAATTTTGAATTTATTCTAATAAGTCATCTCTTTGATCCCAAATAATATAAAATAATCCAAGATATAAAAATAATAATACCAAGTCAAAAGAAATGTATAAAAGTGAAAATAAACATTTAAAAAATTATAAAACAAACAAACACAAAAAGATAACTAAAATTAACTTAAAAATACAAAAAAAAAAATGTTCTATCTATATATTTTAAAAAAAAGAAGTCAATATACATATATGACTAATAATTATACAAATATCATGTAAAAGCATATATAGTATTAAAAATATTATAACGGATCTTTTAAAATTATTTTTTCAAATAAGAATATACATATCATTTTAAAATTTTAATTTCTATTGTAGACACCTAAATTAATCCTTTAACATTAATTAAATTAATTTAATTAATGATCCCAAATAACATTATAGTTAAATTTTAATTAATTATATTTGTTAAATTCATCTATTTATTGAATTAAATTTATTTAATTAAATAAATTCACTAATTATAGAATTTGAATTAAATTTAGATACTACCTTTCATAATGTATTAAATTTAATTTAATAAATGTTCCTCCATAGTCCCCTTTTAAATAAATTTTTAATTTATTTAATTCTCTCACATTCTTTCTTTCTACTAAGCCATGATTAAATTAAATTTTATTTAATTAATCCTATATCAAACCTAGATGCTATCCTACACACATCACTTTCTATCTAATAAACCTACTCACTAATTAACTAAGGTTAATTAGGCTAATTTTTAGATTCCAACATCCATTAGTCCTAATTATTTGTTCACACATGTGAGCAAATTTCCAAAAATTACCTTTTCAAAAATTGCTAAAATTCACATAAACAAGGTTTCTTACATTTTTTATGACACTTCTTACACCTTCTAAAATGGTGAAAATGGATTTTTTCTCTTACACATCTCTTACACACACTTACACATGTACTTGAAGTACAAATTGACCTCTCGTGTCCCAAGTTGCTCACACATGTGTGAGAAAGTCTTGGACTTTGTATGGCTTATGTGTCTCATTGGTGGCACCTATGTGGATTCCACATAGATGCCACCTCACCCCAACCCTCCAAAATCCTATAAATAGGACCCTTGTCTCAAGCAAAATCCATTCATTTTTGCATTAGAGTTATTATGCTAGTTTAGACTTAAAATTATTTTCATAGAGTTTTTACTAACCATTTGGTAGTTGCTAAATTCTCATTGTAGACTTAGTTACATTCTATGCTTTAGCTTCATTAGCTTTTGTTACTTGCATTCCATTGAGCTTGAGGATTGTTTTACTAGCTCCTCCTTGAGCTTCTTTGGCCTCTTGCATTTGAGTGCTTGAGAGTTGCTCCTATAACTTCTCCTTGAGCATCTCAATCTTCATTTGATCTTACATTCACAGTGGGATCTATACTTGTGTTGGGAGAGCACGCCCACAACACTCTCTAAGAGCTTAAATCAAGCAAGGCTTGGATGCACTTGTGTCTTGCTCATCGGAGGTTGTGGTGGAAGCCTTTTTTTTTTTGTTCTTGCAAGTTCATAAAATGTTAGATTAATGTTTGAATATCTTTTTTATTGCTAATGTTTGCATGTTTAAACTTGCTCCCAACAAGTTGGTTTTCATCATATACATTTTGGCCTGGTGGGACCCACAATCCCATTTTCTAACTAGTTCTCTTGATCTTGTGAAGGTTTCCTATGACTTTTCTAGACAGGCATCTCTGCTCGACCAGAGGTATCTCCACCTGGAAACATGCATCTTTGCACACAGGCATCTCTACCTGTAGATAGGTGTCTCGACCTGTAGACATGCATCTTTGTCTGTAGAAATGCATCTCTTCCTACAGACAAGCACCTCCGCCAGAAAAGATTTTTTCGCTCATTTTAGTTTGTTTTAATCAGAAAAACTTATATTTGGTAATCACATTAAGGCTAATGATCATTAGTAAAACACCTAACTATATCTACAAATGAAGAAAAATACATGAAACTCGCAAAATCTTTATTTTTGTGCAAATAGGTGTCTCTGCTAGAAAAGGGAGTTTCCTTTGTACTGTATTTTTCAAGATGATTAAGGAAAGTTTTATGACATATTAAGGTTAAAAAATCATCGTGTCTTTGTCATAATAAACCTTTTTATGCATTTGAAACTTAATGGGAGCATAAAACTTAAAAACATTGGTGGTTAATCTTTGTTTTTGTGCAAACAGATGTCTCTACCTATACACAAGTGTCTTTGCCTAGAAACAGGCATCTCTGACAGATAGGTATCTCTTCTTATACATAGGTGTCTGTGCCTGGAAACATGTGTCTTTGAGAGACAGGCATCTCTGTCTTTACATAGGCGTCTCTATCTAATTTCAACATGTTCTCATAATATCTTGAACTTTAAGATTGCTGATCTAAGTTTATTTGGAAGATACTGACATTTTATGACTTCAAACAATGATTTTGTGGAATTGATGAAGGGTGCTCCCCTTAATACCACAAATACATAACAAAAATAGAGAAACAACAACAATAATATGCAAGAATAGAAAATTGGCTTCTTATTATCTCCACAAATGTGGAATTACAAACTTTCAGAATTACAATATGCAAAGACACATGGGCATTCCCTTACAATATTATGTAGGACAAAGCCTTGAATCAATACCCAGATCTACTACCCAGAACTTCCCTAGACAACACTACGGGCCTTCTTTATATAGACAATTTCCACCGCCCGAGAAGGTTCTAGAAATTTAGCCCTTAGGGCCGACCAAACTTAGAATTATTTTATTTTACAATTTATTACATCAAAGTTGGCTCAAAATGAATTTTGAAACCCAAACAAAAATTTTGAAGAAAATTTATTTTTCGCCATTTCAAGTGACCCAACTTCCGAAGACCATAAGTCATCGCCCGTTGACTCGATTGGCTATTATAACCCCATTCTAGAAACGCCATGAAGTGCTCTACAAGCTTGACTTGTTCAAAGCACCCATCACCCAAATTTTCAACCTCATCCAGGGCCTCTAAAGCCTTCAAAACTGAGTTCAAAGTTTCTGTACCCTGCTGCCAATACCAAAAATCTTCAATATCTTCAAAACTAGACCTGATCTAGCCATGAAACTTTACTGGTAGGCTGATATGACTGAGATGAACCTCCATATGTAAAATCAGACATTCTAAGATCGTAAGACCAACTTACTAAAAATAGCAAGTTTCCATAAATAGCATCTCTGCACAAGATAGCCCTTATCGAATACAAAAATAGAAATATTTTTGGTTGATGCAAGATTTCTCTGACACCCAAGATGCTCCTGCATCAGACACCCAGGGTAATTTGAGAAGTGACCCTGTCACGACTCAGGTGTGTAGAGGAAAACCAAGATGGTTAACCTCCTCCTTTGTTAGCCATGATGAATCTTCAACAGGTCATCCTTTCCATTTGAAATACTCTTCATATGTCCTATTCCTTGTACTTCTACCAATACGACTATCTAGTATGTCTTCAATCTCCTTGATATCTAAACAAGTTGCTGGAATACTCCACTGTGCTGCTACAACCTCATCTTCACCACCTCCTTCATGATACTCTGTCAAATCTAAAATGTTAAACACTAGTGAAATATTAAGCTTAGTAGGCAATTCTACCTCATATGCATTTCCTGAATCATGCTTCTTCAGTATCTTACATGGCCCAAACTTCTTCATTTTCAACTTGTTATATGTACCAACTGGAAATCGCTCCTTCCGCAAATGAACCATGACTTCATCTCCAACCTGAAATTCCTTATGCCTCCTTTTCTCATCTGCCTTAGCCTTATACTATGCATTCATCTTGGTAATGTGCTTCCTCACCTCCTCATGGATGTTCTTCAAGTGTTCTGCAAAATCCTCAGCTTTAGCACTACTTATTTCTCCTTTATCTATCTTTCTCAATTCAGATGCATTCCTTGGATTACTTCCATATATAATCTGGAATGGTGATTTACCAGTGCTCCTGTTGATAGAATTATTGTATACAAATTCTGCTTGTGGTAAAATCAAATCCCATCCTATTGGCTTATCTCCAACCAAACATCTCAGCAAATTTCCCAAACTTCTATTCAACACCTTTGTCTGTCCATCAGTTTGTGGATGATGTGATGAACTGAACTTCAAATCTGTCTTCAACTTCTTCCACAATGTCCACCAGAAATATCCAACAAACTTAGTATCTTGATCTGAAACTATGGTCCTTGCCAAACCATGTAGTCTCACCACTTCTCTAAAAAAAAATTTGGCTACATGAACAAAATCATTAGTCTTCTTACAGGGAATGAAATGTGTCATCTTCAAAAATCTATCAACTACTACAAAAATTGAATCATGTCCCCACTGTGTCCTTGGTAAACCAAGAACAAAGTCCATACTGATATCCTCCCAAGGCTTCTCTGGTATAGGTAATGGCTGATACAACCCTGTATTCTGCTTCACTCCTTTCACCATCTGACATACTCTGCAACTCTGTACAAACTTCTTCACATCTTGCTGTAATTATGGCCAATAATAATTCTCACCAACCAAAGCAAGGGTTTTATCATGACCAAAATGTCCAGCCAATCCTCCACTATGCTTCTCTTTGATGAGATTCTCTCTCATAGAACTTCTTGGAATGCACAACTGACTCCCTCTAAATAGCATATCATCCTGGATGATGAAATCCAACCATTTCATCCTATCTAGAGTAACATGTTCTGTACAAGTTTTCCAAGCTTCACCAAAATCAGGATCCTCTGGATACAAATTCTTGAGTTCCTTGAACCCAACCACTTCAATCTACATTTCTATCATCAATAGTTGCCTTCTGCTAAGAGCATCCACAACCCTATTAGACTTTCCACTCCTATGTTTCAAAACAAATGTATAACTCTACAAAAACTCAACCCATTTCAAATGCCTCTGATTCAACTTTCCTTGACTATTCAAATATTATAAAGCTTGATGATCAGTATACAAGACAAACTCTTTAGGAAGCAGATAATGTCTCCACTTCTTTAATGCCTGAACTATAGCATAACATTCCTTATCATAAATAAAATACTTCCTCTTGACATCATTTAACTTTTCATTGAAATAAGCAACAGGTTTACCTTCTTGGCTCATAATAGCTCCTATTGCAGTACCACTAGCATCATAATCTACTTGAAACAACTTATTAAAATATGGAAGTGCTAAAATAGGTTGTTCTATAACTTTTTGTTTCAATAATTGAAAACTCTTTTCTGCTCCATTAGTCCACTTAAACTCTTTTCTATCCCCTCTCATTGTTTTAGTCAAGGGTCCACAAATACTGCTAAATTTTTTGATAAAATTTCTGTAAAAGCTAGCCAAACCATGAAAAGATCTTACCTCAGTAGCACTCCTTGGAGTAGGCCATTCAAGGATAGCCTGTACCTTCTCTAGATCCATTTTTAGACCTTTTGCTGAAATTAAAAATCCCAAATACACTAACTCTTTCTTCACAAAACTGCACTTCTTCAAATTAATCAACAATTTCTCATCTCTTAGCTTCTCAAACACCATAGGAATATGCATCATATGTTCCTTCAATATCTTGCTAAAGATCAAAATATCATCTAGGTAGACAATGACAAACTTACCTAAAAATTCTTTCAGAACCTCATTCATGAGCTGCATAAAAGTGCTCGGTGCATTGGTTAGCCCAAAAGGCATGACTAACCACTCATACAGTCCTTCCTTTGTCTTGAAGGTAGTCTTCCATTCATCTCCTTCTCTGATTCGAATCTGGTGATATCCACTCTTTAGATCTATCTTTGAGAAATACACAACTCCACTCAAACAATCCATAATATCATCCATTCATGGCAATGGAAACTTGTACTTGATTGTGATTTTGTTTATTGCTCTGGAATCTATACACATCCTCCACTCTCTATTCTTCTTTGGTGCTAATATCACTGGTACAGCATAGGGACTCAAACTCTCACGGATCAATCCTTTCTACAATAACTCATGTACTTGTCTGTTCAACTCTTTACTTTCTACTGGTGTCATTCTGTGTGCTGCCTTATTTGGAAAACTAGCTCTTGGAATCAAATCCATCTGATGATTGATCTTCCTTACTGGTGGTAATCCATCAAGTACATTATTAGATACAATATCTTGAAACTCATTCAACAAATCTGCAACCTCTACAGGTACATCCTCTACTTCTTCTTTACTAGCTTTTGGAATTAAAGCAAAACACACATGCTCATGCCTCATACCATCTATGAATTTTCTTCCATCAACAAATGTCATTCTTGCATTACCAAATACCTTTTCTTCAGTCTCCTTCAATGGCTTTAGCTTATGTCGCACTCCATCCTTTGTTAGGGAATTGGTATTCACATGACCATCATGTATAGCACATCTATCAAACTGCCACAGTCTACCCAACAACATATGACATGCATCTATAGAGATGATATCACATAGTACCTCATCTTGGTACCCGCCGATCTTGAACTTTACTAGTCACTGTTCACTGACCGTGACCTTGTGATCATCCTGCACCCAAGCAATCTGATAAGGATGTGGGATTTTCTGTCTCTTGAGCTTCAACTTTGTCACCATCTCTTCTGACACCAAATTTTCAGTGCTTCAACTATCGATAATCACATCAAAGCATTTACCCTCACACTTGCATCTAGTGGGAAATAGGCTCCTCCTTTGTTCAGGTTCATTCTCACCACTCAGCAGGACTCTTCTGTTAATTAGCATTTCTCCTCTTTCAGCATCTTCAAAATTTGATGATCTAGCATCTTCATCTACATGTGCAACTCTGGCCTAGCTTTCATTTCTCCTATCTATTCTACCTTGGTGCTGAGGACATTCAAATGCCCTATGACCTTCTTCTCCATAGTGAAAACATATTCCATGGAAGCCTCCTCTTCCAGATCCTTGTCCTCTTCCTCTTCCTCTCTGATCTCTATTATTCTGATCTTGGAAATAATTGGAATTGTTTCCTCTCTGATTCTAGCTGTTACTAGCCTCATCCTTCTTTTTCGGATCTTCATTTCGGCCACCATATGACCCTCCACTAGATCTTCCACCATGACCTCTTTCATTTTGTCTTCTCTCAAACTTCGTGTTCAGCTTTTCCTCTACTTTTATGGAAAACTAGTATGCCTCCTCAATACTATTCATTCGAACTAGATTCAACTCCTCCTGAATGCTTGGCCTTAACCCATTAAGGTATCAAACAAATTTCTCCTTATCAGCTTCTGCATGGCCTGTTCTGATGAGAAGTCGGTAGAACTCCTCTGTATACTCCTGAACAGATCTTCCTGCTTGCTTCAAACTTTGCATTTTCTTTAGTAGGTCAAGCTCATAATCAATAGGAATGAATTGGCACTTCAATTTATCCACCATTCGATCCCATCTTGTGATTTTATCTTTCCCTCTTCTATTTCACTCTAATTGAATTTCTTGCCACCAGATCTTCGCATGACCTTTCAGTCTGGCCTTTCCAAATTTGACCCTATCAGGATCCTGAACATCTTCATACTCAAAATATTCCTCACATTCATTGATCCAGTTGATCAATTCCTCTGTGTTAAGATTTCCAAAAAGTGTAGGAACCTCAATCTTAGGTCTTTTCCCAATCTTGGAAATCACCTAAAAAAGTCTTTCTTCCTCCTGATTCACAACTTCAGCTTCTCCTTCTTGATATTCTTCTTCGGCTTCATCCTCGCTTTCATCTCTGACATTAATATTCATTCCTCTATGAATCTCTTCTTGCAATGCTCGCACTTGTCTCTACAGCTCTCTAACCTCAAGTGTCACAGCACCAGCTCTTTCACCACATTCTCTTCATGGAGGCATTTTTGCAATGCACACTGAAACCCTAACCACGGTCCTGGTGCAAACTGCCTAACAATCGGTGATCTATTTGCACACTCAAGAACTCCTGCTCTGATACCTTAGACAATGTATTTACAAGTACATTGGTCATGCCTTTTGGGCTAGAGTATGAAATAATAATCATATGCAAGAGTTCAAGCATCTAAAGCCACAGATCTATATAGGCTATTAAGTCTACAGATCTATTACAATACCTCTATGGATGCATAACCCAGAGGAATTGATCGAATGAATCAATGAATGTGAGGAATATTTTGAATATGAAGATGTTGAGGATCCTGATAGGGTCAAATTTGCAAAGGCTAGACTGAAAGGTCATGCGAAGATCTGGTGGCAAGAAATTCAATTGGAGCAAAATAGAAGAGGGAAAGATAAAATCACAAGATGGGATCGGATGGTGGATAAATTGAAGCGACAGTTCAGATAAGTAGTCCAAGATCACTGTATTATCTAGAATTCACTAGAATCCTCTATCCAGAAGATAAATTTCAATACCTCTATGGATGCATGTCATATCTTATCTAGTGGAGTATTTAAGAAGGAGTTCTTGAGTGTGTAAATAGATCACTGACTGTGAGGCAGTTTGCACCAGGATCATGGTTAGGGTTTCAGCACGCACTGTAAAAATGCCTCCATGAAGAGAACGTGGCAGAAGAGCTGGTGCTATGACACCTAAGGTTAGAGAGCTGTAGAGACAAGTGCAAGCATTGTAAGAAGAGATTCACAAAGGAATGAATCTTAATGTTAGAGATGAAAGCGAGGATGAAGTCGAAGAAGAATATCAAGAATGAGAAGCTGAAGTTGTGAATCAGGAGGAGGAAAGATTTTTTCGAGCAATTTCCAAGATTGGGAAAAGACCTAAGATTAAGGTTCCTACATTTTCTAGAAATCTTAACCTAGAGGAATTGATTGACTGGATCAATGAATGTGAGGAATATTTTGAGTATGAAGATGTTGAGGATCCTGATAGGGTCAAATTTGCGAAGGCCAGAATGAAAGGTCATGTGAAGATCTGGTGGCAAGAAATTCAATTGGAGTGAAATAGAAGAGGGAAAGATAAAATCACAAGATGGGATCGGATGGTGGATAAATTGAAGCGACAGTTCATTCCTGTTGATTATGAGCTTGACCTACTAAAGAAAATGCAAAGTTTGAAGCAAGCAGGAAGATTTGTTCATGAGTATATAGAGGAGTTCTACCGACTTCTCATTAGAACAGGCCATGCAGAAGCTGATAAGGAGAAAGTTGCCCGATACCTTAATGGGTTAAGGTCAAGCATTTAGGAGGAGTTGAATCTGGTTCAAATGAACAGTATTGAGGAGGCATACTAGTTTGCCCTAAAAGTAGAGGAAAAGCTAAACAAGAAGTTTGAGAGCAGACAAAATGGAAGAGGTCGTGGTGGAAGATCTAGTGGAGGGTCATGTGGTGGCCGAAATGAAGATCTGAAAAAGAAGGATGAGGCTAGTAGCAGCCAGAATCAGAGAGGAAACAATTCCAATCATTTCCAAGATCAAAATAATAGAGATCAGAGAGGAAGAGGAAGAGGACAAGGATCTGGAAGAGGAGGTTTCCGTGGAACATATTTTCACTATAGAGAAGAAGGTCATAGGGCATTTGAATGTCCTTAGCACCAAGGTAGAATAGACAGGAGAAATGAAGGCCAAGCTAGAGTTGCACATGTAGATGAAGATGTCAGATCATCAAATTATGAAGATGCTAAAAGAGGAGAAATGCTAATTAACAGAAGAGTCCTGCTGAGTGGTGAGAATGAACCTGAAGAAAGGAGGAGCTTATTTTTCACTAGATGCAAGTGTGAGGGTAAATGCTGTGATGTGATTATCGATAGTGGAAGCACTGACAATTTGGTGTTAGAAGAGATGGTGACAAAGTTGAAGCTCAAGAGATAGAAACACCCACATCCTTATCGGATTGCCTGGGTGCAGGATGACCACAAGGTCATGGTCAGTGAACAGTGCCTAGTAAAGTTCAAGATCGACGGGTACCAAGATGAGGTACTATGTGATATCATCTCTATGGATGCATGTTATATGTTTTTGGGTAGACCATGGTAGTTTGATAGATGTGTTGTACATGATGGTCATGCAAATACCTATTCCCTGACAAAGGATGGAGTGCAACATAAGCTAAAGCCATTGAAGGAGACTGAAGAAAAGGTATGTGGTAATGCAAGAATGACATTTGTTGATGGAAGAAAATTCCTAGATGGTATGAGGCATGAGCATGTTTGTTTTTCTTTAATTCCAAAAGCTAGTAAAGAAGAAGTAGAGGATGTACGTGTAGAGGTTTCAGATTTGTTGAATGAGTTTCAAGATATTGTATCTGATAATGTACCTAATGGATTACCATCGGTAAGGAAGATTAGTCATTAGATGGATTTGATTCCAAGAGCTAGTTTTCCAAACAAGGCAACACATAGAATGACACTAGCAAAAAGTGAAGAGTTGAACAGACAAGTACATGAGTTGTTGCAGAAAGGATTGATCTGTGAGAGTCTGAGTCCCTGTGCTGTACCAGTGGTATTAGAACCTTTTGGGAAAAGATTTATACTTTGATCTTCTTTTCATTTTCTATTTGGGAAAGGTTACCCAACCCTAGGTATGGCCTAGCTATACCTTCCTTGTGGACCTTGATGTTTATCTCCTAGCACGGGGGAGTGGGCCTTTTGGGTATCCACATGGTTGGGTGGTAAATCTTTTTATCAAGGTATCTTTCACGGATGTAGTGTTTGAAGATCCATGCTTGCTTATGTACCAGTTTGAAGAAAGAAGGCTTTGTAATTATATTTCATGATGTAAAATTATTGTTACCTCCCAAGAGGAGATGAATGTAATGTAATCATTAATGTATTTCAAATGATGTATTTGGAATGGGTAGACTTAGGAAAAAGGAAAAGGGGAAAGCATGAACTTTATGTATATGATCTAGGTTAGAAAAGAAAATGATTTTGTAAGATTTCAAGTTAAGTAGTATGATTTTCATTATTGATGATTTAAGGAAAAGCTAGTGAAACAAACATAGTATATTTGCAATGTATCAATTGTTTAGATGATTTTAATGTTTAAATGTTGTATTGATCATAAAGGATACTTAGGAATATGGATGGATTTAAATAGAAAATTGAAATGAAAGTACTTGGTATTTCTTAATAAAGAATCTTATAATGATATGATGTAGTTTGCTTCGAGAAGTAAATATTGTTTTTATGGACTTAAAATGAATTGTGCATTAAATTAGAAGGGAACCTTGGGAGGAATCTAAGTTTAACTTTTGTTCACATAATTCTTTTTTTAAAAGTTCAAAAATTTTCATAAATCATTACTTAGGTTTTCTTTTACAAAGAGAATCTTTTTTTTTTTCCCCAGTTCCCTTACGGGGCATGACATGGGATGACACCAAAAAATTCTTCACTATTGTAGATAGAAAAGGTTTGCCTGTTAGGGCTACAAGTTTTGATTACTTCTGGTGATCTTACCCTGTTAGGATTAACATATTAGATCAACTAGATCTACCTAGTTATAGGATTTTAACAACACCCATGAAGTGTTCACTCGGTTAAGAGAATTACATAAGACTGTCAAGTCTACTCTATTAAGAGATTTATCCAAAAACTCTATTACAATTGTTAGAAAGCAATAGGCAATTATCTACTAATTGAAAACTTAACTTGTCAGATACAGATCAATAAGTACTGAATATATTTCATCTTTACTATGATGTATCTCTGCTCTGAACTGCTCAGTTAGCCTACTCTGATTCTTGTTAATCTAATTTCCTCTGTATATTATTCTACTCTATCAACTAATAGTCTTGAAATTATGCAAGTTCTTCAAGTGCTCCTTAATTCATACATCAGTTCACATCAGAAATGATGCAAACATACAATTATATAGCATACATTTTATGCTGCTTTAACAAAATTAGGTTACAAATCTTAGACAAAAACCTAAGATCTACGATGTACAAAAATGACCTAGATCAAACTATTACATAAGATATACATTGCATTTATTGAATATCTTGACAATAAATATCTCTCGATCTTGGTAAAACATTTTCTAGTCTAATGTAACCATTTGCATAGAAGAATGTGACATTCTTGATTACTATGCCATTTTTCCTATGATCCTTAGTAAACACTGTATAAACTATTCAGTGTATATTGGTGCTTGGTGTTTTCTATCACTCGGTGTCGGTGTCTGCTGATGCTCGGTAAACTGACTGATGTTTGGTGTACACACTATAACCAACTGGTCTATTTTGCTTCTAGTTACTGACTAGCTCAATATAAGTAACTGACCGATATCTTTGATAACCTTTGATACTAATGACAACCTTTAATGCTCAATAGAGATAATAATCTCTCCCTTTGACATTAGTATCAAAACTTAAATGTATATAGACAAAATTTTCTATATATAACTTATATCTCTGCCATACATATATACTGGTCAAAATTTCTATGTACTCCCCCTCAGTGCATGCTCTCGGTAATATGTAGTATCCATAGAAAAAACTTACTTATTTGGCATATATACATGATTTCCCCCTTTCTGATATTAATGCCAAATACAAAAAATTAATCCGTATACTCACATCTTATAAAAAATGTTAGGAATAGTCCCAAGAGATAACTAAGAGGGGGGGGTGAATCGGTTATCTACAAGATTCAATTCTTTATCAAATTAAGTATACTTAAACATCAAGCATAAATACAATGAAACAACACTTGAGCACAACACCAATATTCTGGTTATGGGGAAACCCAAATAGGTAAAAACCCCGATGTGAATTCACACCCACTAATATTTTGTACTAGTGTATTATGATCCTTGCTAGAAGATCCTTAACCCTGTTAGGAGTTGCTTTACAATATATTTAGTATAGTAGACCTGGTCAAGGGTTGGACCCTTTTAGGATTCTTTTACAATTGTCCCTATTAGGGTAGATGATGCACTGTCCAAGAGCTCACTGCTCAAAGGGGTGAAGGCTACAACCTTCTGTTTAACAGATACACACTATATTTGAATCTTGGTCAACTGCGCTTAGACCTGCTGTCTGGATCAGTTCCAATGAATAGCACACATACTTCACTTGGTCACATAGACCTTCTTTAGATGGTTCAACACTTCACAAAATATGTTCTTCTCTACTTTCTCAACCATGAACTAGACCTCAGCAATCACAAAGGACTACCTATAAGTATCTTCTCTCTAAATGATATAATCAAGTCAGCCTATTAGAACCACCTTGAAATTATAATAGAGAAACTATAACAACTTTATATAAATATTCTGTTAGCTCTACTATGCACGCAACACATTTTGGGACCTGTCTAAATAAGATAATTGTAGACGCATGCTACACACTGTTGGCTCTACCAAAATAATTGGATCTTTCACTTCAAGTTGAATTAACTCATGCGCTCTTAACTAAACATAAATAACTCTTCTCCAAGCTTAAATCCAAGGGCACATATCCACAAGATAGGTACAACTCTAGAACCAATAAAATCTCTATCGGCTCTTCTGAATAAACACAGGAAACTATTATTGGTGAATAGTGACTACATAACTTCACTTCTAGTGAATATCAGACTATGCATCCATGAATGGAACATCAATAAGATGTATCCATCACATATCCAAGGGCATAAGGCTTCATGACAATTGTAAGGACAACCATACTCAAAACACTATCTGTTGCTCTATCAGGAACACTGCTGACACAAGCTACTATATAACTATTTGTACTAACAGTTAACCTCTGCGCCCATGATATCATGTTGATATCATGTCCATGCTACATATATTGAAAGCTTACTCCATAAGACTTCTACACATGCTACTTTCCATATGTTGTCATTAATGACAATCATACAATTTTCTAGCAAATCTCCAAAAAAAAAAGTGTGGATGGGTTTTCTTCACAAACTCCAAGAGGTTTTCCCATTCCTCTTTCAAGTTGGTTAGAGCAATGTGCTCAAAACCGACTTGTGCATGCATGTCAAAGATGTTATCCAACATAGAGATTTATGGTGTTGCAACAAGTTATTCCACTTTAACAATGTGTTTCTCAAAAATCTTTAGGTATGGAAAGAGTTTTGTCAGTAACTCTATGACCTGATCTATGATCTGCTCTTCTTATTTCTTGAGATCTACTATTAACCACCTGAGTTCTTGAACTCTGTGAATATGCTTTGAAAAATCTTGTGGGTAGATTGTAGTTGCATTTGCACTGGTCTTGATTTCATTTTCTAGAACTTTCATCTTTTCACTGATCTCAACAGTGAAGGTTTCCACAGTGCATAGCTTCAATAAGAATTGACAAATTAACTGGGTTATAGATTTGATCTCGGTTATTACCTCAGATAATTTGACCTTTTTTATTTCCACTTCTTGGCTGATTCTTTCAACAAGTTTATGTTGAATCCTTGACTCTGCCCTTTCTTCAATTTGCTTGTCGGTGTCCACATCTGGGGCATTGATTCCTTCGATAAGAGTGGCAAGTTGGTCCATTAGTGGTGTGTCTTCATCTATATGTACTTCAGGTATGACCTATTGTAAGATATCTCTTACATTTTCTAGTATTTCCTTGCTCTTACTCTTTTGCCTCAGTTTTTCTTGTGCAGCTTTCCTCATGCATAACTCCCCATATTTTTTGAGTTCTTCAGGGATAAGGGTTCTTGGGTCACACTTGGGTATTACTATAACTTCGTCTAGAGTGATCAGCCCTTTTCCTTTCTTTTTCTTCTTCTTCTCTGGTGCAAGGGGTGACTTCTTCACAATGGCGATAAGTGCCTTGCCTTCTCCCTTTGGAGTATCCTTCCCAGTTGACACACTCTCTTCCTCTTCTCCTCGGTAACATGTGTGTCGGTTGAATGAGTGGGAGCCTCAAATGTGGTGTCAAGTGGGATCACCTCAGTTTCCTTAGGCTCATCTTTTTCCTTTGTTTCTATAGTAGTTGCCTCTGTTCCTTTAGACTTATTTGTCTCTGCAGGTGCTTCAATGTCTTGTTCGCCTGTTGTATCTTTATGTTGCTCAGGGTTTGAGCTGTCGGGTTGTTCCTGTGAAATAATTTCTACTACTTCTGCAAGTAGAGGAATATCACCCGATAGTGATGTGAATGCACATTCAGTAACTTGTGCTTCATCTTGAGTGTTTGTTGTTGCAACATTCACATCCTTATCATCCTTGTCATCAAGATCACCATTTGTGATGTCCTTAATGAGTACATCTTCATCGGGTTTCTTCTTCATTTGGATCTCTACTGGATCTAATGCATCCTATGAAATATTTATGTCTTCCTTTTCTTTAGTGATATCAATTACCTCGGTAACTGATATACTAGTATCCTTTGACTTCTCTATTGTAGTATCATCAATGTATATTC
Source organism: Chamaecyparis obtusa (assembly GCA_027943335.1). NCBI lineage: Eukaryota > Viridiplantae > Streptophyta > Pinopsida > Cupressales > Cupressaceae > Chamaecyparis > Chamaecyparis obtusa. The sequence continues at coordinate 1,084,660 of BSBK01002553.1, read as the reverse complement.
CTTTTCCTTTGGAAAGTTGTCTCTTTTTAGATATATTTACAAATGCACTTTACTCAGCTTGTTCTTTGGCTTCAAGAATTGATTTCCATAGGAAATAGCTAGTCTCATCTACATATGCCATTTTTTCATCTAGTATCATCATGGCTTGGTTCTTTATAGTGAATCTTTCTTGATAATTATCCATGTGTTCATCAATTTCTGCTAGGCTTAGATGTGGGGCTGCCTGAACTAGAGATCTTTCTCTCTTTCTTTTCTTGGTGTCTAGTGCATAAGCCCATTTTTTATTTATTCTATCATCCAACTCCTTTGGTAATGGTAGTGCAAATTCTAATGCAACACTTTTAAATTTTATCATCATTTGGATGACTGCCTCCTCAATCTTTATTTGATCCTCATTTGACATTTTGTCAAATCTGCTAAGTTCCAGATCAACAAGGTCATTGTTCTCAATTATGTCTTCAATGATTTTATCTATTGACCTTACCTTGTTGTTGACCACTTTTAATTGACTGATATCATCTTCATTTTCTTCATCCTTAGGGTCTGCTTTACCTTTGATCAGTCTTCTCTTTTTCTTTGGTGCCTCAGCTACAATCTTGGCATTTCTCTTGATATATGTCTTTGTCGGTGTAGCTACCCTTGGCCTTGTGATTTTTACTGCTCCTTTCTTTGGTGAAGGTGAGGGTGCAGTTGATGATCTTGTTTGTGTCCATGTTTGTACTAGCAACTGCTTCTTCTTTTGAATTTTGGTGGGAGGAATCGATGTAGGGTCTTCCTCTTCTTTAGACTCAATTTCCTCACTGTCATAAGGTTTGTTAGCCAACATTTGTTAGGAATAGTCCCAAGAGATAACTGAGAGGGGGGGGGGGTGAATCAATTATCTAAAAGAATCAATTCTTTATCCAATTAAGTATACTTAAACATAAAGCATAAAAACAATGAAAGAACACTTGAACACAACACCATATTTTGGTTACGAGGAAACCCAAATAGGTAAAAACCCCAGTCGAAATTGACACCCACTAATATTCTATACTAGTGTATTATTATCCTTTCTAGAATATCCTTAACCCTGTTAGGAGTTGCTTTACAATATATTTAGTACAATAGACCTAGTCAAGGGTCATACCCTATTAGGAGTCTTTTACGATTGTCCCTGTTAGGGGAGAGGATGCATTGTCCAAGAGCTCACTACTTAAAGGGGTGAAGGCTGCAACCTTCTGTTTAACAGATACACACTATATCTGGATCTTGGTGAACTATGCTTAGACCTATTGTCTAGATTAGTTCTAATGAATAGCACACATACTTCACTTGGTCACATAGACCTTCTTCTGATGGTTCAACACTTTGCACACTCTACTTTGCTCTGCTTTTTCAACCACGAACCACACTTCAGCAATCACAAATGACTGCCTATAAGTATCTTCTCTCTAAATGATATAATCAAGTCAGCCTGTTAGAACCACCTTGAAATACAATAGAGAAACCATAACTAACTCCAAAAAATATTTTGTTGGCTCTATTATGCATGCAACACATTCTAGGACCTGTCTTAATAAGATAAATGTAGATGCACACTACACATTGTCGGCTCTACCAAAATAGCTAAAACTTTCTTCTCAAGATGAATTTGTTAATATGATTTAGAACAATAGAGAGGGGGGGTCAATTAGTTGTTCTCAAGTCCTGATGTATAAGACAAACTTAAAAAAAATTCTTTAAATCAGATCCAATAACCAAAACAAACTCAGTCATCACTGATTCAATAATAGAAACATATAACATTGCAGTCCACAACCCAGCTATAACTTAACTTGTAAAACATAGAAATGTTCAAACCAAAACATTCACACAAGTATAAACACCAGGATTTATAGTGGAAACCCAATGTGGGAAAAACCACTTTGTAACATGCTACTATTATTTTCACTCTTTTGAAGTGAGCTCGGTTAAAAGCCAACCCTGTCAAAGGTTACAATACACATTGTTACGTGTGACCCGGCTAAAGGATTTCAATCACCCTATTAAAAGTGAGCCTTGTTATAGGACTTAAACACACTCCATTAGAATGAAACCTTGTTCAAAGGATTTAACATATGATTGTTAGGTTAACCTTTATTAAAAGGATTTTGACTATTACAATGGTTAGAAAGTAGCAGCAATATTGATCTGAAAAACATACAACTCACTTTGCAAATATTAGATTTGATTCCATACACTAATGCTGGTTTAATGACTTTGAAACTTTTCCATCTCCATCTCTGATCTACTCAGAATTTTTCTTCAAGCAACCACCATAATTCTCCTTCAACCTTTTCTGCTTATACAGTCAATAAAACTTTACTGATCTTCTAGCATTCTCTTTTTCACCCATGTACACGCATATCTAATGCTCAAGTTCCCTTAATACTTTCCTCAATTAGGTTAACTCATCTTATGCCACTCAATCTCATTCGTAGATCTTAGGGTTAGGTCAGATTCATTGAATCTACCCACATTATGTTCTTTAGATCATTTTCTAGAATCATCTCAAATCTCTTAAAGATTTACAATAAAATGTTTTACAGTGCATTTAATGCTTTCAAACAATCAATAAATAAAGTCAACACATTTTACATAATCCAAGAATTCAATGATATCGGCTCCAAATCTAAATTCTCTTCAAATATAAAAATGTTGATGCTCGGTCAATACTATGATCAATTACTCGGTCTTCATGTAGAAAGCTTGGTCATTACTGAAAAATATTTCCTCAGCTTACACTGTCTTCCTCGGCAATTTACTGTTGCTCGGTCAACACTAGAATTTTCCTCGACATACACTGACTCAATTGACACTAACATTACTTGGCTTAAACATGATTTCTCCATTTTTGCTCGATCAAGCCTACCAGTTTAGTCTTCAATCTTACTAGTATAAACAATACATTGTCTCATCATTGTAAAACATAGTCAAGTACACTTTGTAGTATCAAGATAACTCAACCTTTCCTTAGGTGCTATTGTTACCAACCTTGCCCCAATCCTTCACAACAATACAATAGATATAGTACTTTCCTAAGTAGCAACAATCTTACCAATTAAGGTTTGACATCAATGAAAATACAACAATTGTTTCAATTATAGTTTCAAACAATCTCCCTCTTTGGCATTGATGGAAACACCATATGATATCACCTGAATAACACATGGATTACCAACCAATCCAAAAACTTATCTGTTCATCAGAGAATTATTTATAATATCCTTAGCTTCATTCTGATTTAGAATCCTATAAGCCTCACTTATGTGACCATCAGAAGTATTTAGATCTCCCTCTATCATGATCCTTCATTTCAGTTCATCACCCTTACTTTTTCAGTGTCATGTGTTATCATCTTGGTTCATCTCCCTCTTTGACAAAAATGCCAAAGAAAAAATCAAAACATACATCCATCAGATGTAGATATTATCTGTGTAGCTCAATGTTTCTCCCTCTGTCATCTTGCTTATGACCGATTCCTTGTCTTTGCTTCCTCTCACAAATCTAGGCTAGTCCTAAAGTGTGAAAATCTTCTGCATCAATTTTTCAAATATTCTGCTATAGCATATTTGATACAATGCTCCTAGATTGACTAGGCATCCTCAGTTAGGGGAAGGACCCCTAATTGACTTCTCAAGTACTCATGAGCTTCTCTGGGTAAAGCTTTAGTGAAATGTCTACTAATTGTTCCTTTGTATTCACATATTCCATTTGGACTTCTTTGTCTTGTACTAATTCTTTCAAGTAGTGATACTTGATTGCTATGTGCTTGGTCTTAGTGTGCATCACTGGATTCTTAGAAATATTGATATCACTTGTGTTGTCACATAAAATAACAACAGGTTTAGTGATTTCTTCTTTCATGCCTATCAATAATTGTTTTATCCATACCAAATTTGAACAATTTACTATAGTAGCAACATACTCGGCCTTGGTAGTAGATTGGGAAATGCAATTTTTTTTCTTGCTCGTCCAGGAACTAAGCTCTATCCAAGAAAGAAAGTTTCACCACTAGTACTCTTTCTATCATCTACATTTCCTACCCAATTAGCATCTATAAATACTCTTAGTTCAAATTTGTCATCCTTTTTGTAATATAGCCCATAGTTAGCAGTTCTTTTCAAATATCTCATAATTCTTTTCACAACCATCATGTGTGTTTCCTTAGGATTGGCAGAGAATCTTGCCACAATCCCAGTAGCTAGTGTAATATCTGGTCTACTATGTACAACATACTGCAATTTTCCAATTATGGATCTGTATAAAGTTTGATTCACTTCTGCAACATCATCATTCTTAGATAGCTTTTGTCTAGTAACCATAGGAGTACTCACTGGTCTAGAATCCTCCATCCCAAAAAATTTCAGTATTTCATTAACATACTTAGACTATGTAATGAAAATTCCTTTCTTCATCTAATATACTTGTAAACCAACAAAGAATTTGATCTCACCAAACATGCTCATTTCAAATTCAGTTTGCATTTCATTTTAAAATCTTTTACACAATGAATCTTGTCCACCAAAAATAATGTCATCCACAAAATTTTTTGCCAACAGGATACCTTTACCTTCTTCATCTTTCATGTACAGATTGCTTGTGTCATTTGTTCTAGAAAATCCAATATGTATCAAGTAGTTGTGAAACCTCTCATACCATGCTCTGGGAGCTTGTTTCAATCCATATAGTGCTTTATTTAGTTTGTACACCATGTGTCTTTTGTTTGGATCAATAAAACCTTCTGGCTGTTCTATGTAAACTTCTTCTTTTAGTATACCATTTAAAAATGCAGACTTAACATCCATTTGATATACCTTGAAATATTTATAAGTAGCATATGCAAGCAAATTTCTTACTCCTTCCAATCTAGCTACAGGGGCAAATGTATCCCCATAATCTATTCCTTCTTCTTGTGCATAGCCTTTGCATACCAGCCTAGTTTTGTTTCTAGTTATTTCACCATTTTCATTCATCTTATTCCAAAACACCCACTTTGTTCCTATAACATTTTTGTTTTTAGGTGTCGGCACCAGAGTCCAAGTATCATTCTTTTCAATCTGGTCAATCTCTTCATTCATTGCTTGTATCCAATCTTCATTTTCCAATGCCTCTCTAGTTGACATAGGTTCAAATTCACACAGTAGGCATGTTGGATCCTTAGTCTTACTTCTCATCTGAATTCCAGTATTTTTGTCTCCAATTATTTGTTCAGGCTTGTGATGTCTTCTTACATATTTTTCCAAAATAGGTTCAGCTCTTCTCTCCTCTATTTCATCATATTCCTCAACAAGATTGGTAGATTCAGCTTCTGAATGCTCGACAACCTCTTCCTGATACTCAGTAGCATTATCTTGTCACTCAGCATGTTCTTGTTCTCTTTTGGCACTATTTTCTTGATGCTTGGCATCATCTATCTGTCGCTCAGCATTACTTACCCAAGAATCGACATTAGGTGCAAGTCTGTTACTTGCCTCTTCTTCTTCCTCAATATACATAAAAGATCTATAATCTTCTAGTTCTCTTTTGTTGTCAGCTTCATTTCTTTCTACATACTCATCAATTTTGACATTCACACTTTCCACAATTTTGTTAGTGTTAGAGTTCAAACACTTATAAGCTTTACTTTTTGTGGAATACCCTAGGAATATGCCTTCATCACTTTTAGCATCAAACTTTCCATTCCTAGTGTCTTTTAATGTATAGCACTTACTTCCAAAGATTCTAAAGTATTTAACACTCAGTGCATGTCCATGCCATAATTCATAGGGTGTCAGATTTGTACCTTTTTTCATCTGTACCTAGTTAAGAGTGTAGATAGCAGTGTTTATAGCTTCTTTCTAGTATTTCTATGCCACATTATTTTCAATTAGTAATGTCCTTGCACAATCCAAGATAGATCTATTTCTTCTTTCTGCTATACCGTTCTGTGGAGGTGTTCTAGGTGCAGACATTTGTCTTTTAATTTCTTTTTCATTACAAAATAGATTGAATTCATTTGATGTAAATTCTCCACCTCGGTCAGATCTAAGACATTTTAGGTTCCTACATGTCTCCTTCTCAACCTTAGCCAAATACCACTTAAAGAATTGAAAAGCTTCATATTTTTCTTTTAGAAACATTACATGCATCATCCTGGTATGATCATCAACAAACAAGATAAAATATCTAGCACCACAGTAACTTTGTACACCCATAGGTCCATAAAGGTCAGTATGAACCAAATCTAAAATGTTTTCTGAAGTAAAGGATTTTCTCTTAAAACTTGACTTTGTCATTTTTCCTAACTGGCATTCCTTGCACATCACATTCTCAGGTTTATTCAATCTAGGTAGACCTCTTACTTTCTTCTTCTTACTTATTTCTACCAAATTGTTAAAGTTAACATGACATAGCCTCTTATACCATAACCAAATATCATCAAGTTGTGCAATTATACATGTTTCTTCAGATAGGTCAAGATAGAACAAATTACCTCTAGTCTATTCTCCACTTCCAATCAGTTCTCTAGTAGCATCAAATATTTTAGCTTTCTTGTGATGAAATTCCACTCGATAACCAGTTCTATTGAGCTGAGAAACACTTAACAGATTATAATTAAGACCATCAACCCAATATGCATTTTCTCAAGATATCTTATCAGTTAGTTTAATCAAACCTTTTCCTCTAATAGGACATGGTGCATCATTACCAAATGTTACACTTTTACCTTTGTAATGATATAAGGTCTCAAAATTACTCTTGTCACCAGTCATGTGATGTGAAAAACCACTGTCAATAATCCATTTATCATTCTTGTTCACATAGGATATCAATTCAATTTTCTCATCCTCATCAGATTCATCTTTCATTGCAACATAGACTACCTCAATTTCAAAATTATCACTATTAGTGTTAGTTTCTTCTTCAGCAATGTAACAAGATTTCTTACCTTTTCCTTTGTAGTCTTTTTTCCTTCGGTAGCTTCTATCATCTCTTCTATCTTTTTGTTTTCTTTTTCTTTCATCATCTTTATCCTTCCTATCAGGACATCTAGCATCTATATGACCAACTTTGTTACATGCAAAACATACAATAGGGAGTTTACCTTTATACTTTCCTTTTCCTCTTCTCAGTCTTCTAGCCATAAGAGCTTCTAGATCTTCAAGTTCTTCATCAGAAGTGTCACTGTCACTTTCTCTTTCACTAATGCATCTTTCTTTTTCTTTCTTTGGCTTGTTTAGAACTAATTGTGACTTGAAAGTAGATTCAACATTACCGATGCTACCAACAGTGAAATTATCATAGTTAGAGAGTTCAAAAGTAGTTAGCTTACCAACCAAACTTTTCAAAGTAAGCACATTAGCAGAGTTGCATCTAGATTCCTGAATAGCATATATAGGACGTAGATTTCTTAGTACTTTTCCAATTATAGTTTCATCATCAATAGTCCCATTTGCTCCTCTAATAGCATTCACAACTTCTTTTATTCTACCACAATATTGTGTAATGTTCTTACCTTCTTGCATTCTCATTTCATCAAACTTACCTCTAAGAATCTTGGCCTTAGCTTTCAATACATTTAAGACACCACCATAGATCTTTGCAAGAGTGTCCCACATCTCCTTAGTAGTTGTGCAATCCTTAATGTCTTCAAATTCTGGATAGCTTAGGGCAGATGCAATTTCCAGCATTGTCTGATTATGTTCTTGCTTAGCTCTCATTTCTTTGGTAGTCAAAGGTACGATAGGTGAGACATAGTCATTCTCAATGTAGTACTTTGCAGAGTCACCAATACTGGCCTTATGCAGCTTCATCAAGCTTTTCCATGCAGGGAAGTTTTCCTTATTCAGCTTCAGTAGCTCCTTCTTATACATCTTGATCATTTGCTTCAATTCCCTTTAAACTTGATTTTTGTAAACACCAATAATAAGCAACACATCTCTGATACCAATTTTTAATATGATTTAGAACAACAAAGAGGGGTGGTGAATCATTTGTTCTCAGGTCTTAATGTATAAGACAAACTTAAATTTTTTTCTTTAAATTAGATCCAATAACCAAAACAAACTTAGTCCTCACTGATTCAATAATAGAAACATATAACATGCAGTCCACAACCCAGCTGTAACTTAACTTGTAAAACACAAAAATGTTCAAACCAAAACATTCACACAAGTATTAACACCAAGATTTATAGTGGAAACCCAATGTGGGAAAAACCACTTTGTAACATGCTACTATTATTTTCACTCTTCTGAAGTGAGCTCGGTTAAAAGCCAACCCTGTCAAAGGTTACAATACACACTATTAGGTGTGACCTAGTTAAAGGATTTCAATCACCCTATTAAAATTGAGCCTTGTTATAGGACTTAAAAAGACTCCATTAGAATGCAACCTTGTTCAAAGGATTTAACATATGACTATTAGGTCAACCTCTGTTAAAAGGATTTTGACTATTATAATGGTTAGAAAGTAGCAGCAATATTGATCTGAAAAACATACAACTCACTTTGCAAATATCAGATTTGATTTTGTACACTCATGCTAGTTTACTGACTTTGAAACTTTTCCATCTCCATCTCCGATCTGCTTGGAACTTTTCTTCAAGCAACCACCACAATTCTCCTTCAGCCTTTTCTGCTTATATCGTCAATAAAACTTTACTGATCTTCCAACATTCTCTTTTTCACCCATGCACACGCATATCTAATGCTCAAGTTCCCTTAATACTTTCCTCAATTAGGTTAACTCATCTTATGCTACTCAATCTCATTCGTAGATCTTAGGGTTAGGTCAGATTCATTGAATCTACCCACATTATGTTCTTCAGCTCCTTTTCTAGAATCATCTCAAATCTCTTAAAGATTTATAATAAAACATTTTACAGTGCATTTAATGCTTTCAAACAATCAATAAATAAAGTCAACACATTTTACATAATCCAAGAATTCAACAATGTCAGCTCCAAATCTAAATTCTCTTCAAATATAAAAATGTTGATGCTCGGTCAATACTATGATCAATTACTCGGTCTTCATGTAGAAAGCTCGGTCATTACTAAAAAATGTTTCCTCCGCTTACACTATCTTCCTCAGCAATTTACTATTGTTTGGTCGACACTAGAATTTTTCTCAGCATACACTGACTCGATCGACACTAACATTACTCGACTTAAACATGATTTCTCCATTTTTCTCAGTCAAGCCTACCAGTTTAGTCTTCAATCTTACTAGGATAAACAATACATTGTCTCATCATTATACAACATAGTCAAGTACACTTTGTAGTATCAAGATAACTGAACCTTTCCTTAGGTGCTATTGTTACCAACCTTGCCCCAATCCTTCACAACAATACAATAGATATAGTACTTTCCTAAGTAGCAATAGTCTTACCAATTAAAGTTTGACATTGATGACAATACAACAATTGTTTCAATTACAGTTTCCAATAGAATTAATGCATGCGCTCTTAACTGAACATCAATAAATCTCCTCTAAGCTTAACTCCAAGGGCGCATACCCTAAAGATAGGTGCAACTCAAGAACCAATAAAATCTCTGTTGGCTCTTCTGAATAAACATAGGAAATTGCTACTAGCGAATAACAACTACATAACTTCACTTCTACCAAATATCTGACTATGCATCCATAACTAAAATATCACTAACATGTCTGCATTACATATCCAAGGGCACAAGACTTCATGACATCTGTATAGACATCCATGCATAGAACACTGTCTGTTACTCTATCAGGATCACTTTTGACACAAGCTTTTATATAACTATCTATACTAATAGTTAACCTCTGCACCCATGATATCATGTTGATATCATGTCCATGCTACATATACTAATAGCTTACTACATAATACTTCTACACATACTACTTTCCATGTGTTGTCATGAATGACAAAGATACAATCAGTACTGGTCTGCTGGCAAATCTCTAACAATCTCCCCCTTTGGCATTGATGGAAACATGTGGAATGAAAAACCACCACCAACCCAAATGAACATTTCTTTTATAAAATTCTCCATTTCCTCTTCAAAAACTCCCCCAAAGATGTATCCTTCATCTGCTGCAATATTTTCCAATATTCTCCATTTCCTCAACTGAACTACTATCACAACTGAATAGTGCTCCCCCTAAGTATATTACTCCTTCTATTTTTCATGACTTTGTATATTACTCCCCCTTTGACATCAATGGCAAAGGGTGCTATTCATTTTAAGCATTGGTACTACTCCTAAAGTAGAGTAGTCAACCTTCCATCAGTCCCTAAGGACTAATGCCTTTCCTTCTTCCTTTTAAGTAGAATCAAGGAAGGGAATTACTCCCAACTTCTTCTTGAGATACTCAAAAGTATCCTTTGGAAAAGGCTTTGTGAAAATATCTGCCAACTAATCTTTAGCGTTCACATAGTCTAACTTGACTTCTTTCTCTGCCACTTTATCTCTTAGGAAGTGATACTTGATCTCAATGTGTTTTGTCTTTGCATGCATAACAAGGTTGTTAGACATATTGATAGTTCTAGTGTTATCATAGTGAATAACAATAGGATAATCAATATGAATTCCAAAATCCTTTATCATCTACTTGATCCAAATAATTGTAGAACAATTCAAGGCTACTGCAACATACTCTGCTTCTTCTATTGACTGAGAGATACAATTTTGTTTCTTGCTTGTCCAAGTGACAAGTCTATCACCAAGAAACACTGCTCCTCTTGATGTACTCTTTCTATCATCAACGCATCCTTCCCAATCTGCATCAGTGTACACATGAAGCTCAATATTTTTTGAATTAGGATACCATAGACCATAGTCTATAGTGCCTTACAAGTATCTAAATATCCTTTTTACTACCATGAGATGACTTTGTTTAGGCTCTGCTGCAAATCTTCCAACTATGCCTACTGCATTGGAAATATCAAGTCTAGTCTATGTAAGATAGATAAGTTTTCCAATCACAGACTTATACAATGTTATGTCTACTACCAATGAGTCATCTTATTTTGTAAGCTTTCATCCAATAATCATGAGAGTCCCTACTGGGTTGCAATCATCCACCTTGAATTAATTTAATATTTCTTTCACATACTTGGACTGATTAATAAAAATGCCTTTCTCTATCTACTGAACATTCAATCCCAAAAAGTATTTGATAGGACCAATCGTACTCATTTCAAATTCATTTTGCATCTCCTTAGAAAATTTAGTACTAAGTTTGTCATTACCTCTAAAGATAATATCATCAACAAATATGGCTACAAGTAACAAACCTTCAGATGTCTCTCTTATGAATAGATTATAGTCTACTACTCCTTTCTTGAATCTGATCTTTGTTAGATAACCATCTAGTCTTTCATACCATGCTCTGGGGGCTTGCTTAAGTCCATAAAGGGCATTCTTCAATCTGCATACCATATCAGGTCTGTCTGATAAGGTGAATCCTTTTGGCTATTTAATATATACTTCTTCTTTCAAATCTCCATTTAGGAATGCTGACTTGACATCCATCTAATAAACTTTGAAGTTTTTGACTATAGCATAAGCTAGAAACAACTTAATGGCTTCTAATCTGCTCACAGGTGCAAATGTGTCTGAATAATCAATGCCTTCTCTTTGTGCATATCCTTTACATACTAACCTTTCTTTGTTTCTTACAACTGTACAATCTTCATTCATTTTGTTTCTGAATATCCATTTTGTTCCAATCACATTTTTATCACTAGGTCTTGGGACCAGTTCCCAAGTGTCATTCTTAATAATCTGATCAAGTTCTTCTTTCATAGCATCATTCCAATCTGATTCATTACAAGCATCTTCAATACTTAAGGGTTCAATCTAAGATAGTAAACATACCACTTCATTGTTAGCTGAGTTCTTTTCTTGTGATCTTGTTAAGACTTTGTTGCTCTGATCTCCAATGATGTCTTCCTTAGAATGGTTTCTAGATATAAACTTTGGAACCTTAGTTGATGCTGACTCATCAACTTTAGGAGTTTCTTGTTGACTTGTCTTAGGGTCATTTAATAACACATCAATGCTATTAAACATTTCTTCAATAACTATTTCACTAGAAGAGGGTCTAGGTTCTTCTTCAATAATAGGTGAGTAATCATGATATCTTTCTTGAACCATGAACTTTTCATCAATCTTAACATGAGCACTTTCAATGATCTTTTTTAGTCTTAAATTGAAACATCTATAAGCTTTACTTTTAGTAGAGTAACCAAGGAAAATACCTTCATCGCTTCTTGCATCAAACTTTCCTACTGATTCATCCCTCTTGATGTAGTACTTGCTTCCAAAAATTTTGAAGTATTTTACTGTGGGAACATTACCAAACCACAGCTCATATGGTGTTTTGTCAGTGCCTGGTCTCAATTGAATTCTATTGATGGTGTAAACTGCTATATTGATTGCATCTCTCCAATAGGTGTGTGCAACTTTTCCTTCTATCATAATGGTGTGCACCGTGTCAAGGATGATCCTATTCCTTCTCTCTGGAATACCATTCTGCTGAGGGGTTCTAGGTGCACTTAATTGTCTCTTTATGCCCTGTTCTTCACAATATTCATAGAATCTATCAGAGGTGAATTCTCCTCTATCCAATCTCAAACATTTTATCTTTAGTCCAGATTCATTCTCAACCTTAGCTTTGAATATTTTAAACTTGTCAAATGCTTTTGACTTGTCTTTCAAGAGCACAACCCACATCATCCTAGTATAGTCATCAACAAACAAAATGAAATACCTTTCTCCATAGTATGATCTTGTTTGAGTTGGACCATATAGGTTTGTATGAATTAGACCCAACTTGTTCTCTGCTAAATTGAGCTTGCTTCTAAATGAGTTTCTCACATGCTTTCCCATCACACATTCCCTACATATAGTATCAACTATGTTTTCTATGCTAGGTAGATCTCTTACTGCCTTTACATTGCTTATCTTTACTATGTTATCAAAATTGATATGACATAGTCTTTTGTGCCACAACCAATCATCATTAACTTTAGCAATAAAACAACTTGCTTCTGAATTGAGTTGAAAAACATTACATCTTGTATTTGAGATTGATGCAATCATAACACCATCTTTATTGTTAATGATGCATTTTTCATATTTGAATTCCAATTGATAGCCCTTTCCAAGTAATTGACCAACACTAAGAAGGTTATGTTTCAAACTATCAACATAGAGAATATCATCAGTATTGTTCTTTCCATCCAAGGTGATGGCTCCCCTACCAACTATTCATTTGGGAGTGTTGTCTCCAAATCTAACCATGCTACCATTGTATTTGTCCAGATGAACAAATCTATTTTTATAACCTGTCATGTGATGACAACAACCACTATCTATAATCTAGTCTGTCCTTATATCATCTTGGGAAATCAATGTTATCTCTTGTTCCACTTTCTCATCTTTATGAATTGTCTTATTATTCATTTTGTCTATAATAGCAATGAATCCTATTTCTTCTTCACCCAATTCCTCATCAGAAACTCCATCTCCAGCATAGTAACATTCCTTAGGCTTGTAATCCTTTTTGAACTTCCTGGCTCTAGTAGGACACTTAGATGCAAAGTGACCAATCTTATTACATGAAAAGAACTTAAATGGTAATTGACCTTCATATTTACCCTTTCCTTTATTTTCTCTTTTGAAAATCATAGCAATAAAATTATCTAAAGTTTTCTCTTCATCATCATCATCAAAATTACTAGAAGTGTTTGCAGATTTCTTAATATGAATTGTTGCTTTGAAGGCTATTTCACTTTTCAGTTCTGTCTTCAATCTTGAAATTTCAAAAGCTAAGATTTTTCTAATCAAGGTCTCTCTCTTGAAATTGGATTTAATCTACATAGTCTCATCAAGGATGTTGATTTTGTTTTCATATTCTGGAGTGCGAGTAGTCATTAGCTTATCCATGAAGTCTTTTTCTAAGATCTGTCCACCATTGTTCCTGATTCTAAAAACTACTTCATTGATCCTTTGATTATAAGCTCTAATGTTTTCTTCAGGAAACATCTCTAATGCATTTTATCTTTTCTTCCATGTCCTTCTACGTGCATCCTTTGCTTGTTTGTCTCCTTCAAATATGTCTTCTAGGTGCTTCCATATTTTATGGGTTGTATCTACCTTTTTTATTTCTAAAAATTCACCATCAGGTAGGGCACAGATAAGGGCTTCTTTAGCAATAGAATTCTAATGAAACAATTCTTTTTGTATTTTAGTAGCATCATCATTTCCAAGGTCTTCAAGGGTAGGGATCTTGGCTGCTTTGACAGTTACATCAAAAACTTCAAAACCAATGTACTATAAGTGAGTCACCATCTTGTTCTTCCAATCAAGATAATTCTCTCCATCAAACTTAGGACTCTCTTTTCTAAAGAATGCCATCTGATCAACCTCAAGCTCTTAAACTTTCTCTCTGAGGCACTTGACTCTAATACCAATTGTTAAGAATAGTCCCAAGAGATAATTGAGAGAGGGGGGGCTGAATCAGTTATCTACAAGATTTAATTATTTATCCAATTGAGTATACTTAAACATAAAGCATAAACAAAATGAAATAACACTTGAACACAATACCAATATTTTGGTTACGGGGAAACCCAAATAGGTAAAAACCCTAGTGGGAATCGACACCCACTAATATTCTATACTAGTGTATTATGATCCTTGCTAGAAGATCGTTAACCATGTTAGGAGTTTCTTTACAATATATTTAGTAAAATAGACCTAATTAAGGGTCAAACCTTGTTAGGAGTCTTTTACAATTGTCCCTATTAGGGGAGAGGATGCACTATCCAAGAGCTCACTGCTCAAAGGGGTGAAGGCTACAATCTTCTGTTTAACAAATACACACTATATATGGATCTTGGTGAACTACATTTAGACCTGTTATCTAGCTTAGTTACAATGAATAGCACACATACTTCACTTGGTCACATAGACCTTCTTTTGATGGTTCAACACTTCGCACACTCTGCTTTGCTCTACTTTTTCAACCATGAACCACACTTCAACAATCACAAATGACTGCTTATAAGTATCTTCTCTCTAAATGATATAATCAAGTCGGCCTATTAGAACCACCATGAAATCACAATAGAGAAACTATAACAAACTCCAACAAATATTCTGTCAACTCTATTATGCATGCAACACATTCTGGGACTTATCTTAATAAGATAAATGTAGACACATGCTACACACTGTCGCTCTACCAAAACAACTAAAACTTTCTCCTTAAGATAAATTAACTCATGCACTCTTAATTGAACATCAATAACTCCCCTCTAAGCTTAACTCCAAGGGTGCATACCCTAAAGATAGGTGAAACTCAAGAACCAATAAAATCTCTGTCAACTCTTCTGAATAAACACAGGGAACTACTACTGGTGAATAGTGACTACATAACTTCACTTTTACCAAATATATGACTATGCGTCCATAACTAAAACATCACTAACATGTTTGTATTACATATCCAAGGGCACAAGCCTTCATGGAAATTGTACATAAATCTATGTTAGGAAAGAATGTTGAAGCTTTTGGAAGTCATTCTGTAGTAGTGGTTGTTGCATTCATGACTATGATTGTCATTGATGCCAACACAGTGATATTCTAGAGTTTAGTAGAAAAGCAGACATAGTTTTGTTTTGCACACATGTTATATTGTAGATTGAGATATGTGCAATTTATGGTATGTTATTTTATGTGTTATTATCCTATGGTTAAGAGCGCATAAATAAATTCATTTATTCATGAAAGTTATAATCATTTTGGTGGAAGCAGTATTCTGGCAGTATTCCTGTGTAGCGGTTTTTGGTAATCGGAGGATATCTCCTAACTGGGATGGAATCTGATTCTATGCAGTTAAAGGGAAGTTTGAGACTCATTGGTGGTGATGTGGTTCATAGCACAAACTTTGAGGTCACACTATTGGAAAGTTATTGTATCTGGAAGCTGACAGTTTTATGTAATTTTGATGTAGCGTGTTGAAATTATTATTTTGTATTTGCATGCCAACTCATTTGTAATTATTTGAGTGTGGTATAAAGGAAGGAATTTTTTCCTTGTTATGAGAGGATTATAATAGTTATGATAGGAAGTTGTGAAATTTGTGATGCAAATGTATGCATGAAGTGAAGAAAAGAGCTAATTCAGTGATGAAGGAAGACTTGCAAAGTACAAAGATCTAGATTTGTGATCTTGTGTAGCAGAGAGTGTGGTTTTGGCACAGTGTGAAGGAGGTAACATATTTCATATTATTCTATTGAATAACCCTAAGATTTATTGGATAGTGAGTTTAGAGATCTTGCCTTGAAGTTGTTTGGGCAGTGGGTCCTTCTATCTTCCATAACTCCTAATAGGGTTAGAATCTTTTAACAGGGATACAAAATCTCCTAACAGAGATTCATATGTATTGAATGTATTTCATAAGACTCCTAATAGGGTCCATCCTCTAAGAAGGAACTTTCATATTAGTGCATCATTTTGTGGGCATCATTCCCATCGGGGTTTACTCTTTGATCAAGAGGTTCCCTAGTTAACATATCTTGTGTTATTGTTTCATTGTGTATGATTATCATTCTATGGTTGGTTACTACATTAATTATATGGTTTAAAGCTGCTAAAGTTAATATTGAAGTTAATGTTGACAAATGGTTTAATTATCAGATAACTGATTCACCCCCCCCCTCTCAATTATCTTGGTGGTCTTTACTTTCTAACAATTGGTATCGGGGCGGCAAGTCCTTGAAAGAGAAGTTTAACAACTTAAGGAGATCTATGGAGAATTTCAGGAAAGAAAGCCCTAAGTTTGATGGAGTAAATTTTGATAGCTGGAAAGAAAAGATGAAGACACATCTCTTGTGTTTAGGACCAGGTTATTGGTTGATTACAAAGAATGAAAGGACTATAATTGAAGAAGACAATCTTGAAACAAGTTCTAAAGATGAGGTAGATCTATTTATGTGTAACATACTTGCAAGAGAAGCACTTTTATCAGCACTTCTGGAGAATGAATACAGTTAGGTAAAAAGTTTAACTAAATCTCATGATATTTGGAAAGCTTTACATTCTACTTTTGAAGGTGATGAACATGCAAAGAAAGCTAGGTTACATAATTGGATTTTTTCATTTGAAGACATAAGAATGATGGAAGATGAATCTATTAGAAGCTATATTGGTAGGATGTCAGAAATTGTTGCAGGAATAAAGTCTTGTGGAGGTGAAAAGATAGAGAATGAAGTAGTATGGAAGATTTTGTGAACATTGACACCAGTATTCAGGTAGACTACACAAATGATTGAACAAGTGATACCTTGTACACCAAAATTTTCAAGAGAGACCCTTCTTGGAAGATTAGAAGTAGCAGAGATGAATTTGAGATTATCAGGAGAAATACCTAGAATGGAGACAACATTTAGAGCTCTTAGCATCAGACCTACTTTGTCTAGAAGTACAAGTGTGAATGGAGATTATGCCAGCATTAGCAGATCCAAATTTGATGAAGATAAGAAGATTGAAGAAGGTATTGCCTTGCTTGTGAAAAGAGAACCAGATGGTAAGAAAATCTTTAAATGTTGGACATGTTAAGAATATGGTCATTTTACATCTAAGTGTCCTAAGAGAGTTAAGAAGTATAGAAACAATTTTAAGCCTAGAAGATCTAAAGAATGTTATTATGCAAATGATGAAGAAATTGAAGTAGGAATTGAAAGACATTTGAGTGATAGTGATAATGATAACTTTGATGATAAGTTTGATGCTAGAAGTGATGAAGGAATTTTTCTTTGATATTATTTGAAAAGCAAAGCATATAGATGTTACAATAAGAGAACTAAAACTATTGTTGAAAGTGCAAATGTAAAAGTTGATGAGAAGTTTAAAATTTAGGAAAGAATGCTTGATTATGAATCTAATGAAGGAACTAACCCTTAGCCTAACATTGAAACTATTGAACAATTTTTTGAGACTGATAGTGAATTGTTAAATGAAAGTCATGCTGAAGAAAATAGAGAAGAATCCAGAGAAGAATCTATAGTTGAAGAAAGATCAGTGACTATGACACCTAACAGCTATATATAAGGACATCATCTTGTTGAGAAAGTTATTGGAAGTTTGGATAGAGGAGTTATGACTAGAAAGAAGGTACATTTATGTTTGAATTCTCAAATTGAACCTAAGTCTACTAATGAAGCTTGTGAAGATGAACATTGGATTAAAGCTACGAAAGAAGAATTGGATCAGATTGAAAAGAACAAGACATGGGAATTGGTCCCTAGACCTAAAGACAAAAATGTGATTGGAACTAAATGGGTATTCAGGAACAAGATGAATGAACAAGGAGAAGTAATTAGAAACAAAGCAAGATTGGTATGTAAGGGATACTCACAGCAAGAAGGAATTGACTATGAAGAGACTTTTTCCCTTGTTGCAAGACTTGAAGAAGTAAGAATATTTTTGGCTTATGCAGCATTTAAGAAATTCAAAGTGTATCAGATGGATGTGAAGTCAGCATTTTTGAATGGTGAATTAGAAGAAGTCTACATTGAGAAGCCTGAAGGTTTTCCTTTGACTCAAGAAGGAGACATGGTATGTAAACTAAAGAAAGCATTGTATGGACTAAAGCAAGCACCTAGAACTTGGTATGCTAGATTAGATAAGTATTTGTTAAAATTGGGATTTACAAAAGGAACAGCTAATAGTAACTTATACACAAAAAAAATTGAGAATGGATTGTTAGTTTTGGTTATTTTTGTTGATGACATTATTTTTGGAGGAGAAGATGAAGCTAGTGACAAATTTGCTGATGAAATGAAGACAAAATTTGAAATGAGTATGATTGGAGAAATGAAATACTTTTTGGGATTACAAATAACACAAAAAAAAGATAGTATCTTTATAAGTCAAACAATGTACTTGAATGATTTGTTGAAAAGATTCAGTATGGAGAATTGTAAACCAGTTGGAACACCTATGGTTATAGGACATAAACTATCTAGTAAAGATGAGACACCAAAAGTTGAGCAAAAGAAATACAGATCTATGATTGGTGGATTGTATTACTTTACACACACTAGACCAGATATACAACATTCAGTTGGAATGGTAGCAAGATTTCAATTTGAACCTAGAGAGTCACATTATGTAGTAGTAAAAAGGATATTGAGATATCTTAGAGGCGCAATGGACTATGGACTGTGGTATGAAAATTTTGATGATTTTACCCTATGTGCATACACTAATGCTGATTGGGGAGGCAGCGTTGATGACAAGAAAAGCACTAGTGGTGGAGCCTTTTTTCTTGGAGGAAGGTTAGTTTCCTGGTTGAGCAAAAAGAAGAATTGTATCTCATAGAGTATAGTAGAAGCAGAATATGTAGCAACAACAAACAATTGTAATCAGATAATTTGGATGAAGCAGATGTTGATGGACATTGGAATCAAGTTTGATGAGCCCATTCTCATATATTGTGACAATATAAGTACAGTCAGTATGTCAAAAAATCCAATTTTACATTCTAAAACAAAGCATATAGAGATCAAGTATCATGTTGTAAGAGAGAAAGTTGCAAATAAAGAAGTTAGACTGGAGTACATAAGCACAAAGGAGCAAATAGCATATATATTTACTAAGCCTTTGCCTAAGGATACATTTGAGTATTTGAGAGGTATGCTTGGGGTTATGCCCCAACCCACTTTTGAGTAATCATGTATTTGGTTGCATCCATCCAGTGGTTTATGACCCTATCTATTTTTTGGATTGGATGTTGGTACTTCCACAATGGGGGAGTATGTGTATTTGAGCTGAGTCATTGAGGACTCTTGCGAATGTATTTTCTGAATAGTGTCTTTTGAGATTGAGCTATTGTTTGACATAATGATGTAATTTATGTCATTGATGTCAATGGGGGAGAGATTCATGAAAAAAATTGAGGAACAACTTTGAGAGAGAGATTGAATAGGAAAACGAAGCAAGATTTGATTGATGATGAGCAACAGTGTAGTTGAGCAGCAGTGATTGGATTTTTGGAACATTAGATGTTTTTCATCTATGCTACCATCAATGCCAATGGGGGAGATTGTTAGGAGTGAATTCTAAAGCTTTTGGTAGTCATTCTATAGCAGTGGTTGTTGCATTCATGACTATGATTGTCATTGATGTCAACAAAGTGATATTCTGGAGTTTAGCAGAAAAGCAGGCATAGTTTTGTTTTGCACACATGTTATATTATAGATTGAGTTATGCACAGTTTATGGTATGTTCTTTGATGTTTTATTATCCTATGGTTAATAGTACATAAAAAAAATCATTTATTCATGAAAGTTATAATCATTTTGGTGGAAGCAGTATTCTGGTAGTATTTCTGTGTAGCGATTTTTGGTAATCGGAGGATATCTCCTAATCGGGATGGAATCTGATTCTGCATAGTTAAAGGGAAGCTTGAGACTCATTGGTGGTGATGTGTCTCATAGAAAAAAATTTGAGGTCACACTATTGGAAAGTTATTGTATCTGGAAGCCGACAGTTTTATGTAATTTTGATGTAGCGTGTTGAAATTATTATTTTGTATTTGCATGCAGACTCATTTGTAATTATTTGAGTGTGGTATAAAGGAAGGAATGTTTTCCTTTTTATGAGAGGATTAGAATAGTTATGATATGAAGTTGTGAAAGTTGTGATGCAAATGTATGCATGAAGTGAAGAAAAGAGCTAATTCAGTGATGAAGGAAGACTTGCAAAGTACAGAGATCTGGATTTGTGATCTTGTGTAGTAGAGAGTGTGGTATTGGCACAGTGTGAAGGAGGTAACATATTTTATATTATTCTATTGAATAATCCTAAGATCTATTGGATAGTGAGTTTAGAGATTTTGCCTTGAAGCTGTTTGGGTAGTGGGTCCTTCTGTCTTCCATAACTCCTAACAGGGTTAGAATTTTTTAACAGGGATTCAAAATATCCTAACAGAGATTAATATGTACTGAATGTATTTCATAAAACTCCTAACAGGTTCCATCCTCTAACAAGGAACTTTCATATTAGTGCATCATTTTGTGGGCATCATTCCCACTGGGGTTTACTCTTTGATCAAGAGGTTCCCTAGTTAACATATCTTGTGTTATTGTGTCATTGTGTATGATTATCATTCTATGGTTGGTTACTACATTAATTATATGGTTTAAAGTTGTTGAAATTGATATTGAAGTTAATGTTGACAAATGGTTTAATTATTAGATAACTGATTCACCCCTCCCCCCCTCTCAATTATCTTGATGGTCTTTACTTTCTAACAATCCATCCATAGAACACTGTTTGTTACTCTGTCAAGATCACTGCTGACACAAGCTGCTATATAACTATCTATAGTAATAGTTAACCTCTGTGCCCATGGTATCATGCTAATACCATGCCCATGCTACATATACTAATAGCTTACTACATAATACTTCTATGCATACTACTTTCCATATGTTGTCATCAATGACAAACATACAGTCAGTACTAGTTTGTTGGAAAATCTCTTGCAATAGTAGCTAACCTTTAGTTGTTGCTTTAACTGGTGACTCCTTAGATGAGTCAGAGACATCTCCAAATCTAGCAGTTAGATCTTTCTTCATCTTCTTTACTTTCCTAGTCATTTGGTTGATGACCAAACCTATCTTGATTCTAGACTTAGCTTCTTCATAGGTTCCAAACCTAGTGGCCTTGGGGTCTTTTGGTAATGCTAGCAGTGCTTCAATATATTTCAATTTGAAATCATAGTTTATTTTGTATCCCATAGGTGCTAGCCATTTTGTTCTAGGTTCAATTCCTTTTATCATGGTATGATCAGTGTCTACTAGAAAACATATATCTGTCTCAAATTTCTCAACTAATTCTCATGGAATTCTACTTCTTTGATTCATCTTATGTTTGAAATCTTTAAAATATTCATCTAAAACTTTGTTCATATTGTCTCCCAAATCTTTCAACATCTCAAAGATCTGTACTATTATCAGTTTTTCTATTTTCTAGTTTACTTTACCAAAGCTAGTAAAATACTTTTGTAGATAGAAAAAAAAACAAACAAGGAGTGATCCAAAATTACACGTTTTTGTCTTCCATGACCTTATAGTCTTCATGTTTTCCTGTAATTGGTTCAATAGTACCTCTGCAAGATCAATCTGGTGATCTTTCTTTATAATTTTATGTGCCATGTCGACTACCCTATAGGGTACATTGTTTAATTTGCTCGATTGAAATATCTTGTACTTGATCACATGTGCCACAAATTTTACTCCAGAGTCTTTGATTGTAGAAATCTTTAGTGCTCTAACATACCATGTTGCCCCTATGTTCTCAACTTCTACTCGGGATGAGCTTTGAAAGGCTTTGACCTTGTTGGTAGTTGGGTAACTAGTAATCCTACTGATCATTGTCTTTGTGACCTCTACTGGTTTATCCAACCAGAACTTTCCATCATGATACCGACTCAATACAACTCTTATCTAGTTTGTTTGGAACTTTTGTGGAAAGTGTATGGCACACGATAGACTTGATTTCTCAATCTAAGAATATTTTAGTTTTATCTTTCCATCAATTCCACATAGTTGTTGATATGCAATGATAGTCTCAAAATCTCCTACTTCTCCAATCTTGCAGTGAATGTATGACCGTACGTCTTCTATTAACAAAACCCTAGGTGGGATGCTTGAAAAAGTGCCCATTGAATCTATTTGTGATGCTATTTCAGGCTGAGGTTTGTACTTTGGCTCTTTAAAACATGTTGAAATAATTAGGTCTACTTCTTCCTCAACACTTGATGATTTATTTGTAGTGGAAGTAGATACCATAAATTGATTTAGGGTTTCGACAAGCAGTAGGTTAATAAAGTGTTCAGTAGAAAATGTACTTACTCAGATTCATCGAAGAGTGATGTTGGTTCGATCTACAGTAGCCTTGAATCCTAATGAAAATCCTTTTAGCTCAAACTCTTTTCTATGAAATCTTTTCTATTCAAGTTCGCAATATAAAAATGAACTCTGTTTCTCATGTATTTATAGACTTTTCGATATTCCTACTCAAAATTTCATGCATTAAATGCTTGACCTACCTTTTGGTTCATAATAGTTGTCATCTCAATGAATACTGTAGGATTTCAATAGCTCGGTTAACACACAATTCCTTCTTTAGTTGATATGTGTGCTCGGTTAACCTTGAATAGTGATTACCAACGGGTAACCAACTCTCGATCTTGCTTTTTACCGATTATGTAACTTTGCTAGCTCTTAACATATAAACCATAATGCATATTTTTTCATGTAGATTTAGTATGTGCTCATCATATATAGGGAACTATATGTAAGATATGATCATTTTGAAATATCAGTCCCATACATACCTCTTTCACCTTAGGTGGAGGAACCGATGTCACCCAATCTAGTGGATGAGGTTTCACTGATAGCATTACTTGCCATTCTCATTAGATTCCTTTCTCCACATAGTGTTCCTTATTTTCATAATATCTAGAATAGTGTTTCCACTCTCAAATACATGATTTTCTTCTGGTGCTCAGTCTCTGAAATCCTTTCTTAAATGACCGACTTTATGACAATGCAAACATGCCATTCCAATGGTTGTCTAGCTTCTTGATTTTCTAGCCCATCTTTTCCTATTAAAATTTTCTACAATGTGTCCATATCTACCACATGCAACATAGTTAGCCCATGTGTTATAACCCCAAATATAAGGATTACCTTGGCTCTTCGGTTGATAAGGCTTGCACTATGTTTTCTGCTTAGGAGTCCATACTTGCTTCATTTTTGCCTTACATTCACATGCAGTTTGTCCATCCTTATTATAGGTATAGCATAACTTCTCCATAACAGTATTGTTATAATTCTATTTAGCTCTACATTCATAAGCTTGATGTCTATATTTTCAACAATAATAGCAATATCCATTGAATTTTGGTGTGACAGGAGGTTTACCTTGTGCTATGCTTCTACAAACATTAGAGGTGTGACCTAGTTTGCCACAGTGATAACATGTCAACACTTTAGGTCTTTGATTTTTATTATTGTTGACCTGTTCAACTTGTTGTGATGATTCTCCTTCATTGGTATAGCCTAGACCAACTTTACTCCCAAATTTCCTTTGATTAGTTAGAAAGTCATCAATCTTCTTGGAGCTGTCCTTAGCCAACTTCTTCATTTCATTGTGTTTCTTTTGTATCTTTATTTCATTTCTCAAATTTTCATTATCTTCTTGACAATTCTCCATTCACTCGGTTAACCTCTTGATTTATAGTCATCATCTGATTAGATACTTGGAAGTGACGATCGATGAGTCTTTGTATTTCACTTTCTTTGGCTTGAAGTTGTTTAGTCATTTGTCTTTGATCTTCAATAGGTAGATTCCTTTCTTGTTTAGCTTGTCTAGCATTGTTCATTATCTCTACCATTCTCACCATTTGAGATTCTTGACTGATTTGAAGTGCTTTCACTTGTTCAGATAGATGTTGATTCTTTTCAGACAAATGAGAGATTATACTTTCAGATCCATCAGAAATGCTTCCAGAACTAGATCCAATATAATAAAATATATCATCAATAGGTTGTTCATGATAACTAATCTCATTTTGTAGAATAGCTAGGTTCTTCCTTTCAACCAACATTTTTTTCAGTTCATCCTTAGCTTGCTTATATTGTTCCAAAAACATCTGCATCTGAATCTTCTGATTCTCAATAGTCTTATCTAGCTTATATCTCTCCATGACTTAGATCTTTACCCTTCAGCGGTTAAACTATCAAATAAGATAATTGTACTCTAATACCAATTGTTGGGATTAGGAAAGATAGGGTACTGAGAGGGGAGGGGTGAATCAGTGCACTCAAAAACTTTAATTCTTCAATGTTTCAGATCTGATCTATTAAACTATGTAACCTTCAAAATAACTTGTATCAAATGCATACATCATTCATTAATGAAAGTTGTGAAAGTAAACAACATGAAATCAACAATATATCAATCACATAACACAAGTATTTTGGTAATGTAGAAACCCTTGTTAGAAGGTAAAAACTGCAGTGGAGATGGCATCCACAAATTCTTCACTACTATAGATAGAAAAGGTTTGCCTGTTAGGGCTACAAGTTTTGATCACTTCTAGTGATCTTACTCTATTAGGAGTAACATATTAGATCAGCTAGATCTACCTAGTTATAGGATTTTAACAACACCAATGAAGTGTGCACTTGATTAAGAGATTTACATAAGACTGTCAAGTCTACTCTATTAAGAGATTTATCCAAAAACTCTATTACAATTGTTAGAAAGAAATAGGTAATTATCTGGTAATTGACAACTTAACTTGTCTCATATAGATCAATAAGTACTAAATATATTTCACCTTTACTGTGATGTATCTATTGGACCAATTTCTTGTCAATGCAAAAGTCCTATGAAATTGGTCTTTTCCTTGTAGTTTTCCCAAAGTTGTCCCGCCCTGCTACAACTTGATTCAGCTTGCGAACAAGGTCCACAATGTTTTATGGCTTGCACTCTTAGCCCCATGTTCTTCAATGTGTCACCATGCTCCAGTTCAGATCGCAAGGTCTAATGTGTTGAAAACAGGGAGATATTTGAGTTTCAAGTTCATCCTTGGCATTAGGTTTTCTTATGTGCACTGCTGCGATTGTGTGGGTCCCAGTTCTTCATGATGTTCAGATGCTTGATCTCCAATTTTAGTTAATGTTTTTTTTGTTCAGTGATTACATGACTGTGTGTTCGCAGGGTGTCTTGATTTTGGTGGTGAAGAGATTTTCATTCAGTGACCTAGCATTTTCTTCAGTCGTGTATTCTCCTAATCCTAGCGGTCAACACCTTAACTTTCAGTGAACTAGTGACATAGTTATCTTTTGATCGCGTGATGTAGCAGTTAAATTGCAAATCTTTTAGTGACTCAGCGAAGGCTTGTTTTCACTCATTCTCCGGATAGACTACAGGGTTAGGAAATTATCTGGTGACTTGGAGAGTGCTTTGGTCACATGATCTCCAGACCAGACCATGGTTAAGAAAAATGTCTTGCAATTGGGAGATTGCCTTCAGTCGCATGATCTCCATATGACTTTGAGTTAAGGCTTGCCGGGGTTAAATCAAGAAAAGTCAATGTGGGCCTGGTGGTCAGACACCTTTTAATTCTACGGTTGTCGCATGACTACAAGGATTTTTCTTCCCCTTTGTGATCATGCAACAACCGTCCAATCTTTCAGCATTTAAAGGGTTGACAAGTTGTGGGTCCTTTTGCCAAGAGATGCTAATGTGCATGTTTTTCATTGACTACGAGTGATGGCATGGTTTTTGTTAGTGGGGCTCAGGGTTGTAGTGTGTTTAAAGAGGCACTGGTTGTTAGTTGATCTGACGGTTGTCATGTTGTCATGAAGGAAAAGTGGTCGATGGTTATTCATGGTGGTAACATGACAGCCATTGATTCTTCTCTTTAGTGAGGCCTGATGGTGTAGTGGATCCAGTTGTCAGGTCTTCCTGACATGTTCATTTCTGATTGGTTATGCTTGGTGGTGACATGGTTTTTCTCAATGGGGCCAATGTTTTCAGTCTCTGGGCAAGTTTAAAGTTTGACTATGATATGTGGTTGTTGCATGCCCATGAAACAAAGTTGCATGAGGTTTATTCTTTGTGGTTATGCAACAATCATCTGATGGTGTGGTAGGTAAGGTGGTGGGTCTGAGGTGCTAGTCATGCTGAGGTGCTCAAGTTTTATTGGTTGCCGAGGTGGTGATGTGGCCATGGACTTTTCGTGGGCTCGTTGACCATTGTGTCAAATTTTACAAACTGCCTGATATGCTGGGAAAACATAATATCAATGGTCATTTTTTGTAGTTGATCGGTTAGCTGTTGAAGCTAAATTTTGAATCTTTCTCGAGGGTTTCTTACCAGTATTTTCAGTGAGTCATATGCGATAAAATGGATTGCTCAAAATTGATTTCTCTAGGACAATTGTAGTTGCGATGATGATGATGAAGATCTAGTTTTTTGTCCTGATCTAATTTTGCTTCCTGGGGTGCTATGCCAATTTTTAATGTGAAGGCCTATTTCTCTCTACAAGTAGTTAGGGTTTGGAGTATGTCAGTGATCTTTATGCTATGTACATGTGAAGTTTCTCAAGTTGGTCCTGGCATTGAATTTTGTTTATCCTGCTATAAGAAGGCAATAACTTGTGATCGCAGTTAGCCTATGGTGATAAAACTGATGTAATTGTATATCAAATTTGATCTGATCTACCCAGGTTTTTAGGCTTTCTCTACATTCTTTTATTTATTTTTGTACTGGGTGGTTGTAGACCTAAATTTTGCTCTAAATAATCCATAGCTTGTTGCAATCCTTATTCCTATAAAAGGGTTTTCAAGATCATTTAGAAGGGTTCCAATTTTGGCAATCATGAGGGGTTCCATTTCTTTGGTTCCATTCTAGAGGTTCCATCCCCTTGTCCTATAAATGTTCTTCCTATAGTATTTTCCTTCTTCTTTGCATATAGGGTGTTCCCTCTTTTCTTTCTTGCTATGGGAATATAAAGAAGTTGTAGTAGATGTCTTATGTATGTGATTTCAACACATTTGTACTACTATTAGATTGTCTCCATTTGAGTTTTGAACTTATTGATTATAGCATCAAGGGTGTTGTAGTCTTTCTATTCACATTTCTTGAGTGTCTACAATAGAGTTGTTTTCGTAAAAGAAACTAAGTTCAGGACTGGTGTTTAGATATGTATGAGTTGGGGTATCAAGGGTGTCTCATGCTTGTATTTCAGTGGATGCTGATCAATGTATTACTTGTTTATAGGTCTCTTCCAAGGGGTGGGTTAAAATCTTTTGAATAGGTGATAGCATATCTGGGTACATGGGTGGTTTGATAATGTATGATCTAATCAATGGTGTATGTTTGATGTAAGGCATCAACATATTTGTGTGTGTTGTCCTCTTGTTTCATAGCTCTGGTATAGTGAGTTATTTGACTTTGATGCCCATTGGATAATGCATTGGTCTATGAGAGACTTAGGGTATTTTAGGGGTCCATTCAACCCAACATCAATCATTCAAATGAAATATCTTTTCCCTTCATGTTGTTTGTAGTAGTAGGAGGTCCTTTCTAATTTTCAAACTCATTGCATGCAAGCAGGTTATTGGATAAGGTTTGGTTCATTAGGGTACAGGATACCTATAGGGGTCTAGAAACTATTCCACTATAATACATCTATAGGCCTTTTGTTCATTAAGAAGAGTCATGAGTGTGCAGATGAGGCAATACTTGCCTGAGTGATGTTGAGCTCAAAGAAGAAGGAGGATGCGTCGGTCCTCATCAATTGACACTTTTTCCCTGTCAAACTTTGGAGTGGAGACTAACCAATTTGTCATCATAGTGTAAACCTTACACTATGGGGAAAAAGTGGGAACCAACAAAATGATGACTCTATTGGGGAGAACAACAACAAACAAATACATCTGTTAGAATCTCTAGTTGTGGTTATATTGTGAAGTCAAAATCTTATTGTCTAGATTGATTTTCCCATCTGAGTCACCAATAGAATGGTGACTCTACTAGGGAAGAAATAAAACTTAGCAAAATTCCTTGCTTGGCTGGATCATCCCAGATTCTTGGTTGAAGTTACAGAGTCAAATAGAAAAAACACATTTGTAAAATCTTCTCACTATGTGCAAAGTGGTGACTTTGAGTTCTCTATTTGATCAGTGCAGTCCCTGATAAATAGTGAGGCTTGGTGAAGTTTGGTTGGTTGGAAGAGATACAAAAACAAGTACAGTATTTTCCTCTTCAAAGAGGTGGTGACTCTACAAAGAAAAGACCCTGATGGAGCTGCAAGGTGAGCTCTAGATTTGCCCTACCTTCCAATCAACAAGTTGAGTTTTTGCTTCAGAACTTCGAGGTATTATACTTTCATGGTTAAGAAATGTTTCCTTATAAGGTGATTTGAGCACTAAGAGAAGGAAATGGTGTGGAAAAGAGGTTGGCATGCTTCAAAGAGTTAGGATTGCAATTTTGCAAAAAAATTAAGTGAAGCATGAATGTAGTCCTTGTGACTAGTGAACATGGGTAGTGATCATTGCAATTTTATTTTCAGCCCATGAGTATTCACATATGTTGGCCGCAGAATGGTCATGATGTTTTCAGGGTATTGGTTGCATATGTGGATGAAAATTAGACCTTTATTTTTGGAGGGTCTCTAATTTTCTCTTTGTGGCCTGGGGCCACTAAGCAAAGTTTCAAGGCATGTAAATTTTGTAAATATTTTCCCTTTCTATTGGGTGTTTTCCTTTCCTGTTTCTTAGTTGCCAATTTTTGTGAGGGTTCCCTATTTTTGTCCTGTGGGTGGTTTGCTTCCTCTAGAAATTTTGAATCCTTTTCATGCCTACAAGAGGCATGCATCCCCAGATAGAGCCACTTTTAGACCAATTTCCTGTCAATGCAAAAATCCTATGAAATTGGTCTTGTCTTTGTAGTTTTCCTGAAGTTGTCCCGCCCTACTGCAACTTGTTTCAGCTTGCAAACAAGATCCATAATGTTTTATGGCTTACGCTCTTAGACCCATGTTCTTCAATGTGTCACCATGCTCCAGTTCAGATCGCAAGGTCTAATTTGTTGAAAATAGTGAGATATTTGAGTTTCAAGTTCATCTCTAGCATTAGGTTTTATTATGTGTGTTGCTGCGACCGTGTGGGTCCCAGTTCTTCATGATGTTCAGATGCTTGATCTCTAGTTTCTCAGGTGGTTAAAGTTTTTTTTTATTCAATGATTACATGACTATGTGTTCGTGGGGTCTCTTGATTTTGGCGGTGAAGTGTTTTTCATTCGGTGACCTGGCATTTTCTTCAGTCACATATTCTCCTAATCTTGGTAGTTAGGGCCTTAACTTTCAGTGAACTGGCAACATAGTTATCTTCTGATCATGTGATGTGGTGGTTAAATTGCAAATATTTCAGTGACTCGGTGAAGGCTTGTTTTTTCTCATTCTCTGGATAGGCTACAGGGTTAGGAAATTATCTGGCGACTTGGAGAGTGCTTTGGTCATGTGATCTCCAGACCAAACTATGGTTAAGAAAAATGTCTCATGATTGGGAGATTGCCTTTAGTCGTATGATCTCCAAATGACTTTGAGTTAAGGCTTGTTGGGATTAAATCAAGAAAAGTCAATGTGGGCCCAGTGGTCAAACACCTTTTAATCCTACGACTGTCGCATACCGCAAGGATTTTTCTTCCCCTTTGTGATCATGGGACTATCGTCCGATCTTTTAGTGTTCAATGGGTTGATGGGTTGTGGGTCCTTTTTCCAGGAGATGTTGATGTGTGTGTTTTTCATTGGTTGTGAGTGGTGACATGGTTTTTGTCAGTGGGGCTGAGGGTTGCAATGAGTTTAAAGAGGCACCGATTGTCAGTTGATCTTATGATTGTCGCATTGCCATGAAGGAAAAGTGCTCAATGGTTATTCATGGCAGTAATGTGACAATCATTGATTCTTCTCTTTAGTGAGGCCCGATGGTGTGGTGGCTCCTATTGTTAGGTCTTCCTGACATGTTCATTTCTGATTGGTTATGCTCGACGGTGACATGGCTTTTCTCAGTGGGGCTAGTGTTTTCAGTGTCTGGGCAAGTTTAAAGTTCATCTATGATCTGTGGTTATCGCATGCCCATGAAAAAAAGTTACATGAGGTTTAATCTTTGTGATTATGTGACAATCATCCAATGGTGTGGTAAGGTAGTGGGTCTGAGGTGCTAGTCATGCTAAGGTGCTCGATTTTCATTAGTTTCTGAGGTGGTGATGTGGCCATGGACTTTTCATGGGCTCATTGACCGTTGTGTCAAATTTTATGAACCGCCCGATGTGCCAAAAAAACATAATATCGACGGTCATGTTTTGTAGTTGATCGGTTAGCTATTGCAACTAAATTTTGAATCTTTCCCAAGGGTTTCTTACCAGTATTTTCACAGTGAGCCATATGAAACAAAATAGGTTGCTCAGAATTGATTTCTCCAAGACAATTGCAGTTGCGATGATGATGATGAAGATCTAGGTTGTTGTCCTGATCTAATTTTGCTTCCTAGGTTGCTATGCCAGTTTTTAATGCGAAGGCCTATTTCTCTCTACAGGCGGCTAGGGTTTTGAGTATGTCAGTGATCTTTATGCTATGTACATGTGAAGTTTCTCAAGTTGGTCTTGGCATTGACTTTTTTTCTCCTGCTACAAGAAGGTAATAACTTGTGATCGTAGTTAGCCTATGGTGATAAAAATGATGTAATTGTATATCAGATTTGATCTGATCTACCCAGGTTTTTAGGATTTCTCTGCATTCTTTTATTTCTTGTTGTACAAGGTGGTTGTAGACCTAATTTTTTCTCTAAATGATCTATAGCTTTTTGCAACCCTTGTTCCTATAAAAGTATTTTCAAGATCATTTAGAAGGGTTCCAGTTTTGGCAATCCTGAGGGGTTCCATTTCTTTGATTCCATTTTAGGGGTTCCTTCCCCTAGTCCTACGAATGTTCTTCCTGTAGTATTTTCCTTCTTCTCTACATATAGGGTGTTCCCTCTTTCCTTTCTTGCTATGGGAATATAAAGAAGTTGTAACAGATGTCTTATGTATGAGATTTCAACACATTTGTACTACTATCAGATTGTCTCCATTTGAGTTTTAAACTTATTGATTATAGCATCAAGGGTGTTGTAGTCTTTCTATTCACATTTCTTGAGTGTTTACAATAGAGTTGTTTTCACATAAGCAACTAAGTTTAGGACTGTTGTTTAGATATGTATGAGCTAGGGTATCAAGGGTGTCTCATGCTTGTCTTTCAGTGGATGTTGATCAATGTATTACTTATTTATAGGTCTCTTCCAAGGGGAGGGTTAATATCCTTTGAATAGGTGATAGCATATCTAGGTACACAGGTGGTTTGATAATGTATGATCCGATTAGTGGTGTATGTTTGGTTTAAGGCATCAACATATTTGGGTGTGTTGTCTTCTTATTTCATAGCTCTAGTACAGTGAGGTATTTGACTTTGATGCCCATTGGATAAGGCACTGGTCTATGAGAGACTTAGGGTATTTCAGGGGTCCATTCAACCCAACATCAATCATTCAAATGAAATATCTTTTCCCTTCATGTTGGTTGTAGTAGTAGGAGGTCATTTCTAGTTTTCAGACTCATTGCATGCAAGTAGGTTATTACATAAGGTTTGGTTCATTGGGGTATAGGATACCTATAATGGTCTGGAAACTATTCCACAATAATACATTTGCAATCCTTTTATTCATCAAGGAGAGTCATGAGTGTGCAGATGAGGCAATACCCACCTGAGTGATGTTGAGCTCAAAGAAGAAGGAGGATGCCCTCGGTCCTCATCAATTGGCACTTTTTCCTTGTCATAATTTGGAGTGGAGACTAACCAGTTTGTCATCATAGTGTAAACTTGACACTGTGGGGAAAAAGTGGGAAACAATAGTATCTCTTCTCTGAACTGCTCGGTTAGCCTGCTCTGATTCTTCTTAATCTGATTTCCTCTGTATATGATTATGCTCTGTCAACTGATATTCTTGAAGTTAGGAAACTTCTTCAAGTACTTCTTCATTCATACATTAGTTCACATTAGAAATGATGAAAACACACAATTATATACCATACATTTGATGCCACTTTAACAAAATTAGGTTACAAATCTTAGACAAAAAACTAAGATCTACGGTGTACAAAAATGACCTAGATCAAACTATTACATAAGATATACATTACATTTAATGAATATCTTGACAATAAAAATTCCTCTATCTCGGTAAAACATTTTCTAATCTGTTGTAACCATTTTCATAGAAGAATGTGCCATTCCTGATAACTATCCCATTTTTCCTGTGATCCTCGGTAAACATTGTATAAACTATTTAGTGTATATTGTTGCTTAGTGTTTACTATCACTCAGTGTCAGTGTCTGCTGATGCTCAGTAAATTGACTAATGTTTGGTGTACACACTATAACTGACTGGTTTGTTTTACTTCTAGTTACTGACTAGCTCAATATAAGTAACTGACCGATATCTTTGATAACCTTTGATACTAATGACAACCTTTAATGCTCAATAGAGATAACACATGTTATAAAAACCTTACAATGGATCTTCAAATTACTTTCATGCTTCTTATACATCCAATTCATGGGTGATCTTCCTCCATCTTAATGCTCTTCTAGGACTATCACCATGTTTGCAAACTAGGTGTGACAGTCAGAGACAACAACTTTGTAATTTGGTGTCCAACTGTTCACCGCCCTTGGTTTTGACATGAACTTGAAATTTATAAAAATTTAATTCCAAAAACTATCCCTAACTACCTCTGGACTAAACAAACACCTATTAGAAACATTTGGTAAAAAGTTTTAAAATGACAATTTTGCAATGTTGCACTTTTACATCTTTTATGCAGTTTTTTCATTTTTTCACATGACTTTGCAAATTTGATTTTACACTTCAAAAATCTTCCAAATGGACCTACGAACCCAATTTACTTCATGTTTTCCCTTCCATGGGTCTTTTGACTCAATTTGATCTATGAGGACCTATTAGGACCTTATTGCACATTCTTGGCAATTTATTGTAAACAAGTTACATTAACATCTACATAATAACTGAACATGAATCAAAAAATATTCAAATGACCTTAATGAATCAAAGTTCTCATGATATCTCTATTAGAAAGTAAAGTCCACCAGCACAACTGATAGGCGGGTGAAGCAATTATGAGCTTAATTAACTTAAATTCAACTCTATCAAATCTTAAGCTTGTAATCAATAACCATAATAACAACAAGATAATAAAAATACACAATAACATCAAATTTTTTGACTAGGGAAACCTTTGATTAGAGGGAAAACCCCTATGGGAATGATGCCCACAATATGATTTACTAATATAGAATTTCCTTCTGAAAGGATACACCCTGTTAAAAGTATTTTACAATGAAATCAGTACATATTGGTCTCTGTGAGGAGACTTTGGATCCCTGCTAAAAGATCTCAACCCTATGAGGAGTTGATGAGAAACACAACGAAGATAATTGAAGCCACTATCCAAATTGCTTCAAGACTATCTTTAATAAACAATCTTCAGGATAACACATCCAAGGGTGAACTAACTAAAAAAACAACTCTCTTTTCCTATATAGTTCCTTTGAAGTCCTCAACATGTGAACAACATAATCTTCTACTCTGATCATAAAGTTTTCACATTCAAAGGTCGCATAACATCTCATGACCGCATGATACCCTTTTTAATCCAAATAAACTTCCTTTCATTTATAAAAAGTCCTAACCATTATTGAGTCAGCCAAAAGGCTTTCTTAATTTCTAATAAATAATATAGGACATCAATAAGAATTTAAAATACACAATTCATTACATATAAACACTTCCATAAGAATATTAATCTGTAGTCATCTCCCAAAGAAGTAACACACTCCACATCATCCACAATTATTCATGGAATGCAAAGTAGATTCTTCAATATTTATCCAAGCATCCTAAACATGTCTTCAACAACATATCAACTTCACTAAACTAGATTTAACCTCACAAAAACAATAAATCTTGAATAATTCTCACCAGTTGTTTGAAACTCCCACTATGAATAGTCTTCAGTAAACTTCTCATAGCTCAAATATATCTTCATAATTTTTTCCATGCGTGTAGCCACATCATCAAAACATGTTCCCAAATTCTTTAATAAATCTTTGAAAAACTCAATTCATCAATATAAAACCTCACCAAATGAATCTATGTTTGTAACTTTGTTAACTCTATCTAGAAAGAATATATGTTGACACCAATAACAAACCCAATTATGAATGTAACATATAAGAAATCAATCATGTCTAAACAAGATCCAATCTACCATGCTAATAACATTCATTAGCATTTATGCTAACAATCTCCCCCTTTGCAATTAATGACAACATAGATGAAAAAAAAACTAGTCCCATCTTGGCATTAAGGTTCAATAAGCTCCCTCATTGATATTTATCAATATATTTCTTCCTCATCTACATGTACTTATTATCATACTCATGTCTCTCCCATTCAATCTACCCTTATCATTTGTGCTCAAGAATTTCCATGTATATCTTGTTAGGATTAGGTAATACTGAGAGCAGGGTGAATCTGTATTACTATATTTTAATTTAAACTTCAACCAATTGAAAATAAACCATAACAATGTTGAAATGAAAAGAACATAAATTCACAACACATAACTCATGACACCATGATTTTTTTTTGAGGAAACCCTAGCCAAGGGAAAACCCTAGTGGGGATGGTACCCACAACTATGCACTAAAATATAGTATCCCTATTAGGAGATCTAGCCTTGTTAGGAGCTGAGTATTACATAGTAAATTTCCTTTCTAGAGGAATACAAAACCATGTTAGGGGTATACAAAAATCCTGTTAAAGGTGTTGAGCTTGCAACTCTTACAATCATAAT
The DNA here is from genome assembly GCA_027943335.1 of Chamaecyparis obtusa. Taxonomy (NCBI): domain Eukaryota; kingdom Viridiplantae; phylum Streptophyta; class Pinopsida; order Cupressales; family Cupressaceae; genus Chamaecyparis; species Chamaecyparis obtusa. The sequence goes on along the minus strand of BSBK01002553.1, from coordinate 1,049,097 downwards.
ACTTTCACAAAGTGTTCTACAAAAGGATGAAAAATACAAGTATTTTCTATTCTTAGATAGTTCTAGTTATAGCTCTATCATATACCGATCCGCATTTTTTCTCTTCTCTTAGATTTGCATCAATCATATATTCATCATCACAAATCATACATCTCACTTCCATAAAAAACTCTATACTTATGCAAGCTCTATCATGCAGTCGACTCTCAAAATACTTTACAAAACATAATAATTACTTATGAAAATAATCAATATAGAGTCAATGATCATATATTACCAAAGTGTCAGCAATATACAATATCCACCTAACTTAGCACATTTCCATTCCAACTAACCTTCCCTCAATCATCGTGATTACTCATGTGCCCTGTTCCACTGATTCTCTATCTTCGCATACCTTCATATCACTGTATCTTCCTGATCTCTTTACCAAAACATGTGAAACCTTAACTGAAGGTCTTACATATCCCAAAGTGTCTTCTACTAACTTTTCAATCCATAATATATCACATATTACTTTCACTGACTGAAACAATACCACAGTGTATTGTTATCCTGATTCTATACTTAGTCATTTTCATGACTATGACTCCAGTATCAAAACTCTCTACATGTAATCACTCAAGCATAAGTGTTTCCATAAATCAAAACCCTCAAGTTATCCCTATTTATTCCAAAACATCACTTGCCAACAATCTCTCCCTTTGGCATTGTTGGAAACACTTAGTGAAAAATGACTAAGTGTCTAAGCAATATCTCCCTTCATATATATATATATATATATATATATATATATATATATATATATATATATATATATATATATATATATATATATATATATATATATATATATATATATATATATATATATATATACTTTTTCTCTTTTTTTATTCTTTTTCCTTTTTCTTATTTACTCTTCTCTTCTCTTCCTCTCTTCATTTTTCTCATGTAGTCCTCTCCCTTTGACATCAATGGAAAAGGCACTTATGAAATTTTGAATATTCTAAGCATATAAGAATTTAATGCTTACTCATGAGTCTCAGAATGTCTTTGATGCAAGAGCATCCTGGGTGTAAGAGCAATCTTGCATCACCCAAAAATATTTCTGGTTTCTTTCCAATAAGGGCTATCTTGTGTAGAGCTGCTATTTATAGAAACTTTCTATTTTTAGTAAGTTGTTCATATGATCTCTGAATGTTCTAATTTTTCATGTGGAGGTTCATCTTAGTCGTATTAGCCTACCACTAAAGTTCCATTGCTAGATCAAGTCTAGTTTCAAAGATATTGTAGATTTTTGGTATTGGCAGCAGGGTATAGAAACTTTGAACTCAGTTTTGAAGGCTTTAGAGGCCCCGAATGAGGTTGAAACTTTGGCTGAATGAAGCCTTCTCGACTCAAGCATTCTAGAGCTCCTCGCACCCTTTCTAAATTGGGGTTATAATAGTCAATCAGGTCAACTGGTGATGACTTATAGTCTCCGAAAGTCGGGCCACCTGAAATGGCAAAAAATAATTTTCCTTCAAAATTTCTATTCAGGTTTCAAAAGTTATTTTGAGCCGACTTTGATGTAATAAATTGAAAAATAAAATAATTCTAAGTTCGGTCGGCCCTATGGGTTAAATTTTTAGAACTTTCTCAGGCAGTAGAAATTGCCTATATAAAGAAGCCCCGTAGTGTTGTCTTAGGTAGTTTGGGATAGTTCTGGGTAGTAGATCTGGGTATTGATTATTGGCTTTGTCCTATAGAATATTGTAAAGGGAATATCCATGTGGCTTTGCATATTGTAATTTTGAAAATTTGTAATTCCACATTTGTGGAGATAATAAGAAGTCCATTTTCTATTCTTGCATATTATTGTTGTTTCTCTATTTCTATTATGTGTTTATGGTATTAAGGGGAGCACCCTTCATTAAGTGGTATCAAAGCAGGAGTTCCCAAGTGTGTAAATAGATCACTGATTGTGAGGCAATTTGCAATAGGACCGTGGGTTAGGGTTTCTCTGTAAACAAATCACCAACTGTGAGGTAGTTTGCACAAGGACTGTGGTTAGGGTTTCACCGTGCATCACAAAAATGCCTCCACAAAGGGAACATGGTGGAAGAGTTGGTGTTGTAACAGCCGAGGTTAGAGAAATCCAGAGACAAGTGCGAGCATTGCTAAAAGAGATTCATAGAGGAATGAATCTTAAAGTCAGAGACAAAAGTGAGGAAGAAGCCGAAGAAGAAGATCAAGAAGGAGAAGTTGAAGTTATAAAATAGGAGGAAGAAAGACTTTTTCAGGCCATTTCCAAGATTGGAAAAAGACCTAAGATTGAAGTTTTCTGCATTTTCAAGAAATCTTAACCCAGAGGAGTTGATCGACTGGATCAATGAATGTGAAGAATATTTTGAGTATGAAGATATTGAGGATCCTGATAGGGTCAAATTCATGAAGCCCAGACTGAAAGGTCATGTGAAGATCTGGTGGCAAGAGATTCAATTGGAGTGAAATAGAAGAGGGAAAGATAAAATCACAAGATGGGATCGAATGGTGGATAAATTGAAGTGGCAGTTCATTTGTGTTGATTATGAGCTTGACCTACTGAAGAAGATGCAAAGTTTGAAGCAAGCAAGAAGATTTGTTCAGGAGTATACAGAGGAGTTCTATGAAATCCTCATCAGAACAGGCCATGTAGAAGCTGAAAAGGAGAAATTTTCCCATTACCTTAATGGGTTAAGGTCAAGAATTTAGGAGCTAAATTTGGTTTGAATGAGCAATATTGAAGAGGCATACTAGTTTGACCTAAAAGTTGAGGAAAAGCTGAACAAGACATTTGAGAGTAGACAAAGTAGAAGAGGTCATGATCAAAGATCTGGTGGATGGTAATATGGAGATCGAAATGAAGATATGAAAAATCAGGATGAGGCCAGTAACAGTCAAAATCAAAGAGGAGATAATTTAAATCATTTCCAAGATCAAAACAATAGAGATCATAGAGGAAGAGGAAGAGGAAGAGGACAAGGTTCAAGAAGAGGAGGCTTCTATGGAACATGTTTTCACTATGGAGAAGAAGGTCATAGGGCATTTGAATGTGCTCAATGCCAAGGATGGACAGATAGGAGGAATGAAGGCCAGGCTAGAGTTGCATATGTAGATGAAGATGTCAGATCATTACATTCTAAAGATGTTGAAAGAGGAGAAACACTGATTAAAAAAAGAGTCCTGTTGAGTGGTGAAAATGAACGTGAGCAAAGAAGGAGCCTGTTTCGCACTAGGTGCAAGTGTGAGGGAAAGTGTTGTGATGTGATTATTGATAGTGGCAGTACTGACAATTTGGTGTCCGGAGAGATGGTGACAAAGTGGAAGCTCAAAAGGTAGAAACATCCACATCCATATCGAGTTTCCTAGGTGCAAGATGACCACAAGGTCACGGTCAGTGAACAGTGCCTAGTGAAGTTCAAGATTGCAAGATACGAAGATGAGGTACTATGTGATATCATATCTATGCATGCATGTCACATGTTGTTGGGTAGGCCATGGTAGTTTGACAGATGTGTTGTACATGATGGTCGTGCGAATACCTATTCCTTGACAAAGGATGGAGTGTGACATAAGCTAAAACCATTGAAGGAAACAGAAGAAAATGTATGTGGTAATGCAAGAATAACTTTTGTTGATAGAGAAAATTTCTCAGATGGTATGAGGCATGAGCATATGTGTTTTACCTTAATTCCAAAGAATGGGAAAGAGGAAGTAGAAGATGTACCTGTAGAAGTTGTAGAATTATTTAATGAATTTCAAGATATTGTATCCGGTAATGTGGCTGATGGATTACCACCGATAAGGAAGATCAGTCATCAGTTAAATTTGATTCCAGGAGCTAGTTTGCCAAAAAAGGCAGCACACAGAATGACACTAGTAGAAAGTGAAGAGTTGAAGATAGATTTGAAGTTTAATTCATCACATCATCCACAAATTGTATATGGTAGCACTCCAAGAAATGCATCTAAGTTGAGAAAGATAGATAAAGGAGAAACAAGTAGTACTGAAGCTGAGGATTTAACAGAACACTTGAAGAACATCCATGAAGAGGTGAGGAAGCATATTACCAAAATGAATGCACAGTATAAGGCTAAGGTAGATTAGAAAAGGAGGCATAAGAAATTTTAGGTTGGAGAAGAAGTCATGGTTCATTTGTGAAAGGAGCAACTTCCAGTTAGTACATATAACAAGTTGAAAATGAAGAAGTTGGGCCATGTAAGATACTGAAGAAGCATGTTTCAGGAAATGCATATGAGGTAGAATTGCCTACTGAGCTGAATATTTCACCAGTGTTTAAAATTTAATATTTGACAGAGTATCACGAGGGAGGTCTTGAAGATGTGGTTACAACAGCGTAGTGGAGTATTCTAGCAACTAGTTCAAATATCGAGGAGATTGCAGACATACTGGATAGTCATGTTGGTAGAAGCACAAGGAACAAGAAATATGAAGAGTATTTGGTCAAATGAAAAGGATGACCTATTGAAGATTCATCATGGCTAACAAAGAAGGAGGTTAACCATATTGGTTTTCCTCTACACATCTGAGTCATGACAGGGTCACTTCTCAAATTACCCTGGGTGTCTGATGTAGGAGCATCCTAGGTGTAAAAGCAATCTTGCATCACCCAAAAATATTTTTGGTTTCTTTTCAATAAGGGCTATCTTGTGTAGAGCTACTATTTATGGAAACTTGCTATTTTTAGTAAGTTTTTCATACGATCTAAGAATGTTTTGATTTTACATGTGGAGTTTTACCTTAGTCGTATCATCCTGCCAGTAAAGTTTCATTGCTAGACCAAGTCTAGTTTTGAAGATATTGCAGATTTCTGGTATTGTTAGTAGGGTAAAGAAACTTTGAACTCAGTTTTGAAGGATTCAGAGGCCCTGGATGAGGTTGAAACTTTGGCTGAATGAAGCTTGCTCAATTTAAACATTTTAGAGCTCCTTGCGCCCTTTCCAAATCGGGGTTATAATAGTCAATCGGGTCAACTGGTGATGATTTATGAGCTCTCGAAGTTGGGCCACCTAAAATGGAAGAAAATAATTTTCATTCAAAATTTTTATTCGGGTTTCAAAAGTTATTTTGTGCTAACTTTGATGTAATAAATTGAAAAATAAAATAATTTTATGTTCGGTCGGCCCTATGGGCTAAATTTTTAAAACCTTCTCGGGTGGTGGAAATTTCCTAAATAAAAAAGGCCCATAGTGTTGTCTTAGGCAGTTTGGGACAGTTTTGGGTAGTAGATCTAGGTATTGGTTCAAGGCTTTTTCCTATAGAATATTGTAATGGGAATGCCCATGTGGCTTTGCATATTGTAATTCTAAAAATTTATAATTTCACATTTGTGGAGATAATAAGAAGCCCATTTTCTATTCTTGCATATTGTTGTTGTTTCTCTATTTCTATTATGTGTTTGTGGTATTAAGGGGAGCACCCTTCATCAAGTGGTATCAGAGCAGGAGTTCCTGAGTGTGTAAACAAATCATCGATTGTGAGACAACTTGCACCAGGACTATGGGTTAGGATTTCTATGTAAATAGATCACCGACTATGAGGCAGTTTGCACCAGGATAGTGGTTACGATTTCAACACGCATCACAAAAATGCCTCCATGAGGGGAATGTGGTGGAAGAGCTAGTGTTGTAACACCTATGGTTAGAGCACTCCAGAGACAAGTGAAAGCATTGAAAGAAGAGATTCATAGAGGAATGAATCTTAATGTTAGAGATGAAAGTGAGGATGAAGCCAAAGAAGAAGATGAAGAAGAAGTCAAAGTTGTAAACCAGGAGGAAGTAAGATTTTTTTGGGTCATTTCCAAGATCAAAAAAAGACCTAAGATTGAGGTTCTTGCAATTTCAGGAAATCTTAACCCAGAGGAGTTGATCGACTGGATCAATGAATGTGAAGAATATTTTGAGTATGAAGATATTGAAGATCTTGATAGGGTCAAATTCGTGAAGGCTAGACTAAAAGGTCATGCAAAGATCTACTGGCAAGAGATTCAATTGGAGTGAAATAGAAGAGGGAAAGATAAAATCACAAGATGGGATCAAATGGTGGATAAATTGAAGTGGTAGTTCATTCTTGTTAATTATGAGTTTGACCTACTGAAGAAGATGCAAAGTTTGAAGCAAGTAGGAAGATCTATTCAGGAGTATACAGAGGAGTTCTATCGAATCCTCATCAAAATGGGCCATGCAGAAGCTCACAAGGAGAAAGTTGCCCATTACCTTAATGGGTTAAAGCCATGCATTCAGGAGGAGCTGAATTTGGTTTGAATGAGCATTATTGAAGAGGCATACCAATTTCTCCTAAAAGTAGAGGAAAAATTGAAAAAGAAGTTTGAGAGTAAACAAAGTGAAAGAGGTCGTGATAGAAGATCTGGTGGATGGTCATATGGAGATCGAAATGAAGATCTGAAAAATCAAGATGAGGCCAGTAATAGTGAGAATCAGAGAGGAGATAATTTCAATCATTTCAAAGATCAGAACAATACAAATCATTCAGGAAGAGGAAGAGGAAGAGGAAGAGGAAGAGGATAAGGTTTAGGAAGAGGAGGCTTCTATGGAACATGTTTTCACTATGGAGAAGAAGGTCATAGGGCATTTGAATGTCCTCAATGCCAAGGATGGATAGATAGGAGGAATGAAGGCCAGGCCAGAGTTGCATATATAGATGAAGATGTCAAATCATCACATTATGAAGATGCTGAAAGAGGAGAAATAATGATTAATAGAAGAGTCCTGTTGACTAGTGAAAATGAACCTGAGCAAAGAAGGAGCCTGTTTCACACCAGGTGCAAGTGTGAGGGAAAGTGTTGTGATGTGATTATTGATAGTGGCAATATTGACAAATTGGTGTTAGGAGAGATGGTGACAAGGTTGAAGCTCAAGAGGTAGAAACATCCACATCCATATCAAGTTGCCTGGGTGCAGGATGACCACAAGGACATGGTTAGTGAACAGTGCCTAGTGAAGTTCATTATTGGCGGATACCAAGATGAGGTACTATGTGATATCATATCTATTGATGCATGTCACATGTTGTTGGGTAGGCTGTGGTAGTTTGACAGATGTTTTGTACATGATGGCCATGTGAATACCTATTCCGTGGAAAAGGATGGAGTGTGACATAAGCTAAAACCATTGAAGAAAATAGAAGAAAAGGTATGTGGTAATGCAAGAATAACTTTTTTTGATAGAAAAAATTTCTCAGATGGTATGAGGCATGACCATATGTGTTTTATCTTAATTATAAAGGTTAGGAAAGAGGAAGTAGAAGATGTACCTATAGAAGATGCAGAATTATTGAATGAGTTTTAGGATATTGTATCTGATAATGCGCCTGATGGATTACCACTAGTAAGGAAGATCAGTCATCAGATGAATTTGATTCCAGGAGCTAGTTTTCCAAACAAGGTAGCACACAGAATGACACTAGTAGAAAGTGAAGAGTTGAAGATAGATTTGAAGTTTAATTCATCACCTCATCCATAAATTGTATATGGTAGCACTCCAAGAAATGCATCTGAGTTGAGAAAGATAGATAAAGGAGAAACAAGTAGTGCTGAAGTTGATGATTTTACAAAACACTTGAAGAACATCCATAAGGAGGTGAGGAAGCATATTACAAGAATGAATGCATATAATAATGCTAAGGTAGATCAGAAAAGGAGGCATAAGGAATTTTAGGTTGGAGATGAAGTCATGGTTCATTTGTGAAAGGAGAAATTTCCAGTGGGTACATATAACAAGTTGAAAATGAAGAAGTTTGGGCCATGTAATATATTGAAGAAGCATGATTCAGGAAATGCATATGAGGTAGAATTACCTACTAAGCTGAATATTTCACTAGTGTTTAGCACTTCAGATTTGACAAAGTATCATGAGGGAGGTCTTGAAGATGAGGTTACAGCAGCACAGTGTAGTATTCTAGTAACCGGTTCATATATCAAGGAGATTGAAGACATACTGGATAGTCATGTTGGCAGAATCATAAGGAATAGGACATATGAAGAGTATTTGGTCAAATGGAAAGGATGACCTATTGAAGATTCATCATGGCTAACAAAGTAGGAGGTTAACCATCTTGGTTTTCCTCTACACACCTAAGTCGTGACAGGGTCATTTCTCAAATTACCCCGGGTGTCTGATGCAGGAGCATCCTGGGTGTAAGAGCAATCTTGCATCTCCCAAAAATATTTTTGGTTTCTTTTTAATAAGGGCTATCTTGTGTAGAGCTGCTATTTATGGAATCTTTCTATTTTTAGCAAGTTGTTCATATGATCTGGAAATGTTATGATTTTACATGTGGAGGTTCATCTTAGTTGCATTAGCCTGCCAGTAAAGTTTCATTACTATATCAAGCCTAATTTTGAAGATATTGTAGATTTTCACTATTGGTTGTAGGGTACAAAAACTTTGAACTCAGTTTTGAAGGCTTTAGAGGCCTGGGATGAGGTCAAAACTTCGGCTAAATGAAGCTTGCTAAATTTAGGCATTGTAGAGCTCCGCGCGCCCTTTTTGAATTGGGGTTATAATATTCAATCGGGTCAACTGGTGATGACTTATGGTTTGCCGAAGTTGGGCCACCTAAAATGGAAAAAAATAATTTTCCTTCAAAATTTTTGTTCCGGTTTCAAAAGTTATTATGAGCCCACTTTGAGGTAATAAATTGAAAAATAATATAATTCTAAGTTTGGTCAGCTCTATGGGCTAAATTTCTGGAACCTTCTCAGGCAGTGGAAATTGCCTATATAAAGAAGGTCTATAGTGTTGTCTTAGGCAATTTGGGACAATTCTGGGTAGTAGATTTGGGTATTTACTCGAGGCTTTGTCCTACAAAATTTTGTAAAGGGAATGCCCATGTGGCTTTTCATATTGTCATTCTGAAAATTTGTAATTCCACATTTGTGGAGATAATAAGAAGCCCATTTACTATTCTTGCATATTGTTGTTGTTTCTTTGTTTCTGCTATGTGTTTGTGGCATTAAAGGGAGTACCCTTCATCAAGTGGTATCAGAGTAGGAGTTCCTGAGTGTGTAAATAGATAACTGATTGTGAGGTAGTTCACAACAGGATCATGGTTTAGGGTTTCTGAGGAAATAGATTACTGACTACGAGGCAGTTTGCACCAAGATCATGGTTAGGGTTTTAGTGCACATCGTGAAAATAACTCCATGAAGGGAACATGGTGGAAGAGCTAGAGTTGTAACACCTAAGGGTAGAGCACTCCAGAGACAAGTGTGAGCATTATAAGAAGAGATTCACAAAGGAATGAATCTTAATGTCAGAGATGAAAGCGAGGATGAAGCCGAAGAAGATGATCAAGAAGGAGAAGTCGAAGTTGTAGACTAGGAAGAAGAAAGACTTTTTCAAGCCATTTCCAATATTGGAAAAAGACTTAAGAATGAGGTTCTTTCATTTTTAGGAAATCTTAACCCAAAGGAGTTTATCAACTGGATCAATGAATGTGAAGAATATTTTGAGTATGAAGATATTGAGGATCATGACAAGGTGAAATTTACGAAGGCCAGTCTGAAAGGTCATGTGAAGATCTGGTGGCAAGAGATTCAATTAGAGAAAAATAGAAGAAGGAAAGATAAAATCACAAGATGGGATTGAATGGTGGATAAATTGAAGCAGTAGTTCATTCCTATTTATTATGAGCTTGACCTACTAAATAAAATGAAAAGTTTGAAGCGAGCAGGAAGATTTGTTCAGGAGTATATAGAGGAGTTCTATCGAATCCTCATTAGAACGAGCCATGCAGAAGTTGACAAGGAGAAATTTGCCTGTTACCTTAATGGGTTAAGGCTAAGCATTCAGGAGGAGCTGAATTTGGTTCATATGAGCAATATTGAAGAGGCATACCAGTTTTCCCTAAAAGTAGAGGAAATGTTGAACAAGAAGTTTGAGAGCAGACAAAGCGGAAGAGGTCATGATGGAAGTTCTGGTGGACGGTCATATGGAGATCGAAATGAAGATGCAAAAAATCAAGATGAGGCCAATAACAATCAGAATTAGAGAGGAGATAATTTCTAAGATCAGAACAATAGAGATCATAGAGGAAGAGGAAGAGGAAGAGGACAAGCTTCAGGAAGAGGAGGCTTCTATGGAACATGTTTTCACTATGGAGAAGAAGGTCATAGGGCATTTGAATCTCCTCAATGCCAAGGATGGACAAATAGGAGCAATAAAGGCTAGGCTAGAGTTGCATATGTAGATGAAGATGCGAGATCATCACTTACTAAAGATGCTGAAAGAGGAGAAATATTGATTAATAGAAGACTCCTATTTAGTGGTGAAAATGATCCTGAGCAAAGAAGGATCCTATTTCACACTAGGTGCAAGTGTGAGGGAAAGTGTTGTGATGTGGTTATTGATAGTGGTAGTACTAAAAATTTTGTGTTAGGAGAGATGGTGAAAAATTTGAAGCTCAAGAGGTAGAAACATCCACATCCATATCGAGTTGCCTGGGTGTAGGATGACCACAAGGTCATGGTCAGTGAACAGTGAAGTTCAAGATTGGCACATACCAAGATGAGGTACTATGTGATATCATATCTATCGATGCATGTCACATGTTGTTGGGTAGGCCATGACAGTTTGACTGATCTGCTATACATGATGGTCATGCAAATACCTATTCCCTGACAAAGGATGGAGTGCAACATAAGCTAAGACCATTGAAGGAAATAGAAAAAAATGTATGTGGTAACGCAAGAATAACTTTTGTTGATAGAGGAAATTTCTCAGATGGTATGAGGCATGAGCATATGTGTTTTACCTTAATTTCAAAGGCTAGGAAAGAGGAAGTAGAAGATGTACCTCTAGAAGTTGCAGAATTATTTAATGAGTTTTAGGATATTGTATTTGATAATGTGCCTGATGGATTACCACTGGTAAGAAAGATCAGTCATCAAATAGATTTGATTCCAAGAGCCAGATTTCCAAACAAGGGAGCACATAGAATGACACTAGCAGAAAGTGAAAAGTTGAAGATAGATTTAAAGTTTAATTCATCACATCATCTAGAAATTGTATATGGTAGCAGTCCAAGAAATGCATCTGAGTTGAGAAAGATAGATAAAGGAGAAACAAGTAGTGTTGAAGCTAAGGATTTTGCAGACCATTTGAAGAACATCCATGAGGAGGTGAGGAAGCATATTACCAAAATGAATGCACAGTATAAGGTTAAGCCAGATCAGAAAAGGAGGCATAAGCAATTTCAGGTTGGAGATGAAGTCATGGTTTATTTGTGAAAGGAGCAATTTCTAGTTGGTACATATAACAAGTTGAAAATGAAGAAGTTTCGGCCATGTAAGATACTAAAGGAGCATGATTTAGGAAATGCATATGAGGTAGAATTGCCTACTGAGCTAAATATTTCACTAGAGTTTAACATTTTAGATTTGATAGAGTATCATGAGGGAGTTCTTAAAGATGAGGTTACAACAGTGCAGTGGAGTATTCCAGCAACCTAGTTTAGATATCAAGGAGATTGAAGACATACTAGATAGTCATGTTGGCAGAAGCACAAGGAATAGAACATATGAAGAGTATTTGGTCAAATGGAAAGGATAACCTATTGAAGATTCATCATGGCTAACAAAGGAGGAGGTTAATCATCTTGGTTTTCCTCTACACACTTGAGTCATGATAGGGGTCACTTCTCAAATTAACCCAAGTGTCTGATGCAGGAACATCCTGGGTGTAAGAGCAATCTTGCATCACCCAAAAATATTTTTGATTTCTTTTCAATAAGGGCTATGTTGTGTAGAGCTGCTATTTATGGAAACTTGCTATTTTTAGTAAGTTGATCATACGATCTTAGAATGTTCTAATTTAACATGTGGAGGTTCATCTTAGTTGTATCAGCCTGCCAGTAAAGTTTCAATGCTATATCAAATCTAGTTTTGAAGATATTATATATTTTTAGTAGTGGCAGTAGGGTAGAGAAACTTTGAACTCAGTTTTGAAGGCTTTAGAGGCCCTAGATGAGGTCAAAGCTTTTGTTGAATGAAGCTTGCTCAATTTAGGCATTGTAGAGCTCCTCATGCCCTTTTCAAATTGGGGTTATAATAGTCAATTGGGTCAACTGGTGATGACTTATGGTCTCCAGAAGTCGGGCCACTTGAAATGCAAAAAATAATTTTCCTTCAAATTTTTTGTTTGGGTTTCAAAAGTTATTTTGAGCTGACTTTGATGTAATAAATTGAAAAATAAAATAATTCTAGGTTCAGTCAGCCCTATGGGCTAAATTTTTGGAACCTTCTCTAGCAGTGGAAATTGCCTATATAAAGAAGGCCCGTGGTGTTGTCTTAGGCAGTTTGGAATAGTTCTAGGAAGTAGATCTATGTATTGAGTCGAGGCTTTGTCCTATAGAATATTTTAAAGGAAATTCCCATGTGGCTTTGCATATTGTAATTCTAAAAAATTTTAATTGCACATTTATGGAGATAATTATAAGAAGCCCATTTTCTGTTCTTGCATATTGTTGTTGTTTGTTTGTTTCTGTTATGTGTTTGTGGTATTAAGGGGAGCACCCTTCATCAAGTGGTATCAGAGTAGGAGTTCCTGAGTGTTTAAATAGATCACTGATTGTGAGGTAGTTTGCACCAGGATCGTGGGGTAGGGTTTTTATGTAAACAGATCACTGAATCTGAGGCAGTTTGCACTAGGACTATGGTTAGGGTTTTAGCATGCATCACAAAAATGCCTCCATGAAAGGAACATAGAAGAAGAGCTAGCATTGTAAAACCTAAAGTTAGAGCACTCTAGAGACAAGTGCGAGCATTGTAAGAAGAGATTCACAAAGGAATGAATCTTAATGTCAGAGATTAAAGTGAGGATGAAGCCGAAGAAGAAGATCAAGAAGGAGAAGTCAAAGTTGTAAACTAGGAGGAAGAAAGACTTTTTCGAGCCATTTCCAAGATCGAAAAAAGACCTAAGATTGAGGTTCCTACATTTTCAAGAAATCTTAACTCAAAGGAGTTGATCGACTGGATCAATAAATATGAAGAATATTTTGAGAATGAAGATATTGAGGATCCTGATACGGTCAAATTCATGAAGGCCAGATTGAAAGGTCATGTGAAGATCTAGTGGCAAGAGATTTAATTGGAGTGAAATAGAAGAAGGAAAGATAAAATCACAAGATGGGATTGAATCATGGATTAATTCAAGAGGCAGTTCATTCCTATTGATTATGAGCTTGACCTACTAGAGAAGATGCAAAGTTTGAAGCAAGTAGGCTGATCTATTCAGGTGTATACAGAGGAGTTCTATCAAATCCTCATCAAAATAGGCCATGCAGAAGTTGAAAAGGAGAAAGTTTCCCGTTACCTTAATGGGTTAAGGCTGAGCATTCAAGAGGAGCTGAATTTTATTCAAATGAGTAGTATTGAAGAGGCATACCAGTTTGCCTTAAAAGTAAAGGAAAAGATAAACAAGAAGTTTGAGAGCAGACAAAGTGGAAGAGGTCATGATGGAAGATCTGGTGGACGGTCGTATGGAGATCGAAATGAAGATTTGAAAAATTAGGATGAGGCTAGTAACAGTGAGAATCAGAGAGGAGAAAATTTCAATCGTTTCCAAGATCAAAAGAATAGAGATCATAGAGGAAGAGGAAGAGGAAGAGGACAAGGTTCAGGAAGAGGAGGCTTCCGTGGAACATGTTTTCACTGTGGAGAAGAAGTTCATAGGGCATTTGAATGTCCTCAACTTCAAGGATGGACAGATAGGAGGAATGAAGGCCAAGACAGAGTTGCATATGTAGATGAAGATGCTAGATCATCACATTCTGAAGATGTTGAAAAAGGAGAAACACTGATTAAGAGAAGAGTCCTGTTGAGTGGTGAAAATAAACCTGAGCAAAGAAGGAGCCTATTTTGCACTAGGTGCAAGTGTGAGGAAAATTTTTATGATGTGATTATTTATAGTGGCAGTACTGACAATTTGGTGTCAGGAGAGATGGTGACAAAGTTGAAGCTCAAGAGGCAAAAACATCCACATCCATATCAAGTTGCATAGGTGCAGGATACTATGTTATATCATATCTATGGATGCATGTCACATGTTGTTAGGTAGGCCATGAGAGTTTAAAAAATTTGTTGTTCACGATGGTCATGCAAATACCTATTCCCTGACAAATGATGGAGTGTGACATAAGATAAAACCATTGAAAGAAATAGAAGAAAACCTATGTGGTAATGCAAGAATAACTTTTTTTGATACAGGAAATTTCTCAAATGGTATGAGGCATGAGCATATGTGTTTCACCTTAATTCCAAAGGCTGGGAAAGATGAAGTAGAAGATGTACTTGTAGAAGTTGCAAAATTATTGAATGAGTTTCAAGATATTGTATCTGATAATGCGCCTAATGGATTACCACCGGTAAGAAAGATTAGTCATCAGATGGATTTGATTCTAGGAGCTAGTTTACCAAACAAGGCAGCACATAGAATGACACTAGTAGAAAGTGAAGAGGTTAAGATAGATTTGAAGTTTAATTCATCACATCATCCACAAATTGTATATGGTAGCAGTCCAAGAAATGCATCTGAGTTAAGAAAGATAGATAAAGGAGAAACAAGTAGTGCTGAAGCTAAGGATTTTGTAGAACACTTGAAGAACATCCATGAGGAGGTGAAGAAGCATATTACCAAAATGAATGCATAGTATAAGGCTAAGGCAGATCAAGAAAGGAGTCATAAGGAATTTTAAGTTGGAGATGAAGTCATGGTTCATTTGTGAAAGGAGCAATTTTCAGTTGGTACATATAACAAGTTGAAAATGAAGAAGTTTGGGCCATGTAAGATACTAAAGAAGCATGATTCAGAAAATGCATATGAGGTAGAATTGCCTACCAAGCTGAATATTTCACTAGTGTTTAACATTTTAGATTTGAAAGAGTATCATGAGGGAGGTCTTGAAGATGAGGTTACAACAACGCAGTGGAGTATTCCGGTAATCGGTTAAGATATCAAGGAGATTCAAGACATACTGGATAGTCATGTTTGCAAAAGCACAAGGAACAAGACATACGAAGAGTATTTGGTTGAATGGAAAGGATGACCTATTGAAGATTCATCATGGCTAACAAAGGAGGAGGTTAACCATGTTGGTTTTCCTCTACACACCTAAGTCATGATAGGCTCACTTCTCAAATTACCTTGGCTATTTGATGCAAGAGCATCCTGGGTGTAAGAGCAATCTTGCATCACCCAAAAATATTTCTGGTTTCTTTTCAATAAGGGCTATCTTGTGTAGAGCTGCTATTTATGGAAACTTGCTATTTTTAGTAATTTATTCATATGATCTCAGAATGTTCTGATTTTATATGTGGAGGTTCATCTTAATCATATCAGCCTACCAGTAAAGTTTCATTGCTAGATCAAGTCTAGTTTTGAAGATATTGTAGATTTTCGGTATTGGTACCAGGGTACAAAAACTTTGAACTTAGTTTTGAAGGCTTTGGAAGCCCCAGATGAGGTCAAAACTTCAGTTGAATGAAGCTTGCTCAATTCAGGCATTGTAGAGCTCCTCACGCCCTTTCTGAATTGGGGTTATAATAGTCAATCGGGTCAACTGGTGATGACTTAATGTCTCCAAAAGTCGGGCCACCTGAAATGGTGAAAAATCATCTTCCTTCAAAAGTTTTGTTTAGGTTTCAATAGTTATTTTGAGCCAACTTTGATGTAATAAATTAAAAAATAAAATAATTCTAAGTTCGGTCAGCCCTATGTGGTAAATTTCTGGAACCTTCTCGAGTGGTGGAAATTACCTATATAAAGAATGCCCATAGTGTTATCTTAGGTAGTTTAGTACAGTTCTAGCTAGTGGATCTAGGTACTGATTTGAGACTTTGTCCTATAGAATATTGTAAAGGGAATGCCCATGTGGCTTTGCATATTGTAATTCTAAAAATTTTGTAATTCCACATTTGTGGAGATAATAAGAAGCCCATTTTCTATTCTTGCATATTGTTGTTGTTTCTCTATTTTTGTTATGTGTTTGTGGTATTAAAGGTACAACCTTTCATCAAGTGGTATCAGAGTAGGAGTTCTTGAGTGTGCAAATAGATCACTGAATGTGAGGTAGTTTACACCAGGACCATGGGTTAGCATTTCTGTGTAAACAAGTTTTCGATTGTGAGACAGTTTGCACCAGGACCATGTTTAAGGTTTTAGTGCACATCATAAAAATGCCTCCACAAAGGGAATGTGGCAAAAGAGCTAGTGTTGTAACACTTGAGGTGAGAGCACTCCAAAGATAAGTGCAAGCATTGGAAGAAGAGATTCAAAGAGGAATGAATCTTAATGTCAGAGACAAAAGTGAGGATGAAGTCGAAGAAGAAGATCAAGAAGGAGAAGTCAAAGTTGTAAACCAGGAGGAAGAAAGACTTTCTCAGGCTATTTCCAAGATCGAAAAAAGATCTAAGATTGAGGTTCCTACATTTTCAAAAAATCTTAACCCAGAGGAGTTGATCGACTTGATCAATGAACGTGAAGAATATTTTGAGCATGAAGACATTAAGGATCTTCATAGGGTCAAATTTAGGAAGGCCAAACTTAAAGGTCATGTGAAGATCTGGTGGCAAGAGATTCAATTGGAGTGAAATAGAAGAGGGAAAGATAAAATCACAAGATGGGAACAAATGGTTGATAAATTAAAGTGGGAGTTCATTCCTGTTGATTATGAGCTTGACTTACTGAAGAAGATGCAAAGTTTGAAGTAAGTAGGAAGATCTGTTCAGGAGTATATAGAGGAGTTCTATCAAATCCTCATCAGAATGGGCCATGCAGAAGCTGACAAAGAGAAAGTTTCCAATTATCGTAATGGATTAAGGCTAAGCATTTAGGAGGAGCTAAATTTGGTTTGAATGAGCAGTATTGAAGAGGCATACCAGTTTTCCCTAAAAGTTGAGGAAAAGCTGAACAAGAAGTTTGAGAGAAGACAAAGTGAAAGAGGTCATGATGGAAGATCTGGTGGATGGTCATATGGAGATCAAAATGAAGATCTAAAAATTAGGATGAGGCTAGTAATAGTCAGAATAAGAGAGGAGATAATTTCAATCATTTCCAAGATTAGATCAATAGAGATCAAAGAGGAAGAGGAAGAGGAAGAGGACAAGGTTCAGGAAGAGGAGGCTTTCGTGGAACATGTTTTCACTACGGAGAAGAAGGTCATAGGGCATTTGAATTTCCTTAATGCCAAGGATGGATAGATAGGAGGAATGAAGGCCAACCCAGAGTTGCATATGTAGATTAAGATGCCCAATCATCACATTTTGAAGATGCTGAAAGAGGAGAAATGCTGAGTAATAGAAGAATCCTTTGGAGTGGTGAAAATGAACCTGAGCAAAGAAGGAGCTTATTTCACACCAGGTGCAAGTGTGAGGGAAAATTTGATAATGTGATTATTAATAGTGGCAATACTGACAATTTGGTGTTAGGAGAGATGGTGAAAAAGTTGAAGCTCTAGAGGCAGAAACATCCACATCCATATCAAGTTGCCTGGGTGCAGGATGACCACAAGGTCATGGTCAGTGAACAGTGCCTAGTGAAGTTCAAGATTGGTGGATAAGAAGATGAGGTACTATGTGATATTATATGTATGGATACATGTCACATGTTGTTTGGTAGGCCATGACTATTTAATAGATGTGATGTACATGATGCTCATTCGAATACCTATTCCCTGACAAAGGATGGAGTGTGACATAAGGTAAAACCATTGAAGGAAACAAAAGAAAAGGTATGTGGTATTGCAAAAATAACTTTTGTTGATAGAAGAAATTTCTCAGATGGTATGAGGCATGAGCATATGTGTTTTACCTTAATTCTAAAGGCTAGGAAAGAGGAAGTAGAAGATGTACCTATAGAAGTTGCAGAATTATTGAATGAGTTTTAGGATATTGTATTTGATAATGCACCTGGTGGATTACCACCGGTAAGGAAGATCAGTCATCAGATGGATTTGATTCCAAGAGCCAGTTTGCCAAACAAGGTAGCACATAGAATGACACTAGCAGAAAGTGAAGAGTTGAAGACATATTTGAAGTTTAATTCATCACATCATCCACAAATTGTATATGGTAGTAGTCCAAGAAATGCATCTGAGTTGAAAAAGATAGATAAAGGAGAAACAAGTAGTGTTGAAGCTGGGGATTTTGCAGAACACTTGAAGAACATCCATGAGGAGGTGAGGAAGCATATTACCAAAATGAATGCACAGTATAAGGCTAAGGCAGATCATAAGAGGAGGCATAAGAAATTTTAAGTTGGAGATGAAGTCATGGTTCATTTGCAAAAGGAGCAATTTCCAGTTGGTACGTATAACAAGTTGAAAATGAAGAAGTTTGGCCCATTTAACATACTGCAGAAGCATGATTTAGGAAATGCATATGAGGTAGAATTTCCTACTGAGCTGAATATTTCACTAGTGTTTAACATTTTAGATTTGAAAGAGTATCATGAGGGAGGTCTTGAAGATGAGGTTACAGCAACGCAGTGGAGTATTCTAGCAACCGGTTCAGATATCGAGGAGATTGAAGACATACTAGATATTCATGTTGGTAGAAGCACAAGGAATGGGACATATGAAGAGTATTTGGTCAAATGGAAAGGATTACCTCTTGAAGATTCATCATGGCTAACAAAGGAGGAGGTTAACCATCTTGATTTTCCTCTACACAACTGAGTCATGATAGGGTCACTTCTCAAATTACCCCAGGTGTCTGATGCATGAGCATCCTGCATGTAAGAGAAATCTTGCATCACTCAAAAATATTTTGGGTCTGTTTTCAATAAGGGTTATCTTGTGTAGAGCTACTATTTATGGAAACTTGATATTTTTAGTAATTTGTTCATACGATCTTGGAATGTTCTGATTTTACATGTGGAGGTTCATCTTAGTCGTATCAGCCTCTCAGTAAAGTTTCATTACTAGATCAAGTCTAGTTTTGAAGATATTGTAGATTTTTGGTATTGGCAGCAGAGTACAAAAACTTTGAACTTGGTTTTGAAGGCTTTAGAGGCCCCGAATGAGGTCAAAACTTCAGTTGAATGAAGCTTTCTCAATAGTGGTGTTGTAGAGCTCCTCATGCCCTTTCCGAATTAGGGTTCTGATAGTCAATCAGGTGAACTGGTGATGACTTATGGTCTCCAGAAGTCGGGCCACTTGAAATGGCAGAAAATAATTTTCCTTCAAAATTTATGTTTGGGTTTCAAAGGTTATTTTGAGCCAACTTTGATGTAATAAATTGAAAAATAAAATAATTCTAAGTTTTGTCAGCCCTATGGGCTAGATTTCTGGAACCTTCTGAGGCGGTGGAAATTGCCTATATAAAGAAGGCCGGTAGTGTTGTTTTAGGTAGTTTGGGATAGTTCTGGGTAGTAGATCTAGGTATTGATTCAAGGCTTTGTCCTACAGAATACTGTAAAGGGAATGCCCATGTGGCTTTGCATATTGCAATTCTAAAAAATTTTAATTCCACATTTGTGGAGATAATAAGAAGCCCATTCTCTATTCTTGGATATTGTTGTTGTTTCTCTATTTCTATTATGTTTTTGTGGTATTAAGGGGAGCACCCTTCATCAAGTGGTATCAGAGTAGGAGTTCCTCAGTGTGTAAATAGATCACTGATTGTGAGGTAGTTTGCACCAAGACCATGGATTAGGGTTTCTATGTAAATAGATCATCGACTACGAGGTAGTTTACACCAGGACCATGGCTAGGGTTTTAGTGTGCATCATGAAAATGCCTCCATGAAGGGAATGTGGTGGAAGAGCTATTGTTGTAACACTTGAGGATAGAGCACTCCAGAGACAAGTGCGAGCATTGTAAAAAGATATTTGTAGAGGAATGAATCTTAATGTCAGAGATGAAAGCGAGGATGAAGCCGAAGAAGAAGATCAAGAAGGAGAAGTCGAAGTTGTAAACTAGGCGAAAGAATAAATTTTTCAGGCCATTTCCAAGATCAGAAAAAGACCTAAGATTGAGGTTCCTGCATTTTTAGGAAATCTTAACACAGAGGAGTTGATCAACTGGATCAATGAATTTGAAGAATATTTTGAGTATGAAGATATTGAGGATCTTGATAGGGTTAAATTCATGAAGGCTAGACTGAAAGGTCATGCGAAGATCGTGTGGCAAGAGATTAAATTGGAGTGAAATAGAAGAGGGAAAGATAAAATCACAAGATGGGATCGAATGGCAGATAAATTGAAGTGGTAGTTCATTCCTATTCATTATGATCTTGACCTACTGAAGAAGATGCAATGTTTGAAGCAAGCAGGAAGATCTGTTCAGGAGTATACAGAGGAGTTCTATCAAATCCTTGTCAGAATGGGCCATGCAGAAGCTGACAAGGAGAAAGTTGTCTGTTACGTTAATGGGTTAAGGCTGAGCATTCAGGAGGAGCTAAATTTGGTTCAAATGAGCAGTATTGAACAGGCATACTAGTTTTCCCTAAAAGTAGAGGAAAAGTTGAACAAGAAGTTTGAGACCAGACAAAGCGGAAGAGGTTGTGATGGAAGATCTAGTGCATGGTCATATGGAGATCAAAATGAGGATTCAAAAAATCAAGATGATGCCAGTAATAGTCAAAATCAGAGAGGATATAATTTCAATCATTTCCAAGATCAGAACAATAGAGATCATAGAGGAAGAGGAAGAGCAAGAGGACAAGGTTCAGGAAGAGGAGGCCTTTGTGGAACATGTTTTCACTATGGAGAAGAAGGTCATAGGGCATTTGAATGTCCTCAATGGCAAGGATGGATAGATAGGAGGAATTAAGGCCAGGCTAGTGTTGCATATGTAGATGAAGATGCCAAATCATCACAATCTAAAGATGCTGAGAGAGAAGTGCTAATTAACAAAAGAGTCCTATTGAGTGGTGAAAATGAATCTAAGAAAACGAGCCTATTTCACACTAGTTGCAAGTGTGAGGGAAAGTGTTGTGATGTGATTATTGACAGTGGTAGTACTGAAAATTTTGTGTTAGGAGAGATGGTGACAAAGTTGAAGGTCAAGAGGTAGAAACATCCACATCCCTATTGAGTTGCCTGGGTGCAGGATGACCACAAGGTCATGGTTAGTTAACAGTGCCTAGTGAAGTTCAAGATTGGCAGATACCAAGATGAGGTACTATGTGATATCATATCTATGGATGCATGTCACATGTTGTTGGGTAGGCCATGGTAGTTTGGAAAATGTGTTGTACATGATGGTCATGTGAATACCTATTCCCTGACAAAGGATGGAGTGCAACATAAGCTAAGACCATTGAAGGAAATAGAGGAAAAGGTATGTGGTAATGCAAGAATAAATTTTATTGATAGAGGAAATATCTCAGATGGTATGAGGCATGAGCATATGTGTTTTACCTTAATTCCAAAGGCTGGGAAAGAGGAAGTAGAAGATGTACCTATACAACTTGCAGAATTATTGAATGATTTTCAGGATATTGTATCCAATAATGCACTTGATGGATTACCACCGATAAGGAAGATCAGTCATCAGATGGATTTGATTCTAGGAGCTAGTTTTCCAAACAAGGTAGCACATAGAATCACACTAGTAGAAAGTGAAGAGTTGAAGATAGATTTGTGGTTTAATTCATCACATCATCCACAAATTGTTTATGGTAGTAGTCCGAGAAATGCATCTGAATTGAGAAAGATAGATAAAGGAGAAACAAGTAGTGTTGAAGCTGAGGATTTTGTAGAACACCTGAAGAACATCCATGAGGAGGTGAGGAAGCATATTACCAAAATGAATGCATAGTATAAGGCTAAGACAGATCAGAAAAGGAGGCATAAGGAATTTTATGTTGGAGATGAAGTCATGGTTCATTTGCAAAAGGAGCAATTTTTAGTTAATACATATAACAAGTTGAAAATGAAGAAGTTTGGGCCATGTAAGATACTAAAGAAGCATGATTCAAGAAATGTATATGAGGTAGAATTTCCTACTGAGCTAAATATTTCACTAGTGTTTAACATTTCAATTTTGATAGAGTATCATTTGGGAGGCCTTGAAGATGAGGTTACAGCAGCACTGTGGAGTATTCCACAAATCGGTGTAGATATCGAGGAGATTGAAGACATATTGGATAGTTGTGTTGGAAAAAGCACATGTAACAAGACATATGAAGACTATCTGGTCAAATGGAAAGGATGACTTGTTGAAGATTCATCATGGCTAACAAAGGAGGAGGTTAACCGTCTTGGTTTTCCTCTACACACCTGAGTCATGAGAGGGTCACTTCTCAAATTACCTCTGGTGTCTGATGCAGGAGCATCCTGGGTGTAAGAGAAATCTTGCATCACCCAAAAATATTTTTGGTTTCTTTTCAATAAGGGCTATCTTGTGTAGAGCTGCGATTTATGGAATCTTGCTATTTTTAGTAAGTTGTTCATACGATCTCAGAATGTTCTGATTTTACATGTGGAGGTTCATCTTAGTTGTATCAGCCTACCAGTAAAGTTTCCTTGCTAGATCAATCCTAGTTTTGAAGATATTGCAGATTTTTAGTATTGGCAACAGGGTATAGAAACTTTAAACTCAGTTTTGAAGGCTTTAGAGGCCCCGGATGAGGTCAAAACTTCAGCCAAATGAAGCTTGCTCAATGCAAAACTTATGGTCTCCGAAAGTCAGGCCACCTGAAATGGTAGAAAATAATTTTCCTTCAAAATTTATGTTCGTATTTCAAAAGTTATTTTGAGCCAACTTTGATGTAATAAATTAAAAAAGAAAATAATTCTAAGTTCGGTCGGCCCTATGGGCTAAATTTTTGGAACCTTCTCGGGCCGTGGAAATCGCCTATATAAAGAAGGCCCATAGTGTTGTCTTATGCAATTTGGGATAGTTCTGGGTAGTAGATCTAGGTATTGATTCAAGGCTTTGTCTTATAGAATATTGTAAAGGGAATGCCCATGTGGCTTTGCATATTGTAATTCTAAAAATTTGTAATTCTACATTTGTGGAGATAATAAGAAGCCCATTTTCTGTTCTTGCATATTGTTGTTATTTCTTTGTTTCTATTATGTGTTTATGGTATTAAGGGGTATCAGAGTAGAAGTTCCCCAGTGTTTAAACAGATCACCGATTGTGAGGTAGTTTGCACTAGGAACATGGGTTAGGGTTTCTATGTAAACAGATCACTGACTATAAGACAATTTGCACCAGGATCATGGTTAGGGTTTCAACACACATTGCAATAATGCCTCTATGAAGGGAATGTGATGAAAGAGCTGGTGTTCTAACACCTGAGGTCAGAGCACTCGAGAGATAAGTGTGAGCATTGCAAGAAGAGATTCATAGAGAAATGAATCTTAATGTCAGAGATGAAAGCTAGGATGAAGCCAAAGAAGAAGATCAAGAAGGAGAAGTTGAAGTTGTAAACCAAGAGGAAGAAACACTTTTTCGGGCCATTTCCAAGATCAGAAAAAGACCTAAGATTGAGATTCCTGCATTTTTAGGAAATCTTAACCCAGATGAGTTGATCGATTGGATCAATGAATGTGAGGAATATTTTGAGCATGAAGATATTGAGGATCCTAATAGGGTCAAACTTGCGAAGGCCAGACTAAAATTTCATGTGAAGATCTAGTGGCAAGAGATTCAATTGGAGTGAAATAGAAGAGGGAAAGATAAAATGACAAGATGGGATCAAATGGTTGATAAATTGAAGTGGCAGTTCATTCTTGTTGATTATGAGCTTGACCTACTGAAGAAGATACAAAGTTTGAAGCAAGTAGGAAGATCTATTCAGGAGTATACAAAGGAGTTCTATCGAATCCTCATCAGAATGGGCCATGCAGAAGCTGACAAGGAGAAAGTTGTTAGTTAACTTAATGGGTTAAGCCCGAGTGTTCAGGAGGAGCTAAATTTGGTTTGAATGAGCAGTATTGAAGAGGCATCCTAGTTTTCCCTAAAATTAGAGGAAAAGCTCAACAAGAAGTTTAAGAGAAAACAAAGTGGAAGAGGTCGTGATGGAAGATCTGGTGGACAGTCATATGGAGATCGAAATGAAGATCCAAAAAATCAAGATGAGGCCAATAATAGTCAGAATCAAAGCGGAGATAATTCCAATCATTTTAAAGATCAGAACAATAAAGATCATAGAGGAAGAAGAAGAGGAAGAGGAAGAGGAAGAGGAAGAGGAAGAGGACAAGGTTCAGGAAGAGGAGGCTTCCGTGGAACATGTTTTCACTATGGAGAAGGTCAGGGCATTTGAATGTCCTCAATGCCAAGGATGGATAGATAGGAGGAATGAAGGCTAGGCTAGAGTTGCATATGTAGATGAAAATGCCAGATCATCACATTCTAAAGATGATGATAGAGGAGAAATGCTTATTAACAAAAGAGTCCTATTGAGTGGTGAAAATGAACCTAAGCAAAGAAGGAGCCTATTTCACACCAGGTGCAATTTTGAGGGAAAGTGTTGTGATGTGATTATTGATAGTGGTAGTATTGACAAGTTCATGTTAGGAGAGATGGTGACAAAGTTGAAGCTCAAGAGGTAGAAACATCAACATCCATATCGAGTTGCCTAGGTGCAGGATGACCACAAGGTCATGGTTAGTGAACAGTGCCTAGTGAAGCTAAAGATTGGTGGATACCAAGATGAGGTTCTATGTGATATCATATCTATGGATGCATGTCACATGTTGTTAGGGAGGTCATGGCAGTTTGAGAGATGTGCTATACATGATGGTCATGTGAATACCTAATCCCTGACAAAGGATGGAGTGTGACATAAGCTAAAACCATTGAAGGAAATAGAAGAAAAGGTATGTGGTAATGCAAGAATAACTTTTGTTGATAGAGGAAATTTCTCAGATGGTATGAGGCATGAGCATATGTGTTTTACCTTAATTCTAAAGGCTGAGAAAGAGGAAGAAGAAGATGTACCTATAGAAGTTACAGAATTATTGAATGAGTTTTTGGATTTTGTATCTGATAATGCACCTGATGGATTACCACCGGTATAAAAGATTAGTCATCAGATGAATTTGATTTCATGAGCTAGTTTTCCAAACAAGGCAGCACACAGAATGACACTAGCAAAAAGTGAAGAGTTGAAGATAGATTTGAAGTTTAATTCATAACATCATCCACAAATTGTATATGGTAACAGTCCAAGAAATGCATCTGAGTTGAGAAAGATAGATAAAGGAGAAATAAGTAGTGTTGAAGCTGAGGGTTTTGCAGAACACTTGAAGAACATCCATGAGGAGGTGAGGAAGCATATTACCAAAAAGAATGCATAGTATAAGGCTAAGGCAAATCAGAAAAGGTGGCATAAAGAATTTTAGGTTGGAGATGAAGTCATGGTTCATTTGTGAAAGGAGAAATTTCTAGTTGGTACATATAACAAGTTGAAAATGAAGAAGTTTGGGTCATGTAAGATACTGAAGAAGCATGATTCAGGAAATGCATATGAGGTAGAATTGCCTACTGAGCTAAATATTTCACCAGTGTTTAACATTTCAAATTTGACAGAGTATCATGAGAGAGGTCCTTAAGATGATGTTACAGTGGTGCAGTGGAGTATTCTAGCAACCGGTTTAGATATCGAGGAGATTGAAGACATACTAGATAGTCATCTTGGCAGAAGCACAAGGAATAGGACATATGAAGAGTATTTAGTCGAATGGAAAGGATGACCTATTGAAGATTCATCATGGCTAACAAAAGAGGAGGTTAACCACCTTGGTTTTCCTCTACACACCTGAGTCGTGAAAGGGTCACTTCTCAAATTACTTTAGGTGTATGATGTAGGAGCATCCTAGGTGTAAGAGCAATCTTGCATCACCCAAAAATATTTCTGGTTTGTTTTCAATAAGGGCTATCTTGTGTAGAGCTGCTATTTATGGAAACTTGTTATTTTTAGTAAGTTGTTCATACGATCTTGGAATGTTCTAATTTTACTTGTGGAGGTTCATCTTAGTCATATCAATCTACCAGTAAAGTTTCATTGCTAGATCAAGTCTAGTTTTAAAGATATTATAGATTTTCGATATTGGCAACAGGGTATAGAAACTTTGAACTCAGTTTTGAAGGCTTTAGAAGCCTTGGATGAGGTTGAAACTTTGGCTAAATGAAGCTTTCTCGATTCAGGTGTTGTAGAGCTCCTCGCACCCTTTTCAAATTGGGGTTATAATAGTCAATCAGGTCAACTGGCGATGACTTATGGTCTCTGGAACTCAGGCCACCTGAAATGGTAGAAAATAATTTTCCTTCAAAATTTCTGTTTGGGTTTCAAAATTTATTTTGAGCTGACTTTGATGTAATAAATTGAAAAATAGAATAATTCTAAGTTCGATCGGCCCTATGGGTTAAATTTGTGGAACCTTCTCGATCGGTTGAAATTGTCTATATAAAGAAGGCCTGTAGTGTTCTCTTAGGTAGTCGGGGATAGTTTTGGGTAGTAGATCTGGGTATTGATTTGAGGCTTTGTCCTATAGAATATTGTAAACAGAATGCCCATGCGGCTTTGCATATTATAATTTTGAAAATTTGTAATTCCACATTTGTGGAGATAATAAGAAGCCCATTTTCTATTCTTGCATATTGTTGTTGTTTATCTATTTCTGTTATGTGTTTATGGTATTAAGGGGAGCACCCTTCATAAAGTGGTATCAGAGCAAGAGTTCCTAAGTGTGTAAATAGATCACTAATTATGAGGCTTTTTGTACCAGGACCGTGGGTTAGAGTTTCTATGTAAACAGATCACCGACTATGAGGTAGTTTGCACCAGCACTGTGGTTAGAGTTTTAACATACATAACAAAAATGCCTCCATGAATGAAATGTGGTGAAAGAGCTGGTGTTGTAACACCTGAGGTTAGAGCACTCCAAAGACAAGTGCGAGTATTGCAAGAAGAGATTTCTAGAGGAATGAAACTTAATGTTAGAGACGAAAGTGAGGATGAAGCCGAAGAAGAAGATCAAGAAGGAGAAGTCAAATTTGTAAACTAGGAGGAAGAAAGACTTTTTCGGGCCATTTCCAAGATCAGAAAAAGACCTAAGATTGAGGTTCCTGCATTTTTAGGAAATCTTAACCGAGAGGAGTTAATCGACTGGATCAATGAATGTGAAGAATATTTTGAGTATGAAGATATTGAGGATCTTGATAGGGTCAAATTTGCAAAGGCCAGACTGAAAGGTCATGCAAAGATCTAGTGGCAAGAGATTCAATTAGAGAAAAATAGAAGAGGGAAAGATAAAATCACAAGATGGGATTGAATGGTGGATAAAATGAATCGACAATTCATTCTTGTTGATTATGAGCTTGACCTACTAAAGAAGATGCAAAGTTTGAAGCAAGCGGGAAGATCTATTCAGGAGTATACAGAGCAGTTCTATCAAATCCTCATCAGAACGGGCCATTGAGAAGATGACAAGGAGAAAGTTTCCTATTACCTTAATGGGTTAAGGCCGAGCATTCAGGAGAAGCGAAATTTGGTTTGAATGAGTAGTATTGAAGAGGCATACCAATTTGCCATAAATGTAGAGGAAAAGTTGAACAACAAGTTTGAGAGCAGACAAATCAGAAGAGGTCATGATGGAAGATCTGGTGGATGGTCATATGGAGATCGAAATGAAGATCTAAAAAATCAGGATGAGGCCAGTAACAGTCAGAATCAGAGAGGAGATAATTTTAATTATTTCCAAGATCAAAACAATAGAGATCAGAGAGGAAGAGGAAGAGGAAGAGGACAAGGTTCAGGAAGAGGAGGCTTCCATGGAACATGTTGTCATTGTGGAGAAGAAGGTCATAGGTCATTTGAATGTCTTCAATACCAAGCATGGATAGATAGGAGGAATGAAGGCTAGGGTAGAGTTGCATATGTAGATGAAGATGCCAAATCATCACATTCTAAAGATGTTGAAAGAGGAGAAACACTGATTAACAGAAGAGTCCTATTGAGTGGTGAAAATAAACCTGAGGAAAGAAGGAGCAAGTGTGAGGGAAAGTGTTGTGATGTGATTATTGATAGTGGTAGTACTAACAATTTGGTGTCAAGAGAGATGGTGAAAAATTTGAAGCTCAAGAGCCAGAAACATCCACATCCATATCGAGTTGCCTGGGTGAAGGATGACCACAAGGTCATGGTTAGTGAATAGTGCCTAGTGAACTTCAAGATTGGTGGATACCAAGATGAGGTACTATGTGATATCATATCTATGGATGCATGTCACATGTTGTTGGGTAGGCCATGGCAGTTTGATAGATGTCATGTACATGATGTCATGCAAATACCTATTCCCTGACAAAGGATGGAGTGCGACATAAGCTAAAACCATTGAAGGAAACAAAAGAAAAGGTATGTGGTATTGCAAAAATAACTTTTGTTGATAGAGTAAATTTCTCAGATGGTATGAGGCATGAGCATATGTGTTTTACATTAATTCAAAAGGCTGGGAAAGAGGAAGTAGAAGATGTACCTGTAGAAGTTGCAAAATTATTGAATGAGTTTCAGGATATTGTATTCGGTAATGCACCTGATGGATTACCACTGGTAAAGAAGATCAGTCATCAGATGGATTTGATTCCAGGATCCAGTTTGCCAAACAAGGTAGCACATAGAATGACACTAGCAGAAAGTGAAGAGTTGAAGATAGATTTGAAGTTTAATTCATCACATCATCCATAAATTGTATATGGTAGCAGTCCAAGAAATGCATCTGAGTTGAGAAAGATAGATAAAGGAGAAACAAGTAGTGTTGAAGTTGAGGATTTTGCAGAACACTTGAAGAACATCCATGAGGAGGTGAGGAAGTATATTACAAAAATGAATGCATAGTATAAGGCTAAGGCAGATCAGAAAAGGAGGCATAAGGAATTTCAGGTTGGAGATGAAGTCATGGTTCATTTTTGAAAGGAGCAATTTCCAGTTCGTACATATAACAAGTTGAAAATGAAGAAGTTTGGGCCATGTAAGATACTGAAGAAGCATGATTTAGGAAATGCATATGAGGTAGAATTGCCTACTGAGCTAAATATTTCACCAGTGTTTAACATTTCTAATTTGATAGAGTATCATAACAATGAAGGTCTTGAAGATGAGGATACAGTAGTGCAGTGGAGTATTTCAACAACTGGTTCAGATATTGAGGAGATTGAAGACATACTAGATCATCGTGTTAGCAGAAGACAAGGAACAAGACATATGAAGAGTATTTGGTCAAATGGAAAGGATGACCTATTGAAGATTCATCATGGCTAACAAAGGAGGAGGTTAACCATCTTGGTTTTTTTCTACACACTTGAGTCATGACAGGGTCACTTCTCAAATTACCCCGGGTGTCTGATGCAGGAGCATCCTAGGTGTAAGAGCAATCTTGCATCACCCAAAAATATTTCTAGCTTCTTTTCAATAGGGGCTATCTTGTGTAGAGCTACTATTTATGGAAACTTTCTATTTTTAGTAAGTTGTTCATACGATCTCAGAATGTTCTGATTTTACATGTGGAGGTTCATCTTAGTCGTATCATCCTACTAGTAAAGTTTCATTGCTAGATCAAGTCTAGTTTTGAAGATATTGCAAATTTTTGGTATTGGCAGTAGGGTACAGAAACTTTGAACTCAATTTTGAAGGCTTTAGAGGCCTCAGATGAGGTCGAAACTTTGGCTGAATGAAGCTTGCTCAATTCAAGCATTGTAGAGCTCCTCGTGCCCTTTTTGAATTCGGGTTAAAATAGTCAATCGGGTCAACTGGTGGTGACTTATGGTCTCTGAAAGTCAGGCCACCTGAAATGGCAGAAAATAATTTTCCTTCAAAATTTTTGTTCGGGTTTCAAAAGTTATTTTGAGCTGAATTTGATGTAATAAATTGAAAAATAAATTAATTCTAAGTTCGGTCGGCCCTATGGGCTAAATTTCTGGAACTTTTTCGGGCAGTTGAAATTGCCTATATAAAGAAGGCTCGTAGTGTTGTCTTAGGAAGTTTGGGATAGTTCTGGGTAGTAGATGTAGGTATTGATTCGAGGTTTTGTCCTATATAATATTGTAGAGGGAATGTCCATGTGGCTTTGCATATTGTAATTCTATAAATTTGTAATTCCACATCTGTGGAGATAATAAGAAGCCCATTTTCTGCTCTTGCATATTGTTGTTGTTTCTCTATTTCTGTTATGTGTTTGTGGTATTAAGGGGAGCACCCTTCATCAGTCTTAGGAGTCTTCCAAGGTCTTCATTTCCTCAGCTCATGACTTGATAAAAAATTCACTGACATGGATCAATCCATTTAATGCATAGGATGTTGTCTTTTCTACCTTAAGCTTAGTGGGTATAGCTTTTGACATTGATCATTCTACCTTTTCCATCTATGTTAAATGAGTTTCAAGCATTGATAGCTTAGGAGTTATTAAACTCTTTAGCATACAAAATATTTCCACCACTCTCCCTTTTCTTGTATTCAGAGCATTAATCTTATCTAATATCTTGGACACCTTCTTATCCATCTCTAATAGAGTTTCTAAAGATGTTTCATAACTTCCCATCAAACTATCAAGTGTAGACCTATCCTTGGCTATAATGTCTTGAATGTTCTTCACATGTCTACAAGGATTTATGCAGTAATTGTATATCATCCTTCCTTGTGCTACACAACTCTTAGGCTTAAGTTTAGTTTGTTTAAGAATGTCCAAGTCCCATGAGATGGACTGAAAAACTTCTTTCAATTTCTTCTCTAGAAAGATCTTTTATGCCTTATCCTCTATACTCTTCAAAAGTGACTCAAAGGGACTGTCAAAGTTGTCCAATGCTATGCCTAGGTTGTCTGCCTCATCCTTTCCCTAAAAGATAATTAGTTTAGGGAGTATTATGTTTACTGTCTCTACTACCCTAGTCATCACCTTTACTCTTTTGTCTCCTTTCTTTACTAAACTTTCTTTTTCCTTAGTAAAAGTCATGAATGATAGCCTCATGAGCTCATCCTCATCCATGCTCTCTACATCAACACTCCCCAATTTGTCCATACTTTCCAACAATAGAGTAGAAGAGGTGTCTGGTTCTTTCTTTTTCTCCAATCTTACCTCAACTACTTTTTCTTCTCCAGTCTCTTCTACCTTCCTTTCTACTTGTCAAATCTCCTTCTCTTGTACCTTCTCTTCCTATTTTTCCTCAGTATGATCTTCCTCTATCTGTCCTTTTACTTTAACTAGCATCACATTGTCTAGAAATGGGTCCTTTACATCATGCGAGGTGTCAAGGGTCACAGGCACACTAGAAAAAAAAGAAGTTTGGTTGCATGCTAACTTCACTTGCATGCTCATACACATCATCTATTTTATAACTTTCTCCCATTCCCAAAGGTGTAGGCTTGGTAACCTTGGGTGGTGAGGTCTTCTTAGGCATGTCACTCATTAGAATCTGATCTAGTTCCTTTTCAGTGTCCTCTATGACTCCATACATCTTTGCCATGATTTTTACCAATCTATCCTTGGTCCTCAACAAAGGTTTCAATTCTCTAATTATTCTTTCCCTTTCATATATAGAAACAACATGTAACATGTCTTCTATGGCCTTGTTCCTTATGTTCTCATCCTTTGATTATGCCAACTATTTTCTAATCTCCAAATTTCTATATAGTTTCTTTAGGAATGCTTCCTTCAATCTCTATCAAATGTTCAATTATAGTGTCCTCAATAATTGCCTCATTTTTAGGGTCATATCTTTCATCACATATGTCCACTATTTTCAAATTTCCATCTCTCATCACTCCTTTCTACAACATATGAAGGTCTGGCTTCCATAGAGTTTGTGGCTTCTTTTGTACTTCTATTTCTTCCATCTTATCAACCATTGTTTCTTCTTTCTTCTTTTTTTCCACTTCTACTTCTTTTTTCTTAGGGCTGCTTTGCTTGCTAGATCTTGTTGATCTCCTAGGAGTGCTCACAGGTACTATGTCTTATGTAGTCTTCTCATGTGTAGATGATAAGTCAGTGATATTAGGAGTAGGGCTTACTACCTTTTCAGCTTCAAAAGGGGGAAGTGCATCTATTTCCATGTTGGAAGATTCTTCTAACATCTTTGTCCTTATGTTCTTTAGCTGCTCCCTAGTGATTCCTACCTTCGTAGTGATATCCTCAACTATTTTATTAATCTTTCTCTTCCTTGTCACTTTATCTTTATCTTCTCTAACCTTTTCAGACTTTTCCATATATGTTCCCCATATTTCTTCAGAAGTTTCTATTTTTGTTGCCAATACATGCTCTACTTCAATAGTTAGAGCTTCAAAACTGACTTCATACCCGATAGGGTAACACCATTTCTTCCTAGGTTCCACTACTTCAAAGCACACACAATCAATTTCAACCATAAAATAGATAGTGTCCTTATACTTCTCAACTAGATCTTTTGGTATCCTATACCTTTCCTTCATCTACTTTTGTAGGATTTTGGTCATGGAAAATAGCTATCCATGTACCTAATTCTTGTCTATCTTCGGTAGCTCTCGAAGATCTGAATTCCAATAGGTACATTATCCTTCCATGCTCTAGGGTGCATGCCAAGGAATTTGTGAATAATGTGGATGTACATATGAACTAATAGTGATCCAAACTTGAATTCCTTAGTCTTGTCTTTCTTTATAACCTTCACATTTTCTAGAAACGGTTGTGTAAGAACTTTGCATAGATTATATTTCTTGTTTTCCTTGACCATTCTATATGCCATCATGATAACTCCAGCTGAAACTGAGTTGGGCCTACTACTATAAAACATCTTATAACATAATATCATAGCTACCAACCTCACATTTTTTTGATAGATGTCATTAACTCTCATAGCTTTCTTATCCCACTTTGAGGGTAAAAGTACAAAGCTGTGTCACACTTTATAAAGGAAAAGGTAAACAACACACAAATTTTTTTAACTTTAACGACATAAAAATGGCATTTATGTTTCTACTTTGGAGATGATATAAACTAATGAAATGTGTAAATGTGGATGAATTTTATGCCTATAATTTTTTTTAAAAATTTTGAACAAGAATTCACATAGACTTTTAATTTTTGAACTCCATTTTTTACTTTCTGAAAAATGAGGGTCTTGTTCCCACAAAAAAGTATATGCAAATAATATTTTTTTCCTTTGATTTCAAAATATGTTATAGATGAAATGTATAGCTGGTGTAGGAAAGAAGAAAAGTTAGTTTTCAATGTATATTTTCTGCGTTATAACTACTCAAAGTTGAACATACCTGAAATCGACAGCTTTCATCTCCCACCAATTTCTCCTATCAAATCTACACCATTCAAAATAAAAATTACACATTCTAGAAGAGAACTCTCTCCTCTATTGTTAAATATAAAATTTCAATTTTTTTGATAAGATTTACTATTTTTTTCTATTTTTGAAGCAGCTTGTTCTTGACTGTTAAAATACCTACTTGCAGTATTTTGAAATTATAATATTTTAGATCTAATTAAAATACTATAAAAATTATATGATGATAATCTTGACTTTGTGCTATAAAAAAGGTTATTTTTATATTTGTAAAAAATATCATTAAAAAGAGTAGGAGTTATTGAAACATCGCTTTTCTAAAGTAACTTTATATCTTTAGTAATTGGTATCAAACATACATTTAATAGATATTTCCTATTGGAAAAGTTGAAGCACTTATCTAACTTAGCTAGAATGAATCTAGCGAGACCATATATTTGACAAAAAATAATTTTAGTTACAAATACTCAAATTCAATTGTGTTGATAAGTTGTCTTGAAATGTAACATAGCTTTGTGTTTTTACCCTTGATGAGTTAGGGTTTCCACTTATTTTCTGATACTTCCCCTCATTCACCCTCAACTCATAGACTAGGACCAACCAAGCATTTCACACACAAATGAGTTCTAGAGCATGGAAGCACTCCTAGAGTTCATGGGGGCATTAGGCCCATGATTAGTTCAGGATTCAAAGTCAACTCACATCTATAAGCTTGACCCAGAAGGATACTTTGGGGAGGAGGCAAGCTTTAGCTACAAAAGAGAAATAGAAAGAGTAAAACATGAGTCTTTATGTGAAAACCCTTCTGGGGCACATTCTGATTCCAAAATAGTAAAAATAAAGAGTGTATCTTCTAGTGAAAACTTGGCAATTCAAGTGCTAGAAGATGAAGACTTGCCTCTTCCTCCTATACGGGATTACAAACCTGAGCAGTCACCTATCATCATAGAAGAAACCAAGCCAATCAACTTGGGTATAGAGGAATGTCTGAGAATCACCTACATTGTGGCCAATCTGATAGAGGGTGAAGAAATGGCTTTGATTATGTTCCTTAGAGAATCAATCATAAATTTTCCATGGTCATATTCACACATGCCTAGGCTTGATCCTAATCTTATCATCCATCATCTAGTAGTAGATCCTAATGTCAAGCCAGTAAAGTAGAAGCTGAGGAAAATGCATCCAAAAGTTGCCTTATTAGTCAAAGCAGAGATTGAGAAACTCCTCCAAGCTAAGATTATCAGAGCTATAGATTACTCAGAATGGATCTCCAACATGGTGCCTATCACAAAGCCTTCAGGTGACATCAAAATATGCACAAATTTTAGGGACTTGAACAAGGCATGTCCTAAAGATGATTTCCTGCTACCAAATATAGACATGATTGTAGATCTTATAGCAGGTCCTGAAATTTTGTCACTAATGGATGGATTTTTAGGCTACAATTAGATTCATATCGCAGAAGCAGATCAACATAAAACAACATTCACAACTCCATGGGGTACCTTCTACTACAACATGATGCCATTTGGGTCAAAGAATGTAGGAGCCACATATTAGAGAGCGATGACAGCCATCTTCCATGATATGATCCACAATATCCTAGAAGACTATGTGGATGACATCCTGGCAAAATCTAAAACATGAGGTGAACACTTAAGTATTCTTGAGAGTGTGTTCGATCACTTACATCATTATGGCTTAAAAATCAATCCAAAGAAATTTGTCTTTGGTGTTACATTTGGAAATCTCCTAGGCTTTATAGTATCATGATGAGGCATAGAGATTGACCCTAAAAAAGTCAAAGCAATAACAGAAATGCCTCCACCAAGAACACTCAAACAGCTCAAAAGCCTACAAGGAAAGCTTTAATTAGTGTGTCGGTTCATTTCTCAGCTAGTAGACAAGTGCCAACCTTTCACGCATCTCTTATGCAAAAACACAAGCTTCAAATGGGATCCCATATGTCAAAAAATCTTTGATAAGCTCAAGGAGTATCTAGCCAACTCTCCAATCCTAGTACCACCAGTTCCAGGACGTCCTCTCATGCTCTACATCTCAGCAACCACTATAGCACTAGGGGCACTCCTAGCTCAGCATGATGATGAAAACAAAGAAAGAGCCATCTACTACATCAGTCAAACTCTTGTTGGGTATGAGCTTAATTACTCACCTATGGAAAAAGCATGCCTTGCAATGGTTTTTTCCACTCAAAAGCTTAGACACTACATGCTCAGTCACACAATCAGGCTCATTTCAAAAGTGGACCCCCTCAAATATCTACTATCAAGAACAACTCTCACAGGCCATATGGAAAAATGGGTCATGTTACTCAATGAGTTTGACATCCAGTACATAGATCGGAAAGCAATCAAAGGGCAAGTCATTTTTTATCAGCTAGCACAGGAACCACTGGTGGATGCTTATCCACTAATTATGGAATTCCCTAATGAACACTTATGTATGATCAAAGAACAACCCATGTGGAAGCTATACTTTGATGGCTCCTACAAATTACATGGATCAGAGGCAGGAATCCTATTTGTCACACCTCAAGGTTACTACATCCCAAAGTCATTCAAGTTGGGATTTTCATGTACTAATAACATTGCAGAATATGAGGCACTCATCTCAGGTCTCAAAATAGCCATTCAGTGGAATATCACAGAACTGCAAGTGTTTGGAGATTCACAGTTGATTATCAAGAAAGTCCTAGATGAATATCAGATGAAGGATGACAAGCTTCTACCCTACAAAGAACTAGTGGACAAACTGAAAGAGCATTTCTTGAATCTACAATTCACACAGATACCAAGACTTTAGAATAAAGTAGTAGACACAATGGAAACTATTGGATCCTTGTTAGAAATCCCAAGCGATGCATCACAATATGAATTCCTAGTCGAGCAGCTACACACGCCAGCTTATGAGAATGTTGATGCAGAAATGGTTTGTGTCTTGGTTGGTCCCCAGTCCCCGTGGTACCATGGCATCCATGCATATCTAAAGAATGGTATCATATCTCCC
This sequence comes from Chamaecyparis obtusa, assembly GCA_027943335.1. Lineage (NCBI taxonomy): Eukaryota > Viridiplantae > Streptophyta > Pinopsida > Cupressales > Cupressaceae > Chamaecyparis > Chamaecyparis obtusa. The sequence goes on along the minus strand of BSBK01002553.1, from coordinate 1,012,791 downwards.
CATCTCACTAATAACCAACGCCAAAACCTTATTCGTAGAGCTTCTTGCTATACTCTTCTAGCCAACACCCTTTATCATTAAGGATATCACAACATCCTTTCTAGGTGTTTAGATTTGAACGAGGCTATCTTGGCTTTACAAGAGGTCCACACTGGAATTTGTGGTGCCCACACGAGTGGCATGGTTCTAGCTAAGTAGTTGCTTCAAGTTGGGTATTATTTGCCAACCATGGAACATGATGCTTTTGAGTTTGTCAAAAAATGTTTACCATGTCAGTAGCATGCAAATTTGATTCATGCACCACCACAAGACTTGTAGCCCATTGCACTACCTTGGCTATTTTCATGTTGGGGCTTTGACCTTGTCAGCTTAATCACTCCCCTTTCCTCGTATGGACACAAGTACATAATAATTACCATAGAGTACTTCACCAAATGGGTTGAAGCGATTTCTCTCACCCTAACTACTAGCATACAAATATCCAAGTTCATCCTTTACCACATCATTTGTCTCTCTGGCATACCATCAACCATCTTCATAGACCATGGCACACCTTTTGAAAACTAGCATGTGGATGATCTGTGTGCTAGACTCCACATCCATCACCATTTCTCGAGTCCATATTTCTCTCAAGGAAATGGCCAAGCTGAGGCAACCAACAAAACTATCTTGAAAATTCTCAAGAAGGTTGTCCATGATTCTGGTCATGACTGGCATCTCCAAATTAATCCTACCCTCTGGGCCTACTGCACTTCTTATCACACTCCCATAGGCACCACCCCATATTCCCTTGTATATGGTGCCAAAGCCAATTCTGTCGATTGAGGTCAAGCTCCCATCATTGTGAGTCTCCATGAAGAACTACACCACTGATGAAGACTATCATGTGGCCCATCTCACATAGCTAGACCTGTTAGATGAAAAGAGATAGCAAGCATATGATCACCTAGTTGCATACCATAATTGACTCAAAAGGAGCTATAATAAGAAGGTCCATCCTAGATAGTTCTAGGTTGGTGACATGGTCCTCAAAGAAAATTAGAAGGTCCAAGCAAAAAAAGAAAAGAAAGGCAAGTTTGAGCCTACTGGGCTGGGCCCCTATGTTGTCACAGCATGCTTCGACTCTGGTGCCTATCAGCTATCTACACCAAAAGGTGAGCCTTTGAATGATCCAATCAAAATCATACATCTGAAGAGGTTCTATGCCTAAACCAAATCCTACATATTCAAAAAATCCATAAAAATTGGAAAAAGAAAAAAAATACAAAAAAAAAAATCAACAAAAGAAAAAAAGAAAAAAATAATAATCGTCCAATGGTGAAAACTTGGCAATTCAAGGGCCTTGAACAAGTATGTTGGTGAAAACCTAGCAAATAGGCACCATACATAGTGGACCAAGTCATTATCTATCAAACTCCCATCTTCCCATCCCCATCCACCATCCCCCAACATTCCTCTTTTCATAATCCTCAAGCCAATCGTCAATCCTGCCTGCACATATCTTGTACCCTATCTTGTACCATATCCTGTATAGTGAGATCTTCCTATCCCAAATCCTGAGCTTTTGTACATATCCATTGTATATCTTTTCCTATCCATTGTACATATCCTCATGTCTTGTTGTACATATTCCTTGTCAGTCTTGTAGCTGCATTTGATCCAAACACTTTGTCCTACCTAGCCTTGTACTTCAGCAACATCAATTGTCGACTCTTCTTGATCACCGTGATTATTCTTTGACTTCATCATTTGCTAGTGAACAACAAAAATCATTCTCTCATTAATTAGTGGGTCCTTGAGGATGTATCCTTCCTCCTATCAGACCTAATCTTCCCCCAATCCCACCAAGTCTGTGTTGATGAGTCCTTCCACACGTTTAGACCAGTCTTCCCACCATCACTCAATCAGTCCCATCAAATCTATCTCCTTGGCAAAGGATGTCTTTTTGGAGTTCTCATTTTAGTCTTGGATTTTGTCCTTTTGATCTTTTTAATCTTTTACAGCTTCTCGTTGTTCTCTACTCAATGTCACCAGGATCCTTTATCTCATGGTGTGCTACGAATGAGGACAATCTGGGGCAAGGTCTTTTGATCTTTTGATTTTGCCTGTGAGTCAATCAGATGTGACCCTTGCATGGTTCACATGCGATCTTCTGGGTTACATGGTGCACTTGGGAAATGTCATTTTCTTGTGGTTTCTCCCACATCATTTCCATTATGCTTCCTCTTGGGTTCATGTGTGATGCTGGGCAACCTTGCATGTCTTTTTCACCTCAGTCCTTTGCAATGCTGGTGACAAGGCCTCATGATCCCAATATCCATGGCATGGTCTCTAGCATTTCTATATTAAACTAGGTTGTGCTCTCCACATTTGCACTTGGAGCTTTCCCAAATCCCCTGTATTCTGCATCATATAGATTAATCTTGCATCTTTTCATCTAGCTGCATTTTGCATTCCATCTCATCTTGCATTCACCCATCTTTGCTCTTGAAAGCTTGGTTATTTATCCTCCCTTCTTCCTTTCTTCTTTCCTTATGTTTCCTTTCGAGAAAATTCCACAAAGTTTCTCCTTGCATTATTTTCTTGAGGGGGCACAACCCCATACTCCTCTAAATTCTAGCCTTGGGCATCTTATTTTCTTGTCTTTGACACCATGCCACTTGCGGCATCGCATCAAAGAGGGGAAAAATGTAGACACCTAAAAATCCTTTACAAAATAAAGTATTTTTATTTTCTGAAAAACCCCTGATGACATCATCATTTGTTAATTAATTATTTATTTAATTTATTTATTTATTTTTATGCCATTAAATCCCTTTACCTTAATTAAAAATATTTAATTAAGGAATCCCTCCCAAAAATGTTTAAATCTTATTTAAACACCATTCCCCTATTTATTAATTATTTAATTAATAAATTGACACAAAATCCAAAAAATAAATTATTTATTTATTTTTTCCCAAAACTTTAGAAATATCCTAAAGACCACTAACCTCTTTTGGAATCTTCTAATCCCTCTTTAATTTCAATTAAAAGCTAATCCCATCATTTTCTAACCCTAATCCCAACTCAAAATATTTAATTAAGATTAAATATTAATCCTCAATCCCTAAATTACCCTAGGAAAACTCTAGACTCTTCTAGAAATTTCCTAATCCTTCCCTAAACCCATTTAGGGGAAATTACCCACTTTCCCTAAGCTAATCTAAGTCTCCTTTGATTCCTAGTCAAACCCTTCCCCTAATAAGCCTCAAACTCATTAAAGCCTTTGAGATAAATAAACTTTTATTTATCTTCTAAAATACATATTTATCCTAAGGAAAGCCTAGACTCTTCTAGAAAGTCTTCATCCTTATCCCCTTGACTCAAACTCTAACCTTACCCCAAACTCCAGCCTATCCTCCTAACCCAAACCTTTCCAAAAGCTTATAAATACTCCTCATTTCTAAGAGCAAAATACCCATTCACCTTTTATTTCAAGCATTGTTATCATGCTAATTTAGCTCTAGATTTAGTATAATCATTCTAATTTAGCTTACTTTCAAGTATTTTTAGCTCATCTTAATATAGAACTAATGGATTAACTTAGTTTGATTCGTATGCATACATCTTATCACATCTATTTTGGGCTTAAAAATCTACTTAATCATTATTAGTTGCATAATCTTGAGTTCTTGAAGCCTTAGGGGCAATTTTGGGTGTTCTACCCAATATTGTGCCATTTATGGGGTTCTCATGAGTCTCAATCCTTCCAAATCAGCATTAGGAACATGCTCCAGGTGCTTTGAGAACATAATGACATTCCTTTATATGAGCAAATCAAACAGTGCATGGGCACATCTGTTTAAGCTCAATCTAAATGACTTTGTGAATTAATGTTTGCTTTTTTTAGGTATATGTTGTTTAGGCTAACGTTTGACATGTCTACGCCTTTCAAAATAGATTAGGTTTGCATCAATCACAGTAGGAAGTTGGGGCTAAGGGATGTGGAGTTATCGGGTGTTGTCCTTATGATAGTGAAAAATAGCAGGAGTAGAAATTTGGTGAACCCATTCCTGTGTATAAAAGGAAGATGAGTTTGAAAGGAAGAGATGATGACATGACTGAGGAATTTATAGAGATTAAGAGGTAGATGGTCTTTCTGACAAAGATAGTACAGAAAATGATGGCAATAGTAAAACAAAGGAATACAAATGATGCTGAGCTGATTAGTAAGTCTAGAAAAGATATGATTCACTAAAGTACTGGTGTAATTGACAATGGAGAGGATGGTTAGAATTATTTTTTGTCAGTAGCAGAAAGGAAAGATCAAAAAAGTGCAAGACAAGCTAATTTTCTAAGTGTGACAGTGGATAAAGTAGAGACAACATGGAACGAAGGACAAGAAGAGATATGGATTAAGAATAGATATGGCATACATGTTCTGATTCCTTTTAGTAAATCATGAGAACCTTCTTTTATTTACCTAGGCTGTCTGATGTAGGAGCATCTTTGGTCTTGAGCAATCTTGCATCACCAAAAATGTTTCCTATTTTCTTGTACGTGTCTGTTGTTTGTTTTAGCATCGATGTTGCAGTTGGTTTCTTGACTTGTGAATTTAATGCAGTATAGTGGACCTAATTGTAATCATTCTCCTAAGGGTGCACATCCTAATTCATTTGGATCTAGAAGTTATCTTCATTTTCCTCGAGAATCAATTTTTTGCCAGTTTCACTAATGAAACATGTGGTATTTTGCCTTGTGTAGTTTCGTGCAGGAAAATTGGAGCTTGCATGATTGGAGATCTATTCTTGGGTCATGGGTGGACCTAAATCTATCTTTGCATCATGTTTTGTTATTTTTGTCTTTAGTTTCGGTATCTCTCCTTAGGCTAGACCTATAATGTAATTAATACCTAACTGGCTGACTTGTGGCTTAGCTAGTTATATATTGAGAGCCTTAGTTGATGTAGAGGGGGTGGTAGATAAGAGTAGAGTAGAACCATAATTGGACCTTGTGAGATCTTGAAGATCAAATGTTTTATTTGATATTGTAGAAGAAGAGCTAGTGGTTTGCATGCTTAGAGACAAGGAGATTTCTTGTAGGCTTGCAAGCTCAAGTTTAGATCTGCCTTAGTATTTCCATCAGTTGCTGATGTGTTTCAGAGCTAGACTAGATAAGAGATTGATGAGATACTTTTTAATTTCATTATATAAGGTCGAAACCCAGAAGGCCTCATAGTTGGGCATGTTGAATGAAATCCTATTTTGAAGCACTATCTTATTGCATTCTGTTGTGCTTGTTGTTGTTATATGCACTAGTGTAGGTGTGCACTATCAATCATTGGATCCTCCATCCCTTCCCTGCATCATAATTAGACCCAATTAGACCTATTAGGACCAATTAGGACTAATTAGAACCAATTAGGACCAATTAGAACTAATTCAGACCTGATTGGATTTAATTAGAACTAATTAGAACCAATTAGGACCTAATATGACCTATTAGAACCAATTAGGACCTAATTAGACTTAATTAGACCAATTAGACTCAATTACAACCAATTAGGACCTCATATGACCTATTACGACCTAATTAGACTTAATTAGACCAATTAGGACCTAATTAGACTTAATTAGACCAATTAGGACTAATTAGTCCACCTAATTAGACCCAATTAAGACCTAATTAGACCTAATTAAGACCCAATTAGACCCAATTAGAACAAATTAGGACCTAATTAGACTTAATTAAAACCAATTAGCACCTAATTAAACTCAATTAGAACCAATTAGGACCTAATGCAGCCTATTAGAACCAATTAGGACCTAATTAGACCAATTAGACTCAATTAGAACCAATTAGAACAAATTAGAACAAATTAGAACCAATTAGGACCTAATATGACCTATTATAACCAATTAGGACCTAATTAGACTTAATTAGATGGATTAGACTCAATTAGAACCAATTAGGACATAATATAACCTGTTAGGACCTAATTAGACTTAATTAGACCAATTAGGATTAATTAGGACCTAATTAGACCCAATTAGGACCCAATTAGACCTAATTAGAACTAATGAGGACCTAATTAGACTCAATTAGAACCAATTAGGACCTAATATTCAACCTATTAGGACCCAATTAGACTTAATTTGACCAATTAGGATCTAATTAGACTTAATTACACCAATAAGGAATAATAGGACCTAATTAGACCCAATTAGAACCAATTAGGACCTAATATGACTTATTAGGACCTAATTAGACACAATTAGAACCAATTAGCACCTAATTAGACTCAATTAGGACCAATTAGACCTAATTAGGACCTAATTAGACCTAATTAGGACCTAATTAGACCCAATTAGACCCAATTAGACCTATTAGGACCAATTAGGACTAATTAGAACTAATTAGGACCAATTAGAACTAACTAGGACCTAATTAGACTCAATTAGAATCAATTAGGACCTAATATGACCTATTAGAACTAATTAAGACCTAATTAGACTTAATCAAACCAATTAGACTCAATGAGAACCAATTAAGACCTAATATTCAACATATTAGGGTCAAGTTAGACTTAATTAAATTAATTAGGACCTAATTAGACCCAATTAGAACTAATTAGGACCTAATATAACCTATTAGGACCCAATTCGACTCAATTAGAACCAATTGGCACCCAATTAGACTCAATTAGGACCAATTAAGACCAATTAGACCTAATTAGGACCTAATTAGACCCAGTTAGACCCAATTAAGACCTAATTAGACCCAATTAGACCTATTAGGACCAATTAGGACTAATTAGAACCAATTAGGACCAAATAGAACTAATTAAGACCTAATTAGACTCAATTAGACTCACTTAGAACTAATTAGAACCAATTAGATTTAATTAGACCAATTATGACCTAATTAGACTTAATTCGACCCAATTAGGACTTAATTAGACATAATATGAATATATTTGGACCTAATGTGACCAATTAGGACCTAATTAGACATAATATTAACCTAGTAGGACTTAATATGACCTATTAGGACCTAATTAGAGTCAATTAGATCAATTAGGACCTAATTAGACTTAATTCTAGACCAATTAGGACCAATTAGAACCTATTATGACCAATTATGACCAATTAAGACTAATTAGAACTAATATGACCTATTATGACCAATTATGACCAATTAGGACTAATTAGGACCTAATTTGACCTATTAGGACCCAATTAGAATCAATTAGAATCAATTAGAACTTAATTAGACTCAATTAGGACCTATTAGGGCCTAATATGACCTATTAGGACCTAATATGACCTATTAAAACCTAATATGAACTATTATGACCTAATATGAGCTATTAGGACCTAATATGAGCTATTAGGACCTAATTAGAATCAATTAGAACCAATTATCATGTAATTAGACTCAAATAGAACCAATTAGGACCTAATATGAACTAATTAGGACCTAATATGACCTATTAGGACCTAATTAGAGTCAATTAGACCAATTAGGATTTAATTAGACTTAATTCTAGACTAATTAGGACTAATTATGACCTATGATGACCAATTATGACCAATTAGGATAAATTAGGACCAATATCACCTATTAGGACCTATTATGACCAACTATGACCAATTAGGACTAATTAGGACCTAATATGACCTATTAGAACCCAATTAAAATCAATTAGAACCAATTAGCACCTAATTAAAATCAATTAGAACCAATTAGCACCTAATTAGACTCAATTAAAACCAATTAGGACCTAATATGACCTATTAAGACCCCATTAGAATCAATTAGAATAAATTAGCACCTAATTAGACTCAATTAGGACCAATTAGAACCAATTAGACCTAAATAGGACCTAATTAGACCCAATTAGACCCAACTAGACCTGTTAGGATCTATTTTGACTAAATACATTAACCTCGTTAGACCTAACTTCATTCAAAAAAAATTATTAAATAATTTTTACTTCATATGTAAGAAATGCTCAAGAAGCACAACCTTCTAAAGTTGGAGAAGGGCCATCACAAGCTCAACAAGCCCAACCTTTAGAAGTTGGAGAAGGGTCATCGCAAGCTCAAAAAGCACAACTCTCAGAATATCAAACAAGTACACATATCTCTCTCTCACTGACTCTCTCTCACTATCTTAATTTAGTCTCTTATTGGTTAATATGCATTTTGGGTCTTTCCCCTTAGAAGTTATTGTTTTTATTGTGTACATGCAACCTTTGATGATGAAAATTTTGGACAAGGGGCATCCCAAGTTGAAGTAATGGACTTTAGAGAAGGGTCAACCTAAGGTCAAATAAGTATGTGTTTCTCTCATTAGTTTGTAAATTATTATAGGTTTGACATTCAAGATTGTAAATAGTTATTTCATGAAGGTCCCCTTAAGATGAGATATTAAGATATTTTTTTTATTTTGTTTGCAGTGGAAGTGCAAGAAACATATGAGAATGATAGTCTAGTCCAACAGTTGAAGAGAAAAAATAATTGTAAAAGCATAGATCACTTAATTGAATTGGATGTGGAAAATTCAGAGATTATGCTAAACAACACATAAATATTACGAAGAGGGCATTGAATAAAATGTTTAAGCAAATAATGAAATAATTTGAGAATCTTGGTACACTTGAAAAAACTCAACTGTTATCAATTACACTTCTTAAAGATGAGTTAAAAGATCCATTAAAATTGTTGGGTGTAGATGCAAGTTTGAAAAAGTTAAAATCATGTAACATACAAAAAAATATTGTTGACAGTGTTAAGGAAGGTTTGCATTCCATTGGAAAAACAACTAGATCTACAGATAGGTCTGTTAGGAATAGTCCCAAGGGATAACTCAGAGGGGGGGGGGGGGGGTGGGGGTGAATCACTTATCTACAATAATTAATTCTTTATCTAATTAAGTATAGAATAACATTAAGTATAAACACAACAAGATAACACTTAACACAACACCACAATTTTGGTTACAAAAAAAACCAAATAGGTAAAAATCCTAATGGGAATTAACACCCACTAATAATTGCACTAGTGTATTATGATCCCTGTTAGAAGATCTTACAACCTTGTTGGGAGTTGATCTTTACAATACATTAAGTATAGTAACCTAGTCAAGGGTTAGACCCTATTAGGAGTCTTTTACAATTAACCTTGTTAGGGGTGACGATGCACCATCTGAGAGCACACTACTCAAAGGGGAGAAGGCTACAACCTTCTATTTAACAAATACACACTATATCTAGATCTTGGTAAACTATGAGGTAGACCTTTTATCTTAATCAGTTCCAATGAATAGAATACACTTTCTTCTTTGTCACATAGACTTTCTACTAATGGTACAATACTTTGTACTCTCTACTCTGCTCTATTCTTTCAACTGTTTGTCATGCTTAGCAATCACAAAAGACTACCTATAATATCTTTCTCTAAATGATATAACCAAGTCATCCTATTAGAACCATCTTGAAATTATATTAGAGAAATAATATAACTCTCCATTAACATCTTAGTTGGTTGTACTAAGCACGCAACATAAGTTAGGACCGCACAACTCCATGTGAGTAGACGCAATGCTTCACATAGTTGGCCCCACCAAATTAAATCCAACTTTATTCCCATGCTGAATTATGTCATGCACTCTTAACCAAACATTATTAACTCTCTTCTAAATATAAATCCAAGTATGCATGCCAAAATCATAGGTTCAAATACTGCAACAATATAAACACTGTTGGCTCTACTAGATAAACTTAGGAAACTCTGACTATCAACTGGAGACTTCATAACTCAACATGTATTGCACATCTAACTCTACGTCCATGAAAATAGTATCATAAATATGTATAAAACATAAATATAAGTGTGTAAGGCTCTACTATAACCATACTACAAATCACATACATAACTCTTTCTAGGACCTATCAAGAACACTCACTGATACAAAAAACTACATTATTGTCTTCACTCAGAATCAACCTCTAGGTCTATGATATCATGTTGATAACATATCCATGCAACATATGCTCAAGGTTCTCTCTATCAGGCTTCCATGCATGCTACTTACCATATGTTGTCATCAATGACAAACATACAGTTAGCAATCTGGCTTGTTGGTAAATATCCAACAATCTCCCCCTCTGGCATTGATGGCAACATATGGAATGAAAAACACCACCAATACAAATGTACACTTAATTTTTAACATTATCCATTTTCTTAACAAAACTACCCCAAGGATGAATCCTCCATCTACTATTGAATGCTCTGAATATCAATTGTTGCAACTCCTACTTAATTTATATTCATTACTGGATATGCTCTCCCTTACTGTATACTTTCCTTTTCTGTCTTGTTTTTGATGACTACATATATACTCCCCCTTTGACATCAATGGAAAATGGTGCCAAAAAATTTAAGCACTGGTACTACTCTTGAGGTAGAGTAGTCAACCATTCATCAGTCACTGAGGACTGATGCACTCCTACAAACTCTATTCAGATTTAGGGAAGGGAATTACTCCTAGCTTCTCCTTGAGATACTCAAAAGTATCCAAGGCTTTGTGAAAATGTCAGCTAGCTATTCCTTTGTACTTACATAGTCTACTTTTACATCTTTTTCTATAACATTCTCTCTTAGGAAGTGATATTTTATCTCAATGTGTTTTGTCTTTGCATGCATCATAGGGTTCTTTGACATATTGATAGAGCCAATGTTATCACAATGAATAACAATAGGATAATCAATCTGAATACCAAAATCCTCTATCATTTACTTGATCCACATAATTATGGAGAAATTCAATGTTGCTACTAGATACTCTTCTTTTTTTGTTGATTAAGAGATACAATTCTACTTTTTACTTGTCCAAGTAACAAGTCTATCTCCAAGGAATACTGCTCCTCCTGAGGTACTCTTTCTATCATCAACGCAACCTGCCCAATCAACATTTGTATACACATGAAGCTCTATATTATCTGAATTAGGATACCATAAACCATAGTCCAAGGTTCCACCCAAGTATCTAAATATTCTTTTTACTGTCATGAGATGACTTTTCTTAGGTTCTATTGTAAATCTTCCAACAATACCAATTGCATTGGAAATGTCTGGTCTAGTTTGAGTAAGATATATAAGTTTATGAATCATAGACTTGTATAAGGTTATGTCTACTGCTAGTGAATCATCTTCTTTTGAAAGCTTGCATCCTATTATCATAGGGGTACTTACTGGCTTGCAATCATCCATCTTGAATTTCTTCAAGATCTCTTTCACATATTTAGTCTGATTTATGAATATACCTTTGTCTGTCTGCTACACATTCAATCCCAAAAAGTACTTGATAGGACCAATCATGCTCATTTCAAATTCACTCTGCATCTCTTTGGAAAATTTTGCACTGAGCTTGTCATTACCACCAAAAATAATGTCATAAAAAAATAGCAACTAATAATAGTCAATCAGATGTTTCTCTTATGAATAAATTACAATCTATTTCTCCTTTCTTGAATTGAATCTTGGTCAAGTATCCATCAAGTATTTCATACCATGCTCTAGGGTCTTTCTTAAGTCCATACAGGGTTTTCTTTAGTCTGCATACCATATCAGGTCTGTCTGATAAGGTAAATCCTTCAGGCTTCTCTATATGTACCTCTTCCTTCAACTCTCCATTTAGGAATGCTGACTTGACATTCATCTGATATACTTTGAATTTTTTAAATGTAGCATAGGCTAGAAATAACTTTATGGATTCTAATATGCTTACAGGGGAAAATGTATCTAAATAATCAATTCCTTCTCTTTGCGCTCATCTTATTTCTGATTATCCACTTGGTTCCAATCACATTTTTATCACTAGGCTTGGGAACTAGTTCCCAAGTATCATTCTTAATTATTTGATCTAGCTCTTATTTCATTACGTCATGCGAATCTGAATCATTACTATTTGATTTGCTCTTGCTTAAGGGATGTGGATGTGCTCTCTAAGCACTTGGAGCATGTTCCTAATGCTTTTTAGGATGGATTGAGACTCATGAGAACCCCATAAGTGGCACAAAAATAGGTATAGAACACCTGATTTGCCCCTAAGGCCTCAAGGAACCAAATGATGCTAAAATGAAGATTAAGCTACATGATGTTTATGCTAAGATTAAGTTTAAACCAAATAGAGATGTGATATGATGCTATGCTTATGAAAAACAATGGAAGAAACTAGGTTAATCCATTAAATCTATGCTAAGATGTGCTAAAAAGCTTGAAGAAAACAATGAAATCTAACAATTAGGATTGATTATGTTAAAGCTAGAAGTAAAAGAGCATGATAACAATGCATGAAGATGAAAGACTAAGTTAATGGATTGCTCTTGGAAGAGGGAGAATTTATAGGATTTCCTAAGGGCTTGGGTTAGGAAAAAAGGTTAGAATTTGGGGTAAGGTTAGGGTTTGAGTCAAGAGGATAAGGATGAAGACTTTCTAGAAGAGTCTAGGCTTTTCTAGGGATAAGGAGGAATTTAAGAGATAAATAAAAGTTTATTTATCTCAAAGGCTTTAATGATTTTGAGGCTCATTAGGGGAAAGGTTTGACTAGGAGTCAAAGGAGACTTAGATTAGCTTAGGGAAAGTAGGTAATTTCCCCTAAATGGGTTTAGGGAAGGATTAGAAAAGTTATAGAAGAGTCTAGAGTTTTCCTAGGGTAAATTAGGAATTGAGGATTAATATTTAATCTTAATTAAATATCCTTGAGTTGGGATTAGGGTTAGGAAATGATGGGATTAGCCTTTAATCAAAATTAAAGAAGGATTAGAAGATTCCAGAAGAGGTTAGTGGTCTTAAGAAAATTGGCCAAGTTTTGGGCAAAAAAAAATAAATTATTTATTTTGGAATTTTTGGTCAATTTATTAATTAAATAATTAATAAATAAGGAGATAATGTTTAAATAAGATTTAAACATTTTTGGGAGGGATTCCTTAATTAAATATTTTTAATTAAGGTAAAGAGATTTAATGACATAAAAATTAATTAATTAATTAATAAATGATGATATCATCAGGGATTTTTTAGAAAATAAAAATACTTTATTTTCTAAAGGATTTTTAGGTGTCTACATTTTGCCCCTCTTTGATGTGATGCCGCAATTGGCATGGCATCAAAGACAAGAAAATAAGATGCCCAAGGCTAGAACTTAGAGGAATGAGGGGTTGTGCCCCCTCGAGAAAATAACACAAGGAGTAAACCTTGAGGAATTTTCTTGAAAGGAAACAGAGAAAGAAGGACCTAGAAAGAAGGGGAGATAAATAACCAAACTTCCAAGAGAAAAGATGGGTGAATGCAAGATGAGATGGAATTAAAAATACAGGATGTAGCTACATGAGAGATGCAAGATGCAAGATTAATCTATATGATGCAAGATGCAGGGGATTGGGGGAAGCTCCAAGTGCAAATGTGGAGAGCACAACCTAGTTTGATATAGCAATGCTAGAGACCTGCCAAGGATACTGGGATCACGAGGCCTTGTCACCAACGTTACATAGGACTGACGCTAAAAAGACATGCAGGGTTGCCCCAGAATCACACATGAAACCCGAAGGAGGCATGGTGGAAACGATGCTGAAGAAACCACAAACACCTGACTGACTCACAGGCAGAAGCAAAAGATCAAAAGACCTTGCCCCAGATTATCCTTATTCGCAGCACACCATGATATAAAGGATCGTGGCGACCTTGAGTAGAGAACAATGAGAAGCCGTAAAAGATTAACAAGATGCAAAGGACAAAATCCAAGGCCAAAATGATAACTCCAAAAGACAACCTTTGCCAAGGAGAGAGATTTGATTTGATTGATGGTGGGAAGATTGGTTTGAACGCGTGGAAGGATACATCGACATGGACCTGGTGTGCTTGGTGGAAGATTAGGTCAAACAAGAAGGATACAACTGAGGGGACCCATGATTAGGCTTAGGTCAGACAAAATAGAAGCATACATCTGTGTGGACCCGATGCTGATGGGGAGAATGTTGTGTTGCTGATTGGCAAATGATGTAGTTCAAAGATGGTCATGATGATCAAAGATAGTCAACAATTGATATGGCTAAAGTACCAGGCTAGGTAGGACAAAGTGTTCTGATCAAATGCTATGGCAGGACTGACAAGGACTATGTACAACAAAAAGGGAGGATATTTACAACAGCTATGTATAGAAGCTGAGGATTAGGATGTACAAAGAACCTGGGGATGAAGCTGAACCTCCAAAGATATGCAAGATGATGCCCCAATTGGGCTGGAAGGCCAAGATGGACTAACAGATGGATGTGTCCTGAAATGACATGGATTTGGAAAGGACATATCCCAATGATGATGATTGGATTGTGATCAAGGCTTGCTACAAGACTAGGAACAAGACTAAGGATTTGGATTGGATGGATTGGCTTGATCTTGGATGTTGGATAGCTAGAAGATGTGGATAGGATTGGAAGATGTTGGCAGATTGCTAGCAATAGTTGGATATGGGTGGATGGCATTGGATTGCAATGAGGTTAGCCTATAGCTAGATACCAATGACAAGGGAAGATACCGGGTGATGGAAAGATGGAGGAAATGCTTAGGATGAGGATGATGGAACTACTAGGAGATTTGGATGGAGGAAGATTTGGATTTGGGTGGAAGAATGCTTGAGGATTGGCAAGAGGAATGCTTGGGGAGATTGGATAGCGGATTTACTTAAGGATTGGAAGATGGAATGCTGGAGGAACTGCTGAGGGATCTGGATAGAGGAATGCTTGGGGAGATTGGATGGCAGATTTTCTTGAGGATTGGAAGATGGAATGTTGGAGGAATTGCTGAGGGATCTGGATAGAGGAATGCTCAAGGATTGGATGGTGGATTTTCTTAAGGATTTGGGAGATGGAAGATTTTGGATGAAAGATAGTCTCCAAGGAATACGTCACCAAGGAATAAGATGCCCCCTACTTAGGATAGTTCATTCATTCAGAGGCAGTAGGATGGGGTATGATTGGACAGTAGATATGCCGACAAGAGGATGAGGAAGGTAGATGGAAGTTAGGATGAATGGATTGGATAGAGGACATGTACCTGAAAGGTGTGATGGATGCCAAGAAAGTGCCCAAAAGCATGTATACCTGGTAGTCTTTGTTTTGTCATCAAGATCCAAAGGAGGATGAAGGAGGTGAGAGACGAATAGGATGGAGGAGATGTTGGATAAGAGGTGATAGAAGGGAATGGCCCCCATTTACAGAAAGGAATTGGGGGGGAGGCCTATCCATGATGCATGTTTGCCAAGTTTTCATCATGGTACTTGTCCAAGGCGCTTGAATTGCCAAGTTTTCACCATAGGATGAATGTTTTTCTTTTTTCTTTTTCTTTTCTTTTTTTTTTGATATTTTTCTCTTGATTTTTTTTCCAATTTTTATGGATTTTATGATTTTCTACTGACTAGATGCTGACCTTCTAATATTCTGATGTGTTGCTAACTTTCTGATTTCTTTGATTTGTCGCTGACTTTCTTCACTGATCTTTCTGATGTGCTTGGATGTTGGTACAACTTTGTTAGGATGGAGGAATTATGCAAAGGCATGGATGAGATGGGGGAGATGGGAAATATGGTGGTATAAAGTGTTTAGATGGAAGGATGGAAAGTGATCATGATAGGGGGATGTTGTCAAGACCAACATTGGCACATGTTGCAAGGAAGATGGATGAAGTGGATGGGTTTCAGAAGATAGATGCAGATAGGGTAAAGGATTTGTGCTAGGAGATCTTGGATCTTTGGGATCCAAAATAGATTGACGAGATGGAGGAGAAGATTGAGTAGTTGGGGGATTAGCAACTTTGAATGCCATTGTGGATGTTTCTTTTAGATGCATTACATATTTTTGCTTTGGGATCCACATCATTTTTGCTTTAGCATTGGTGGTCCTTTGTGGCCATTGGTATGCATCAAATTTTTCTTTTTCTTTGCTCGGCCTTTGCGGCCATTGGGATGCTTCAAATTTTGATTTTTCTTTGATGGGCCTTTGTGGCCATAGGGATGCTTTGGATTGCTTGATTGGATTTTGCTTTTCTTGAGCATGTCGTTTAGACTGGACATGGCAATCTTTGGATTTTTATGGATATTTCCCTTTATTCATATTGGATATGGCATCCAAATTGTGGGGAGCATCGGAGTGAATATGAGGAGATGTGCGGGATGGAGGAAATATGGATGGAGATATGGAAGGAGATTGGTAGATAGGATATGTGGGAATGTGCCTTTGTTGATCTTGACTAGGGATGCTTAGATTTTGGATGAAAGATTGAGTAGGATAAGATTGGGGATGATATTTTGGGATGTAAGGTCCCAAAATGGATTTGGTATGTAGAGGATATGTGCTAGAAGATTTTGGGACATAGGGACCCAAAATGGATTTGGAGGATGAAGGAGGAATGTGATAGGTTGTCCTAGGCCATAATGATGGAGGAGGGGGAATATCATTGTATGTTTTGGGAGATGTGATGGTGGGTTTGGAAGGATGCTTGAATTTAGCTTTAGCTATACCAACATTTCTGGAGGAAGCACCTTCTTCTGATGTGTGACCAATGCCACATAACTTTGGATGTTTTTTGTCTTGGATAGGCTCTTGATTTCCTTATTCATGGATGCCTAGGCCTTTGCCTTGATAATTCCATTTCTTGAACATTTTATCCAAACAAGGATATTTCTAACTTGGGGAATAAGATAAACATCCAGTTTCTGGTTCCCTGGTGGAAGATATGGAACTTATTGCTTCTGCTTCAAGTGGGTTACCTCTGACAAATGTAAGTGGTCCAAGAGGATACAGTGCTGGCAGCTAGATAGTTTGGATCAAAGGATCCTCAAGAGGAGAGGATGGGATCTTGACTGGGATTGGGGGATAGTAATGAATCTTCAAATGGAGAAACTAGGATGATAGGATCTTGGATTGGAGGAATTGGGATTGTAGGATTTTGGATTGGGGGTGATGGAAGCAATAGAACATGTGATAGGGGAAGTGAAGGGATTGGATCTTGATTTTCTTCTACAAGTATTTCAACATGCTTTTGGACAAGATCTTGACATGGTAGGATTTGTGTGGATAGAATGCTGGGGGATGTATGGATGGACTCTTTAGATGGGGTGGATGGAAGGATGGGAGATTCTATAGCTGTGATGTCTAGAAGAAGGAAGAAATCTTCAGATGGTATGGATGAAAGGATGGGAGATTATGTAGCTGTGATGGTAGGAAGAAGGGTGAACTCATGAGGCTCATTAGATATGCTTTGGATAATACTAGGAGGAGGTAATGTTGGTAGGCATTGGATGGAGACTTCAGATGGAAGGGACTCAATAATGCTAGGAGATGGAAGAGGATCAATGTACGAAAGGCAAATGATGGATGGGAGCGATGGATGGGCCTCATTAGTGATGGCTTCACATGAAGGTTTGAGATGGCTTCAATCTTCAACTTTAGGAGTGGGATTTCTTATTGGCTTCCTTGTGAAACTCCTTGGAGACTTCCAGATTGGAGGAGGTGAGGGATTAGAATGTGTAGAAGATGGGGAGCTTGGATGGTCCTCACATGAAGGTGGGGTAGAAGATTTTGAACTCACTTGAGGGGATGATGGTGCTAAAGAGGTAGAGGTGATGGATCGAGGTACGGGATATGAAGCAATTTGAAGGATGCACTCTACTTGTGGGAGGGGATTTTTGGAAATGTGGTTTGGAATAGAAGATGGTGGATTGAGATAGGATGGAGGATTGGGGAAAAGGATTGGAAGACTTGGTTTTTGGTTTTGAAAGGGTTTTGGAGGATAAGTGAATGGAGGTTTTAGATAAGGGAAGTAGCGTGAAGTGTTTCAAGGGGATGGTGGTGATTGGGATATGACCATAGCAGGAGATGGAGGTATGAAGGATGCACATGGAGGATGTGTAGGTTTAAGATAGGGATAAGGTGTGGATGGATAAGATAATGGATTTGCCTTGCCAAGGACATGAAAGGGAGTGCTAGTGGATAAGCGTGAAGGCATGATAGGATATTTTGGAGGAATGATTGGATGCTGGGGGATGTTTGGAGCAAACTTGCTAAGATTTTCAAAATATGCATTATGATCTACAAGGCTTTCATCATCATTGGGATAAGATGGATTGAGGGGAGAGACATAATAACCAAACTCATCATAATAGTTTTGAGACATGCTGACTTGTGGATGAGTCGTATAGGAATGAAGGATGAAGATGGATTGGAAGACTAAGACTCAGATTAGGATGATTGAATGAATCAAACTTAGGATTGGATTTGGCTCAAGATTGGAAGAAAATTGACTCTAGAGGAAGACAAACAAGGGGATGGGGGAGACCAAGATGACTTTGCTAACCTAGGATAGGAGGAAAGGATGAAAAGACTAGATTGAATATGACTTTGAAGACCATGATTTGAGATTCTAAAAGCTTTGGATATTTTCTAGATTTTGGGAGGATTTGGACTGACATGGCTTTTCTAAGTATCTTGAACCAAGTTGTAGATCAGTTTGATGTTTTTCCAATGGAAAAGGATAGATTTCAACAAAGATTTTTGGATAAACAATCCCCACAAGGGACAAAGAAACCTTGTGGGATAAAAACAAGATAACTGACTCTGATAAAGCTTTGAAAAGTGTATGTTCCAACAATGTTTTCACAGAGCTTCTGACTGTCAAGCACTTCAAGCAAATCTACCTAAGGAAGGTGAGTATCAAAATCACTTGCCCACAGCTTGGTACCCCCTAAAAGGGAATACAAATGGTGATTAATCTTGAAGCGACCCGGTAAACCCCTTGGAATCAGTCCTTGCACAAGGATTTTGATACTTTCGGATGTAGATAGGGTAGCCTCTATTTTATCAGGTTTTTTAATAGTTCCGTGGAGTCTCCATACCCAGTTATGCTAACTGCCTATGACTCACTTAAGATCCTAGCCAACAACGTTGGGGGAGGAATATAACATTTGCATTTGGCACAAAACGCTCATGGATTAGGAGATATAAGTGAGTACTTTTTGCCTTCACTTTATTTATATACCGGCCAGGGGGGATACCGGTTTGAGGTTGTTCTCTAAGGAGGAAGAACTTTTCTCCCTGGATAGGCCTTGCTAAAAGTAGAACAAGTGAACTTGTCCGAGTCCAAATGTTCTACGTTGCTTACTTTAACAAGGATTTACAGAAAAAGTAAAGCTCCTAGATGCACATCAAGCAAGTTGTTCTTTTTCCCAAATTGATTAAGTGATGTTTGAATTTGAATAACTGAAGACACAAGTGTTTAAGATTTGATTTTTTCTTTCCCCAAAACGTAAACGATTTGAGCAATTGCAATTTCTTTCTTTTGGGCATTCAAGATTGAGATTTGTGTGTTGATTTAGAACTTTGAAAAGAGCTTTGTTTTATCCTTTAGATCATTCAAGATTGAATTTGTGTTTTACTTGAATTGAAAAGTAAGGAATAGAGATGCTTTGTTCTTTCCAATTTTAGATCATTCAAGATTGTGTTTGATTTTCAAAATGATAATGACTCTTAGGACCTAAGTTCTTTTTTTGTTTAATTTCATTCAAGATTGGTTTTCTCTTTTTTGACCCTTTCCTTTGATTGATTTTTTTGTACCTACAAAAAAAAAAGAAGATAGTAGTTAGAATCTGCAAGGAAAGATCAAAATTAAGAAAACTTAAAAGCATTAGTTTACCGCTCTCTGGAATGAATGCGCAGAGACAGAGCACGAATGTGCAAGAAATCATGACGGATGCGCAACAACATAAAAAATAGATTTTGCACAAATGCGCAACAATATGGCATGTATGCACAATTACAAATGATTTTGTCCTGATGTGTTTTTTACAAAATTGCCATTTTGACAGAGTGCACATGCACAACTCTTTTTGATGTATGCGCAACTAATTTAGATAAAAGTGCCACAAATTTTGATGAATGCGTAGTAAGTGTTACAGATGCACAATTTTATTTGACCAATGCGCAATTTTAAATGATGTATGCACAGCTTTTCCAAATTTTATATAAATGTGTAGTTTTTTAGGATGTATGCGCAACTGAACCCGAAACAGAATGTTAAGACCCAAAATTTTCAAAAATAGAAGAGAAAAACGGCCATGAAATGTTGATTTTGATGTAGATAATTAGGACAGGGGTCCCACCGGGCCTACCAGAATGTGGACAAGGCTTTTGAGGATACCTGTTTTGAAAGCTTCAAGCCAAACAAACATTAGATTTTAACCTAGCATGAAATCAATCCAAAACAAAGAAGCTCTAAGCTAAGCCACCTCAGATTGAGCTTAAACAGGTGCACCCAAGCACTGTTTGATTTGCTCTTGCTTAAGGGATGTGGGTGTGCTCTCTAAGCACTTGGAGCATGTTCCTAATGCTTTTTAGGATGGATTGAGACTCATAAGAACCCCATAAGTGGCACAAAAATAGGTATAGAACACCTGATTTGCCCCTAAGGCCTCAAGGATCCAAATGATGTTGAAATGAAGATTAAGCTACATGATGTTTATGCTAAGATTGATTTTAAACCAAATAGAGATGTGATATGATGCTATGCTTATGCAAAACAATGGAAGAAACTAGGTTAATCCATTAAATCTATGCTAAGATGTGCTAAAAAGCTTGAAGAAAACAATGAAATCTAACAATTAGGATTGATTATGTTAAAGCTAGAAGTAAAAGAGCATGATAACAATGCATGAAGATGAAAGACTAAGCTAATGGATTGCTCTTGGAAGAGGGAGCATTTATAGGATTTCCTAAGGGCTTGGGTTAGGAAGAAAGGTTAGAATTTGGGGTAAGGTTAGGGTTTGAGTCAAGAGGATAAGTATGAAGACTTTCTAGAAGAGTCTAGGCTTTTCTAGGGATAAGGAGGAATTTAGGAGATAAATAAAAGTTTATTTATCTCAAAGGCTTTAATGATTTTGAGGCTCATTAGGGGAAGGGTTTGACTAGGAGTCAAAGGAGACTTAGATTAGCTTAGGGAAAGTAGGTAATTTCCCCTAAATGGGTTTAGGGAAGGATTAGGAAAGTTCTAGAAGAGTCTAGATTTTTCCTAGGGTAAATTAAGAATTGAGGATTAATATTTAATCTTAATTAAATATCCTTGAGTTGGGATTAGGGTTAGGAAATGATGGGATTAGCCTTTAATCAAAATTAAAGAAGGATTAGAAGATTTCAGAAGAGGTTAGTGGTCTTAAGGAAATTGGCCAAGTTTTGGGCAAAAAAAAAAAAATTATTTATTTTGGGATTTTTGGTCAATTTATTAATTAAATAATTAATAAATAAGGAGATAATGTTTAAATAAGATTTAAACATTTTTGGGAGGGATTCCTTAATTAAATATTTTTAATTAAGGTAAAGGGATTTAATGACATAAAAATAAATAAATTAATTAATTAATAAATGATGATATCATCAGGGATTTTTCAAAAAATAAAAATGCTTTATTTTCTAAAGGATTATTAGGTGTTTACACTGTACTAAATATATTGTAAAGAAACTCCTAACAGGGTTAAGGATCTTCTAACAAAGATCATAATACTCTAGTGCAGAATATTAGTGGGTGTCAATTCCCACTGGGGCTTTTACCTATTTGGGTTTCCCCATAACCAAAATATTGGTGTTGAGTTCACGTGTTCTTTCATTATGTTTATGCTTTATGTTTAAGTATACTTAATTGGATAAAGAATTGAATCTTGTAGATAACTGATTCAGCCCCCCCCCCAGCCCACCCTCTCAGTTATCTCTTGGGACTATTCCTAACAATTGGTATTAGAGCCAAGTGCCTCGGAGAGAAATTTTAATAGCTTGAGGTTGATTAGATGGCGTACTTTAGGAAAGAAAGTCCTAAGTTCGATGGAGAGAATTATCTTGATTGGAAGAACAAGATGGTGACCCATTTGCAGTGCATTGGTTTTGAAGTTTTTGATGTAACTATCAAAGAAACCAAGATACCTACCCTTGAACACCTTGCACAAGATGATGCTATTGATAGGAAAAAGGAATTGTTTCATCAGAATGCTATTGCTAAAGAAGCCCTTATCAACTCCCTATTTGATGGTGAGTTTTCAGAAATAAAAAAGGTAGATACAACCCACAAAATATGGAAGCACCTAGAAGACATATTTGAAGGAGACAAACAAGCGAAGGATGCATGCAGAAAGACATGGAAGAAAATATACAATGCATTAGAGATGCTACTTGAAGAAAACATTAGAGCTTATAATCAGAGGATAAATGAAGTAGTTGCTGGAATCAGAAATAATGGTGGAGAGATTTCAAAGGAGGACATTATGGACAAGTTAATGACTACTCTCACTCCTACATATGAAAGCAAGATCAGCATCCTTGATGAGATCATGCATCTTACATATAATTTCAAAAGAGAGACCTTGATTAGCAAAATCTCATCTTTTGAGATTTCAAGATTGAAGATAGAACCAAAGAGTGAGACAACCTTCAAAGCAATAGTTCATGGTAAGAAATCTGCAAACACTTCTAGTAATTTTGATGATGATGATGAAGAGAAAAGAAAGGAAAAGGAAAATATGAAGGTCAATTACCATTTAAGTTCTTTTCATGTAATAAGATCAGTCAATTTGCATCTAAGTGTCCTACTAAAGCTAGAAAGTTCAAAAAGTATTACAAGCCTAAGTTTTCTACAGAATGCTACTATGCTGGAGATGGATTTTCAGATGAAGAATCTATCAAAGAAGAAATTGGATTCATTTCTATTGTAGACAAAATGAATAATAAGAAAATTCATAAAGATGATAAAAAGAAACAAGAGCTAGCATTGATTTCACAAGGTGACATAAGGACAGACTGGATCATAGATAGTGGTTGTTCACATCACATGACAGGTGATAAAGGAAGGTTTGTTCATTTGGAAAAATACAATGGCAGTATGGTCAGATTTGGAGACAACACTCCTAAACCAATAGTTGGTAGAGGAGCCATCACCTTGGATGGAAAGAATAGAACTGATGATGTTCTGTATGTTGATTGTTTGAAACATAACCTTCTCAGTGTTGGATAGTTACTTGGAAAAGGCTATTAGTTGGAGTTCAAAAATGACAAATTCATCATTAACAACAAAGATGGTGTTATGATTGCATTAGGCTCAAAGACAAGATGTAATGTTTTTCAACTCAATTCAGAAGTAAGTTGTTTTGTTGCTGAATTTGATGACAGTTGGTTGTGGCATAAAAGACTATGTCATATCAATTTTGATAACATAGTAAATATAAGCAATGTAAAGGTAGTAAGAGATCTACCTAGCATAACAAAGCTAGTTGATACTATATGCAAGGAATGTGTAATGGGAAAGCATGTGAGAAATTCATTTAGGAGTAAGAAAAATTCAGCAGAGAACAAGTTGGATCTGATTCATACAAACCTATGTGGTCCAACTCAAACAAGATCATACTATGGTGAAAGGTATTTCATTTTGTTTGTTGATGATTATACTAGAATGATGTGGGTTGCATTCTTGAATGATAAGTCAGAAGCATTTGAAAAATTCAAAATATTCAAAGCTATGGTTGAGAATGAATCTAGACTAAAGATAAAATGCTTGAGATCGAATAGAGGAGGAGAATTCACCTCTAATAAATTCTATGAGTACTACGAAGAACATGGCATAAAGAGACAGTTAAGTGCACCTAGAACCCCTCAGTAGAATGTAATTGTAGAGAGAAGGAATAGGATCATCCTTGATACAACACACACCATCATGATTGAAGGAAAAATTGCACACACCTATTGGAGAGATGCGGTCAATACAATAGTCTATACCATCAATAGAATTCAATTAAGGCCTGGCGTTGACAAAACACCATATGAGCTATGGTTTGGTACTGTTCCCACAGTAAAATACTTTAGAATATTTGGAAGCAAGTGATACATAAATAGGGTTGAAGTAGTAGGCAAGTTTGATGTAAGAAGTGATGAAGGTATTTTTCTTGGTTACTTACTAAAAGTAAAGCTTATAGATGTTTCAATTAAAGATTGAAAAAGATTATTGAAAGTGCTCATGTAAAGATTGATGAAAATTTTATGGTTCAAGAAAGATATCATGATTACTTACCCATGATTGAAGAAGAACCTAGACCCTCCTCTAGTGAGACAGTTATTGAAGAAATGTTTGATAGTATTGATGTGTTATTCAATGACCCTGAGAAAAGTGAAGAAGAAACTCCTAAGGCTGATAAGTCAGCATCACCTAAAGTTCCAAAGTTTACATCTAGAAATCATTCCAAGATAGACATCATTGGAGATCAGAGCGGCAAAGTCTTAACAAGGTTGCAAGCAAAGAACTCAGCTAGCAATGAAGCGGTATGTTTACTATCTCAAATTGAACCTTTAATTGTTGAAGATGCATGTAATGATTCAGATTGGTATGATGCTATGAAAGAAGAACTTGATTGGATTGTTAAGAATGACACTTGGGAATTGGTCCCAAGACCTAGTGATAAGAATGTGATTGGAACAAAGTGGATATTCAGAAACAAGATGAATGAAGATGGTACAGTAGTAAGAAACAAAGCAAGGTTAGTATGTAAAGGGTATGCACAAAGAGAAGGCATTGATTATTCAGACACATTTGCACTTGTGAGAAGATTAGAACCTATTAAGTTATTTCTAGCTTATGCTATAGTCAAAAACTTCAAATTTTATCACATGGATGTCATGTCAACATTCCTAAATGGAGATTTGAAAGAAGAAGTATACATTGAGCAGCCAGAAGGATTCACCTTACTAGATAGACCTGATATGGTATGAAGATTAAAGAAGGCCCTCTATGGAATTAAGCAAGCCCTAGAGCATGGCATGAGAGATTAGATGCATATCTAAAAAAGATTGAATTCAAGAAAGGAGCAACAGATTGTAATCTATTCATTAGAGAGACATCTGAAGGTCTACTACTTGTAGCTATATTTGTTGATGACATTATCTTTGGAGGTAATGACAAACTAAGTGCAGAATTTGCTAATGAAATGAAGAATGAGTTTGTGATGAGTATGATTGGTCCTATCAAATACTTTTTAGGACTAAATGTGCAGCAGACAAAAAAAGGAATTTTTATTAATTAGGCAAAATATGTGAAAGAGATATTGAAGAAATTCAAGACATGGATGATTGCAAGCTAGTAGGAACCCCCATGATCATTGGATGCAATCTTACAAAAGAAGATGACTCACTAGTAGTAGATATAACATTCTATAAGTCTATGATTGGTAAAATTATATATCTTACTCAGACTAGACCTGATATTTCCAATGTAGTTGGCATAGTTGGAAGATTTTTAGCAAAGCCTAAGAAAAGTCACCTCATGGCAGTAAAAAGAATATTCAGATACTTGCAGGGCACTATGGATTATGGTCTATGGTATCCTAATTCAGAAAATGTTGAGCTTCGTGTGTAAATTGATGCAGATTGGGCAAGATGTGTTGATGATAGAAAGAGTACTTTAGGTGGAGCAGTGTTTCTTGGTGATAGACTTGTCACTTGGACAAGCAAGAAAAAAAATTGTATTTTTCAATCAACAATAGAAGTGGAGTATGTTGCAGCAACCTTGAATTATTCTACAATTGTTTGGATCAAGAAGATGATAAAAGATTTTGGAATTCAGATTGATTATCCTATTGTTATTCATTGTGATAACACTAGCACCATCAATATGTCTAAGAACCTTGTGATGCATGCAAAGACAAAGCACATTGAGATCAAGTATCACTTCCTAAGAGAGAAAATGGTAGAGAAAGAAGTCAAGTTGGACTATGCGAGTACTAAAGATCAATTGGCAGATATATTCACAAAGCCCTTACCTAAGGATACTTTTGAGTATCTCAAGGAGAAGTCAGGAGTAATTCCCTTCCTTGATTTTTCTTAGAAGAAAGAAGGAAAGGCATCAGTCCTCAGGGACTGATGGAAGGTTGACTACTCTACCTCAGGAGTAGTACTAATGCTTAAAATGAATGGCACCCTTTCCCATTGATGTCAAAGGGGGAGTAATATATAGAGTCATGAAAAATAGAAGTAAAAAGGAGTAATATACTAAGGGGGAGCATCATTTAGTTATGACAGTAGTTCAGTTGAAGAAATGGAGAATATTGGAAAATATTGCAGTAGATGGAGGATTCATCTTTGGGGGAGTTTTGAAGAGGAAATGGAAAATGTTATAAAATAAATGTTCATTTGGGTTGGTGGTGGTTTTTCATTCCACATGTTGCCATCAATGCCAAAGGGGGAGATTGTTGGAGATTTGCCAGCAAGCCAGTACTGACTGTATGTTTTTCATTGATGACAACATATGGAAAGTAGCATGCATGGAAGTATTATGCAGTAAGCTTTTAGTATATGTAGCATGGACATGATATCAGCATGATATCATGGGCGTAGAGGTTAACTGTTAGTATAGATAGTTATATAGCAACTTGTGACAGCAGTGTTCCTGACAGAGTAACAGGTAGTGTTCTGTGTATGGTTGTCTGTACAGTTGTCATGGAGCCTTGTTTTCTTGGATATATGTTGAAGACATGTTAGTGATGTTTTAGTCATGGACACATAGTCTTTTGATGAGTAGAAGTGAAGTTATGCAGTTGATATTTGCCAACAGTAGTTTCATGTGTTTGTTTAGAAAAGCCGACATAGATTTTATTGGTTCTAGAGTTGCACCTATCCTGTTGGTATGCGCCCTTGGATTTCAGCTTAGAGGAGAGTTATTGATGTTTTGTTAAGAGGGAATAAATTAATTCATCTTGAGAAGAAAGATCCAATTGTTTTGGTAGAGCCGACAATGTGTAGCATGCGTCTACAATTATCTTATTGGACAGGTCCCAGATTATGTTGCATGCATAGTAGAGCCGACAAAATGTTTATTGGAGTTTGTTATGGTTTCTCTATTATGATTTCAAGGTGGTTCTAATAGGTCAACTTGATTATATAATTTGGAGGAAATATATTTATAGGTAGTCATTTGTGATTGTTGGAGTGTGGTTGATAGTTGATTAAGTAGAGCATAGCAGAGTGTGCGAAGTGTTGAGCCATCAGAAGAAGGTCTATGTGATCAAGTAAAGTACTTGTGCTATACATTGGAACTAATCTAGATAGCAGGTCAAAGCATAGTTCACCAAGAGCTAGATATAGTGTGTATCTGTTATTCAAAAGGTTGTAGCCTTCGCCCCTTTGAGCAGTGAGCTCTCGGACAGTGCATCCTCTCCCCTAACAGGGACAATTGTAAAACACTCCTAATAGGGTCCAACCCTTGACTAGGTCTACTGTACTAAATATATTGTAAAGAAACTCCTAACAGGGTTAAGGATCTTCTAACAAGGATCATAATACTCTAGTATAGAATATTAGTGGGTGTCAATTCCCACTGGGGTTTTTACTTATTTGGGTTTCCCCATAACCAAAATATTGGTGTTGAGTTCATGTGTTCTTTCATTGTGTTTATGCTTTATGTTTAAGTATACTTAATTGGATAAAGAATTGAATCTTGTAGATAACTGATTCACCGCCCCCCCCCCGCTCTCAGTTATCTCTTGGGACTATTCCTAACATGTCAGTCCAAGGTTTCTCAGGTACAACAATCAGTGTATACAATCTAGTATTCTGACTTACTCCTTTTGCTACTTGAAAAATTCCACAACTTTTCACAAATTTCTAAACATCTTTATACAACTGTGGCCAAAATTATTTCTCCTTAAGCAAACTCAAAGTTTTATCAATGCCAAAATGTCCAACCAAACCACTACTATGTGTCTCCTTCATCAAATTAGTTCTCATATGTCCTCTCAGTATACACAACTGAATACCTTTGAACAACATACTATCTTCTTGAATGAAATATTCTTCCCATTTTGTACTTGGTTGATCTTGAATAGGTGCTCTGCACTTTCTCCATGGCTCAAAAAAATCAGGATCAGTTTCATACAAATCTCTCATCTCATCAAAACCAAGAACTTCAATTTTCATCTCAGTCATCAAAGATCTTCTTCTACTTAATGCATCGACAACTCAGTTAGTGACTCCACTTTTATGTTTTATCACAAATGTATAGCTCTGAAAGTACTCAATCCATTTCATATGTCTTTGATTCAACATATTCTGACTACCCAGGTATTTTAAAGCCTTATGATTAGTATACAACACAAATTCACTTAGTATTAAATAATGTCTCCATTTCTTCAGTGCTTGAACAATAGCATAGAATTCTTGATCATACATAAAATATTTCCTTCTAGCATCATTCAACTTTTCACTAAAGAAAGCAACAGGTTTACCTTCTTGACTCAACATAGCTCCAATTGCACTACCACTTGCATCACATTCCACCTAAAATACCTTATTGAAATTAGGAAATGCAAAAATAGGCAATTCAACAACCTTCTGCTTCAAAGTCTCAAAACTTTTATCAGCTCCATGTGTCCACTTGAATTCTCTTTTATCTCCTCTCATAGTCTCAGTCATAGCATTACAAATTGAACTAAAATTCCTAATGAACTTTGGGTAAAAACTTTCCAAACCATGAAATGATCTTACCTCACTAACATTCACAGGTGTAGGCCAATTTAGAATAGCTTCAACCTTTTCAGGATCCATCTTCAAACCATAAGCTGAAATTACAAATCCCAAATACACAATCTCCTCTTTCATAAATGAACACTTTTTCAAATTTATTAGCAACTTTTCTTCTTTCAATCTCTGCAAAACTTGTCTAACATGCAACAAATGTTCTTCTCTAGTCTTACTAAATATTATAATATCATCAATATATACAATCACAAACTTACCTAAGAATTTCCTTAAAACTTCATTCATCAATCTCATAAAAGTACTCGGTGCATTAGTTAAACCAAAAGGCATAACCAACCATTCATACAAACCTTCTTTTGTCTTGAAAGCAGTCTTCCATTCATCACCTTCTCTGATTTTGATCTGGTGATACCCACTTTTCAAATCAATCTTTGTGAAATACTTCTCTCCAGTCAAAATGTCCATTATGTCATCCATTCTTGGTATAGGAATCCTATACTTGACTGTTATCTTATTGATTTCTTTGGAATTAGTACACATTCACCATTCTCCATTTTTTTTAGGTGCCAATACCATGGTTACTACACAAGGGCTCAAACTTTCTCTAATCAAACCTTTATCCAACAACTCTTGAATTTGTCGGTTCGATTCTTGGTTCTCGGTAGGTGTCAATCGATGAGGTGCCTTATTCGATAAACTAGCTCTAGGGATTAGATCCATGCAATGATCAATACTTCTCTTCGGTGGAAAACCATCAGGTACATTATCAAAAATTATATCACTATACTTGGTGAGTAACTTATCAATCTCCTCAGGGACATTATCCTCTATTTTCTTATTCGATTTGTTAAGAATCATAGAAAAAAATATACATCATTCTTCTTCAGATCCTTAACAAATTTTCTTCCTTCCATCAAGCAAACTTTCACAGATGTGCAAACATTACTAATAGGTTCTTCCATCAAAGGTAACAAGATTTGTTTTCTTCCATCAGCCACAATAGTATACTTATGCAATCTTCCATCATATATAGCATGTCTATCATATTGCCAAGTTCTACCCAACAAAATATGACAACAATCCATAGGCATGATATCACCTAACAATTTATCATAGTACTTTCCAATTTTCAAATTCACATATCATTCTTCACTTACCAAGAGTGTATGATCATCCTTGATCCATGAAATCTGATAGGGCTTCAGATATTCCAACCTGTCCAACTGCAATTTTGTGACCATCTCTTCAGATGCTAGATTCTCCTGAGCTACCACTATCATTGATTACCTTTCAAACTTTGTCAGAAACTCTACATCTAGTCTTGAACAAACTTTTCCTTACCGGATCTTCCTTTTTACTTTCATTCCTACTGTCTGACTTTTGGTCACCCATTTTTTTGGCAATATTGGAGTCATATGGTCATGTCAAGTCACTCTAGTCATGTAATGTCTAGGTCTAGATTTCCTCTAGGATAGGAAGTCTTTGTCGGGTTCCCCTGCCATTGCCTTCTTGTTTAAGCTGGGTGGGTTGTTATTAAAGTCTCATTATTTGGGTAGGTTGTAGATCCTAACCTGGCAGAGACTCATGATCCTGTTGATGTTCTTTCTAAGATGAAATGATGATTCTGGATCATGATCTCCAGGCACTTGCAAAGCATTGGAAGAAAGTTTTCATGTGATTGATATTATAATAGAATTGGCATTGAAAGATTTAGATTTTATTCTATGTGATAGTGTGTGCATTCAGTTGTTGAGGCTTCTCTTATTCTAAATGAATACATTGATAATAGAGAAGCAGAGATTACAGTGAAGACTTTGATTTATATTAAAAATCTGTGGGTTGAGAGGACCTTAAGACAGTGTCCTAAAAGATTGAAGAATGAGAAATTAAAAGTATGGATGTCATCACAATTGCATCTCACATGATGGTGCTATCCACAGGCTCAAGATATGAAAGGGTGTTTCCTTGGGAAGAACACATTGTTGATCCTAATATCAAACATGTGTCAACATGATATCTATTGGTTTGATTCAACTTTAAAGTAGCAAAATTTGGGACAGTTCAAAATTGAATTGTGTTTAATCTTGAAGATAAAAGCAAATGAAATCATGTAGGCCTCGGTCCCATAACTGTGCCAACATTTATGTTGGGTCTCATCAATCCACAAGAGTTAACTGTGATTGTGATGAAGCCGCAGTATCTCAAGATATACAGTGGTTTTATTTCATAACCAGTGATCATTTAAAGGTGAAATGGTTATCATCTGATCATATGAATAGTCTTTATGATGTTATGGAGCTTGGTCATCACATTATAATGCATATTATACAGCGTGTTATATACATATGCTGCACTTTTCTACTCTCGAGCCTAATGCGAAAAAATGGGAGAATCCGCACTTCATCAAAGCGCATCCGATGGTTCTCACAAAATTAGGACCCCTACCAAATTCTTTTGTGAATTTGTGAGATGCGTACGCGTGGTGGTGGGACCCGAGTCAACAGACTTATCTATGGTGGAACAAAGAAAAGGATCCAACAGCCCTCACATAATCACAATCCCTGTCAAATGCTTTCGCAAACTTGTGAGATCTTTCCACGTGTCAGGTGGGGCCAAGAAAAGTTTGTCCACGGTTATAAGATGCTTAATTGATGGTCGCCACTTTGCTGATATGGTATAGGGCATTCATTGCAGGTTAGTGGGATTGCTCCACGTGCACCAATCATAGAGCAGTCGCATGATCGCATGGAATAAAATAATGCTATGCGATCATGCGACAATGGAGTTTAGGCAAGCGAATGCACTCTATTGGGACCCATGTAGTCCAATAGCACAAGTGCAATGATGAGATGGTGATGAGTGTGACTGGTCAAATAATTGATGTGGCAGCTCCTGATTCGTCCTAGTATTTCATGCAATAAGGTGGGGTCAGATTTTTTTGACATCGGCTAAGATTCCAAATCAATGCATGGCATATGATCTCATAGAATCTTGTGAGCCCATCAGATCACACGCCATCTGTTCGATTCTCCAGATGTAAAATTAGTAAAAGAAGTGGGTTTGAAATGTTTCACGAGCATATATGTTAGTCTGTGATTGGTCCATGAAGTACTTAGTGGGCCCTGTTTCTCAATGGGACCTGAGTTATGACATAGCGAGAACTTCCACGTGGCAGTGGGACTCACGTACTCTAATAGCGTAGATGTGCCAATGATAAAGTGGTCACATGGATTAAAATATTGCTATGCGATCATGCGACAACGTAAGTCACCGAAGATGCTTAGTGACTAAGCGAGATCCTTCCACGTGTCTAGGTGGGGCTGAAAGAGTTTTTATGCGATACCAAATCAATAGTAGTCACTTAGTTGCTATGGGAAGGAAGATGCTTTTCAACTTAGCAAGATGTTGACACATAGCCTGTGGGACCTGAGTCTTAAAGGAATTGTCGGAGATGATATAATCGTGGCCGTTCATTTCAAAAGCTACTAGATGAATGGCATAAGTTCAAATTTGATAATTTTTCAATGGATGCCAAACTCAAATATAGCATCCTCTCAGATGTATTACCACATATGTCACATGATCACAAGAATTAAAACAATATCATGTGATCATGCGATGACATAAACCGGGCAGATGAGAGAAGATAATGAACGACAAGGAGTCTGTACCAAATTATAAGGGGATTGAGGGACATTGTTGTGAAGTTATGAATGACTCAGTGATGAGTTATAATGGCTGAAAAATGGATTGATTTCTATTATGATGATGAGCATATGGATGATTATTGTAAATCGAATGACATGTTTTATATACTTCAACTTAGCATGAAGACAAAGTGAAGAGAATGCAAACAAAGGAATCATTGAGCTACTAGAAGAAGTTGGCCAAGTGTCAAAATAGTTTGATACCATGAACTCAATCATATTGGTTTGATAAAGGTCCATTCAGTTCTTCTTATCTAGGAAGGTCAGATGAAGGGACAAAGTCTTACTAGTTCCTCTTTATTGTATTTTCAT
Source organism: Chamaecyparis obtusa (assembly GCA_027943335.1). NCBI lineage: Eukaryota > Viridiplantae > Streptophyta > Pinopsida > Cupressales > Cupressaceae > Chamaecyparis > Chamaecyparis obtusa. Next base: position 980,178 of record BSBK01002553.1, on the reverse strand, counting down.
AGAACACTTGGCTTCAGTCTGTTCAAATTTTGGAAGTTGAAACGCTTGGCATTCTCATGAAAACCATATAATGTAATCTCTATAAATGCTACCAAAAAAAAAGAAAATAGGGAGGTCAGCAAACTTGGCATTGGAGTAGAGTAATTCTATTTGCTAATCTTTATTTCATGTTTATTGTGCCAGTAGTTGTTCATTTGAATTTGAATAGATAGAAGAGTTATATGTGAAGCTGTACTTTCTTACTAGATTCCATTTCATGTTGGTAATTGTAGTGAAAGTAATTCTATTTACCTTTCATGTATGATTCTTCTCCTATTCATCCAGTTATTTAGATGCATCTGAATAGAAAGTACAATTGTATATGGAACTGTGATTTGTGCTTGGATTCCATTTCATGTTAGTAATTGTAGCATAAGTAATTCCATTTACTATCCATGCATAATTTTGCTTCTATTCTCCTTAGTAGGATATGCATTCTTAGAGTAGATAGATTTAGGTTAGAAGATAGACTTCATGATAATCTGTGATCAACATTCCATTGGGGATTATAGGTTATCCACTCTTATCCCTGCTTGAATTGTTTGTGCCTACAAACAATTTGGTTAAAACTCATAAGGAATAATCTGATGATAGATAAAAGCATATTCATTGAATATCAAACACAATCAGGGAGTTGTACCTATCAATTCAGAGGGCAGTGATATATGACTTACACTGACCCATTTGTTGGTGAACATCCTCTTGTTCTCTCACCTTGGGTGTTAAGAAGAGTCAAAGATTATAAATCTTAAGGGAGGACAAACTATTAACCAATAGGTTTTGGTGACTCTGCTGGGGAGAACTTTAGGAAAAAGAAGAAGATATTAAAGTTTTGCTCAGAATTCAGATCTTTTCCCCTCTCAACTTCAATTTATTTAGTTAGTAGAATACATGATTAGCAATTATGGTCGTTCCTTGGGGAAATGCTATTGGACCCTTGAATCTTGCAGCAAGTCATCATTTACCAAAAGGTTTTAGAAAGAACTTTCCAAGATTCAATTGTGATGGCTCAATATTTGCAGAACAACATCTGAATGCTTTTCATAACGCATGTAGTGTGGTGAATCCTTAGCATGAAGATGTTGTTGTTAGATTGTTTGTAGATAGCCTTGTCGGTGATGCTGCAGAGTGGTTTCAAGATTTACCTACAGGATGCATTATCGGATGGCTTGATATGAAACAAAAGTTTGAAGAAAGGTATAAGACCGCTGAAGATGCTCAAGTCTTACTATTACAACTAGCTCAAATGAAGAAGGAACCATCTATCTCCATGAGAGATTTCAATGCCAGATTTAATAAATTAATCAGAAGAATACCTGCTGCTAATGCACCCACTAGAAATAATCTCAAGACATTTTAAATTAGTTCCATGCCCCTTGAACTTGGTTACCAATTAAGAAGAGCCAATGTAATGGATTTGCAAGCTACTCAAACATTGGCTGAAGAAATAGAAGATGATATGCTAGCCTCCGGGAGATGGAAGAAGGAATTTCATGCTAGACCCATGAGCAACACAGCCAATACTTCAATCATTACAGAATATATGTTGCAGAAGTTATCTCATGAGATAAATGCATTGAAAAGATGGATTACTACACCAAATCATTCATTTTATCAGCCTTACCAAGAAGGATCAAGACATCAAGGTAGAAATGAGAATTCACAAAGATTAGCTATTGAAGCTCCTCCCAAAAGATATAATTCTCATGCCTTTCATCTCAGAGCAAATCATGAAGAAAAAGAGCAAAATGTTGAATATCTAGAAAATGAAGATTATCATGCTCCTCATGGTGACTCCATAAATTTTTATTGTGAGTATGAGACAGATTCAGAAGATGGAGATAATTGTTTTGCTACTTTGGAGGAACCTAAGCTAACTGTGATGACTAGAGGACAAAAGGTTAATGATCAAACCTCTAATGCTATTCCTGCTAAAGATCAAGTACTTTCTTACAAGGTGGATGAAAGTAATGATGGATTACCTTGGATGAGTCACCAACAAAGAGAACATTCCCAGCCTAAGGAGATTCTTGAAGATCAGGTAAATAGAATTGAAGAAGAAAATGTATCTATGTTTCCTTCTTCTTGTGTTGATGAAAGTTGTAGATTGGATGAAAAGAATGTGAGTGAAGTTTCAAACTATTTTTCTGAAGATTATCCCAAGGTTGATGGATTAATTTATGATGTTATTGAAGAACATAATAGTGTAGATTCTTCTTTCATTATAGTTGATAAAGATCAGATATCAGAAACATTTTGTTTTGAAGATAATATAATGCTGAATGATCTTTATCAAAGATGTGTGAATGAAAAGGCTAAAATATTTTATGTCAATCATCTTACTAAAAATATTGATAAAGAAATTGATGCAACAATAGATTTTGAACAAGAAGTTTCAGATATTGATGAAGTACTATAGCATCCTATAGAAGACAAAGAATTAGATGAAGATTTTTCCAATTTTGAAATGAAAATTGATCAATTCATGGTGCCTTCTTCTATAGTCAATTCAGATATTGGAATTCTAAAATCAGATGAACATCTTGAAGGATTGACAATTATAACAAATGAAGAAGATATTTTAGTCCTAGAAGAGATCATGAGTAATGGGGATACATTTTGTTTCAGTTCTAGTTTGAAATCAGAAGTGATTATTGACAATGCTTGCAAACGGTATGATGATATTTCACTTCTAAAGGATTTGCAATGTCCTGATTTTGTTAATCCTGATTTGAACATTAACATCTCTACTAAGGGTGATAATAGAGCAAATAGAGATGATAATGCTGAAAGAGATGAATTGAATTATATTCCAGTAGTGCATTTAGAATATGGTGAATATCTTCTTCCATCACAGAAGGTTGAATGTATAAGGAAAGATGTATATGGAAGCATAGATGAACCAGAGATTTATAATGAGGCATGGCTTATTGGAAAGGTCCTGTGGGTCATCATGTTGTAGACAACTCTTGGATTCAAGTTCAACAATGAAGGAGTAGCCAGAGGTTACCAATGCTTCTTCAAATTGGTGGAGCATCTTCTTCTGTTCAGAAAAGGTTCATACTTTTCTCTCCCTATAAATGGTCATGTATGAATAATTCTTTGCTTTTGGTCCTACTGGTGAGGTCTCTTCACCTTTTGTAAATAGGTTTCTTTCCAATTTTGGTGTGTCTAGTGTATAATTTCCTTGCTTTGTTAGTGGTTGTTTTCTCTTGCTTTGTTTCAATCTTCCCTACTCCCCTCCACCCTCCCTGTATGTAGCTACTCATTGTTCTCTTTGGTCTAGACTCCCCAACCCAATGGATAAGGCACTTATCTCACCAGAGAAGCTGAATTCTTCATGCACCTTGTAGTACATGATCCCCCAGTCAGAGCCAGCTGTTGTCTGACTTTCGGTCACCCATTTTTTTGGCAATATTGGAGTCATATGGTCATGTCAAGTCAGTCTGGTCATGTAATGTCTAGGTCTAGATTTCCTCTAGGATAGGAAGTCTTTGCCAAGTTCCCCTGCCATTGCCTTCTTATTTAAGCCGGGTGGGTTGTTATTAAAGTCTAATTATTTGGGTAGGTTGTAGATCCTAACCTGGTAGAGACTCATGCTCCTATTGATGTTCTTTCTAAGATGAAATGATGATTTTGGATCATGATCTCCAGGCACCTGCAAAGCATTGGAAGAAAGTTTTCATGTGACTGATATTATAATAGAATTGGCATTGAAAGATTCAAATTTTATTCTATGTGATAGTGTGTGCATTCAGTTGTTGAGGATTCTCTTATTCTAAATGAATACATTGATAATAGAGAAGCAGAGATTACAGTGAAGACTTTGATTTATATTAAAAATCTACGGGTTGAGAGGACCTTAAGAGAGTGTCCTAAAAGATTGAAGAATGAGAAATTAAAAGTATGGATGTCATCACAATTGCATCTCACATGATGGTGCTATCCACAGGCTCAAGATATGAAAGGGTGTTTCCTTGGGAAGAACACATTATTGATCCTAATATCAAACATGTGTCAACATGATATCTATTGGTTTGATTCAACTCTAAAGTAGTAGAATTTGGGACAGTTCAAAATTGAATTGTGTTTAATCTTGAAGATAAAAGCAAATGAAATCATGTAGGCCTTGGTCCCATAACTGTGCCAACATTTATGTTGGGTCTCATTGATCCACAAGAGTTAACTGTGATTGTGATGAAGCCGCAGCATCTCAAGATATACAGTGGTTTTATTTCATAACCAATGATCATTTAAAGGTGAAATGGTTATCATCTGATTGTATGAATAGTCTTTATGATGTTATGGAGGTCAGTCATCGCATTATAATGCATATTATACAACGTGTTATATACATATGCTACACTTTTCTACTCTCAAGCCTAATGCAAAAAAATGGCAGTGGTCGCACTTCATCAAAGTGCATCTGATGGTCCTCGCAAAATCGTGACCCCTGCCAAATGCTTTTATGAATTTGTGAGATGCGTACGCATGGCAGTGGGACCCGAGTCAACAGACTTACCTATGGTGGAACAAAGAAAAGGATCCAATGGCCCTCGCATAATCGTAATCCCTGTCAAATGCTTTTGCAAACATGCAAAATCTTTCCACGTGTCAGGTGGGGCCAAGAAAAGTTTGTCCACAGTTATAAGATGCTTAATTGACGGTCACCACTTTGCCGATATGGTACAGGAGATTCTTTGCAGGTTAGCGGGATCACTCCACGTGCACCAATCATAGAGCAGTCACATGATCACATGGAATAAAATAATGCTATGCGATCATGCGACAATGGAGTTTGGGTAGGTGAATGCACTCTACTAGGACCCACGTAGGCCAACAGTGCAAGTGCAATGATGAGATGGTGACAAGTGTGACTGGTCAAATAATTGATGTGGCAGCTCCTGATTCATCCTAGTATTTCATGCAGTAAGGTGGGGTCAGATTTTTATGACATCGGCTAAGATTCTAAATCAACGGATGGTGCACGATCTCATAGAATCTTGTGAGCCCATCAGATCACATGCCATCTGTCTGATTCTCCAGATGTAAAGTCAGTAAAAGTAGTGTGTCTAAAATGTTTCATGAGCATATATGGTAGTCTGTGATTGGTCCATGAAGTACTCAGTGGGCCTTGTTTCTTAGTGGGACCTGAGTTATGACATAGCGAGAACTTCAATGTGGCAGTGGGCCTCACGTACTTTGATAGCGCAGATGCGCCAATGATAAAGCAGTCACATGATCACATGGATTAAAATATTGCTATGCGATCATGTGACAACATAAGTCACCAAAGATGCTTAGCGACTAAGCGAGATCCTTCCATGTGTCCAGGTGGGGCCGAAAGAGTTTGTATGTGATACCAAATCAATAGTAGTCACTTAGTTGCTATGGGAAGGAAGATGCTTTGCAACTTAGCGGGATGTTGACACGTAGCCTGTGGGACCTGAGTCTTAAAGGAGCTGTTGGAGATGATATAATCATGGCCGTTCATTTCAAAAGCTACCAGATCAATGGCATAAGTTCAAATCTAAGAATTTTTCAATGGATGCCAAACTCAAATATAGCATCCTCTCAGATGTATTACCACATATGTCGCATGATCACAAGAATTAAAACAATATCATGCGATCATGTGACAACATAAACTGGGCAGATAAGAGAAGATAATGAATGACAAGGAGTCTGTACCAAATTATAAGGGGATTGAGGGACATTTTTGTGAAGTTATGAATGACTCAGTGATGAGTTATAATGGCTGAAAAATGGATTGATTTCTATTATGATGATGAGCATATGGATGATTATTGTAAATCAAATGACATGTTTTATATACTTCAACTTAGCATGAAGACAAAGTGAAGAGAATGCAAACAGAGGAATCATCGAGCTACTGGAAGAAGTTGGCCAAGTGTCAAAGCAGTTTGATACCATGAACTCAATCATATTGGTTTGATAAAGGTCCATTTAGTTCTTCTTATCGAGTAAGGTCAGATGAAGGGACAAAGTCTTACTAGTTCCTCTTTATTGTATTTTCAGAAAACACTTGGCTTCAGTCTGTTCAAATTCTGGAAGTTGAAATGCTTGGCATTCTCATGAAAGCCATATAATGTAATCTCTATAAATACTGCCAATAAAAAAGAAAACAGGGAGGTCGACAAACTTGGCATTGGAGTAGAGTAATTCTATTTGCTAAGCTTTATTTCATGTTTGTTGTGCCAGTAGTTGTTCATTTGCATTTGAATAGATAGAAGAGTTATATGTGAAGTTGTACTTGCTTACTGGATTCCATTTCATGTTGGTAATTGTAGTGAAATTAATTCTATTTACCTTTCATGTATGATTCTTCTCCTATTCATCCAGTTATTTAGATGCATCTGAATAGAAAGTACAATTGTATATGGAACTATGATTCCTACTTGGATTCCATTTCATGTTAGTAATTACAGCATAAGTAATTCCATTTACTGTCCATGCATAATTCTGCTTCTATTCTCCTTAGTAGGATATGCATTCTTAGAGTAGATAGATTTAGGTTAGAAGATAGACTTCATGATAATCTGTGATCAACATTGCATTGGGGATTATAGGTTATCCACTCTTATCCCTGCCTAAATTGTTTGTGCCTACAAACAATTTGGTTAAAACTCATAAGGAATAATTGAATGATAGATAAAAACATATTCATTGAATATCAAACACAATCAAGGAGTTGTACCTGTCAATTCAGAGGGCAGTGATAGATGACTTACACTGACCCATTTGTTGGTGAACATCCTCTTGTTCTCTCACCTTGGGTGTTAAGAAGAGTCAAAGAGTATAAATCTAAAGGGAGGACAAACTATTAACCAACAATTCCATAGTGCTCTCCTGACCATCAAGTTATTTTCCTTCTCAGGTTCATTCAGTGACTCTTCTTTCACCAAAGCATTTCTATTGCTACCATCCTTCTTACTAGCATGTGTACATTCAAAAGATCTATGTCCTTCTTCTCCACAATTGTAACAAGCTCCTCAAAAATTACCTCTGCTATAACCACCTTAGTAGTTATTGCATCTGCCTCTAGATGAACCTTCACCTTTCCACTCAGTCTTTCCTTTGTCTAGATTTGTCTTTTCAGGTTTAGATCTACTATTTTCACCATAGGATCTACCTCTTCCCCTAGGGAATCTACCACCTTGACCTCTTTGTCTCTGTTCATGTCTCTTGTTCAATTTCCCCTCGGCCTTCAATGCAAATTGATAAGCCTCTTCAATGTTCTCCAATTTGACCAAAATGATTTCCTCTTGGATGGAAACTCTCAAACCCTTTAGGTATCTAGCAATTCTTTCCACATCATCCTCATCATGTCCAGATCTGATATCTAATCTATAGAATTCCTTAGTATACTCTTTTACCGAGCTATCTTTCTGCTTCGAACTTTGCATTCGTCTAACTAGGTTAATCTGATAATCACAAGATAAGAACTTTCCTTTGAATTTACTCATCATTTTATTCCATACCTTGATTTTGACTTTGCCTTTCTTCTTCCGATCCAATTGCAGATGCTCCCACCACAAGGATGCATGACCTTTCAACTTTGTGCCTGCAATTTTCACCTTCTTTTCCTTGGATACATTTTCATACTTGAAATGCTTTTCCATTTTAGTGATCTAATCTATCAATTCATTAGAATCCGATTTCCCACTATATTTAGGAGGATTGAAATGTGGTGTTGACTTCAAAATTGCCAATGCCTTCAAGAATCTTTCCTCACCTTGATCCATCATAGGTGCAGGTTTTGCATTTTCTTGTTCTTCTTCAATTTCATCATCACTAACATCTTCAAGATGTCTGTCTCTTCTCTGGGCTATTTCAACAACTTCTAATCTAGTAGCAAGTTGTCTTAGCATGCCTGCCAATCCTGGATCCGCTTCTCACCTCCCACGAACCATCTTGGAACCCTCTGTAATTGCAAGTTAGATTGCAATTTTCCATGCCACAAAAATTCAACTAGGGCTTCGCAAGAAGGAAGCTACAAACCTAGATCCATAGGCCTAGATCTAGATCTCACCTCGCTCTGATACCACCTGGCACAAGGATAGGGACCTTAGGGGCCAAATGATGTCACACCCTACATATCCAACTTGCTCAACAAATCACGGAAGCAACAAAAAAATAGTGACATAGAGAAAGTAGGATCATAGATATATTAACTTCATTCAAATTGATTCATACATGTTGGAATATTAGGCCTTCCCGATTATGGCCTGATATTACAATGATTTACAGAAGTCCTCAACATGTGAGGATCTACCAACAATCTTGATTCTACTATCTCCTATCTTCTATCCAAAAATTGACTCCCTATACTCTAGCCAAACAACCATACTTAAACAAGAGGCTACCAAACCGAGTCAGCCTTTGGATCCACAATCAATGGAAGGAATGGCTAGATCTAGGACCACACGCTTCCCAAAGATGGATACCAGCATTAAATCTGTGACTAAAAATCAATGCACAAGTTAGCCTCAACATAAACTCAAAGTAAACTACTCAGTAAGCAAGGATGACCGAGCAATAGACAAGCATCGTCAAGTGCTAGTGAAACAACCGACCACCTAGGAGATACCCAACCATACTCGGTAACCAAAGGAAACCGACCAACTATCAACCAACTCGGTCAAAGCAGGAACCGAGCAACACAAACAAACTTCAAAATCTTTTTGGTGACACAGGATTGCCAAGGACCCAAGATGCTACTGCATCATGATCACATGGAGAGAAATAAAGGAAGAGGTAAAGGGTAAGATAGAGATATAAATGGTGAGATAGTGTGATAGAGAGATATCTGTATATATACAAAGAAAGGTTTGAACAAAAAACCTCCATATCAAGAAGATAATTAGGCTCCATTATCAATAAGAGACAATTTATGTTTTCAATATGGAGAAAGTGATATAAAGGGATAGCAGGAGGGAGAGATTGAGGGTTGAATAGTGAAAGAGAGGGAGGCGAGAAGATAGAGATTGCTTGACGAAGATAGACATAGAGATAGAAAGAAAGATATAGATGGAAATGGAGAAATAGAGGGATATAGATAAAGAGATAAAGGGAGACATGCATAGAGGTCGAGGGGAAGAGACAAATAAAAACATAAATAAATAAAGTGGTGGAGAGAGGTAGGAGTAGAGATAATGAGAGAGAGAGAGAGAGAGAGAGAGAGACCTTTGTTTTGTTCCCATATAACTCTTTATATATCTCTTTCCATTTCTACTTCTCTTTTTCTCTTTATAATAAAATTATAAACTAAATATTTAGATAAAATATATCAATTCCAAATATTAATAGAAATAATAATTTGTAAAAATTAGTAATATAATAAACCATAAACTTATCAAGTTAATAAATAAATAAAACAACTTGTTAAAATTGAAATATTAGCAAAATATATTAAAAAAAGATATCTAATGTATTATAAATAGTTTTAATATTAAATAAAAGATAAAAGAAATATTATTAAAAATATATATATAAAATTAAACATGATTATAATTAGAATTGAACATGGTTATTATAATGAGCTCTCAACCATCGATATGAAAAGTTTGGTCATCCCTATCTTCTTTTCCCATCGCCCAAGCATTTTCGTGCAAATTTCCTATCAAAATGTTGTACACGACGCACTCACTACTCTCGACTGAATCTACACCGTACACCTTTCAATCAATTGTAAAGTATATATTACCTTTTTTGCAATAGATAGAGTACGACTCAATTAAGTGTGAGAATCTTGCAAAGAAAAGAAAATAATGAAGAGCCTACATGCTTTTTCATGATTCCAATTTATATTATAAACTATTCATTTTTTCACATTCTGTGCTATATTCCATTTTTTCCCATTCCAACTTATATTATAAACATTCCATTTTTGCCCAATCGTCAACAATTCACACACCCATCAATCGACCAGTCTAATGAGTGCAAAGCAATTTCCTTGGATGTTGAAACTTTTACCCGACACTTGGCAACAATTTATGCTAGTGGGTGGGTCATCCGGGAGTATTCATTCTCACTCCAGTACATTTAAACATCATTGATTGATTTGATAAAACTGATGTTTTACTGCTGCCTTTCATTATAATATCAACTACTTTATTCTGATTGTCGGGCTTCACTTTCTGCTAGCTTTAGTAGCATTTGCTTTATTATCTTATGATTTGAATTTAAAGAAAGATAGAAATATGGCTTTTTCGTCATAGATTCTTTTGTAGATAATAAGTGGATTAAGAATTTAGTGTGGTTTATCCTTATACATTGTTAAATTAAGGACAATCCAAACCTTGCAGCTAGTCAGAACAACACAGCGAAATACTCACAAAGAAACACCATCAATTGTTTAACTCTAATTTTCATTAACATCCCTGACTATAAGGCCTTCCGAGTTAGGGCCAATTACAATCAGTAAACAATTATGCAAGATCTACAATAGATCCAATACAAAACTCAGCTAGTCTAGCTCTGATGACAATCAAAAGCTGATGGAAACCCTAAGGCAGATCTAAACTTGAGCTCACAAGCCTCCAAAAAATTTCCTTGTTCCAAAGTATGCAACCACTAGCTTTGCTATTACAAACTATCTGATAGGGATCAGATCTGAAAGTTCATGGAAACAACTTTTCCACAACTTCACCAACTCTAGCTTTAGTAGCGCATCTCCAAGCTTATGCTCTACCACCACTCCCAAAACTTCTCCCTCAAACATCTACCCAAGCTCACCTTAAATACTAATCATCAGCCACAAGTCAGCAAGATAAAACCCCAAACCCTTCCTAACAAATATTAAATGCCATACAAGTCAGCTTACAAAATGTATACAAAAATTTAATACAACATGTTGGCCTCCAGATCCACTTAGGAGAATCCAACAAAAGATACAATTAAGAAATGCACAAAGTCAGCCCAACAAATCACACAGAACTCTAATCGACAAGTCAGATCTACCGAGCGACAGTGAAATAACTGAGCTAGCCAAGCATCACTGAGCACCAGTGTCGACTGAGCACTACAGGCATGACTGAGTAACCTATCCACTGAGTGCCAGAGACTACTGAGTTCCTTCAGTGATCAAGCTTCCTTCAATGACTGAGATCATTGGTCAAGGCTGCAAATGAGTAAAAATTGCCAAAACACAAACACTTATGCAGTTTCACCGAGCACACAGAATGCCCCTTCTCCAACCTTGGATGCCCCTGCATTAGACACCCTAGGTTCCAAAAGATGTTCATATGTGAGAAGAACATCTTCTAGGATTCAACACATGAACCCTAAACTGGTTCTTCACATACAAGTCCTCTACCTTTTCTACTTGCAACTTCTTCCACTTCTATTTCCTCTGTCTCTTCAAGTCCTTTCTAGACAATGCACAGGTTTGTTCTCCATACTGATCATTCATTTTCTTTGGATCCACAACCTCAACTCGGCTACCAATACTCAGGCTTCTCCTACTGAGCATTGTATCCATCAAAGGCATCAGTGAAAACTTCCTATCATTCTTCTCAATAGTAAAGACATTCTTCACACAATCATACATAGCCCTGCAATCATATTGCCAAGGTCTACCAAGCAGTATATGACAACTATCCATGTCCACAATGTCACATAACACAAGATCCTTATACTGGCCAATCTGAACATCAATGAAACATTGTTCTCTTACTTCCAAAGCACTAATATCTTGCAGCCAACCAATCCTATAAGGATGTGGATGTTTCATTCTACTCAAACCAAGTTTCCTAACCATGTCCTTAGCAACAAGGTTATCAGTACTTCCACTATCAACAATAACATCACATAGTTTACCTCCAAACTTGCATCGGGTCCTAAACAAGTTACTCCTTTGACAAGGTTCATCCCTTGTACCAAGCAATCTCGTCAAAGCAGCAAGTTCTCTAATTCAAGTTCATTTTGAATGTTTTCATTTACCACATCAGCTCATCGGTCAACCTTCTTCTATGTACACTCAAAAGAATGGTGTCCTTCCTCTCCATAGTTATAGAAAGTACCTTTAAAGATAACTCTACCTGTCTTCTTCTTCGGTTCCACAGGTTTTTGTTCATCTTCTGCATCAGTCAGTTTCTCCTTTGCTGAGTGATCAACTTTCTCCTTCCCTTGAGAGTTATTAGGTTGCTTCCTTTTCAACTTCTCTTCTGCCCTCAGAGCATACTGATAGGCATCTTCTTCAAAATCAATCTTCAGCATACCAAGCTCAGCCTAAATATTGAATCTTAGACCATTCACATACCGAGCCACCTTTTCCTTACCAATCTCTTGATGTCCAAACCGAATAGTAAATTTGTGGAACTCCTCTGTATAATCTTCAATAGACATATCCTTCTATTTTAGATTCTGCAACTTCTTAAACAACTCAAGCTCATAGTCAGTAGGTATGAACTTAGCTTTCAATTTTGTCACCATCAACCTCCACCGATTGATCTTCATTTCACCTTCATCCTCTTGGTCTCTTTGAAATTCTTATCACCAAAGAGCAGCATGACCTTTCAAATTTTTTTGTGCCAACCTCACCTGAAGAGGATCTTCAATTTCTTCCAGCTCAAAGAAATCTTCAAGTTCACCGATCCAGTCAATCAAATTCTTAGGTTTCAAAGTGCCAGAGAAAGTAGAGACTTCCATTCGGTAACTACTAAACTGAGCAGTAGATCTAGGCAACCGAGTAGTTCTATTTTCACCAGATCTATCCCTCCAGTCATCACCACTAGATCCAGCATGTTCAAATTCTTTAGCATCTTCTTCAATGCTATTCTTAGTACCAACATTCTGAGGAATACCAGAAACAACTCTCATGATCTCAGCGACCATGTCATTCTTCATCAATTCCATCTCAGATCTGAAATTTGATTTCACCTTCTTTGTAATCCTGGATTCCACAATATCATAGAGGTCTTGAATAACTCTAGGGTCTAATCTTCTTGGTGAAATTGTTAAAGATAATAGAAACCCTTGACAACAAACCCTCACTAATCACCTTGTGACAATCTCCAAGTTGTATACAAGTCAGATCGCAACCTACAATCTTGCAAAACAACTAGGGCACAATTTCACAAATCTAGTGCTATGGATCTGTAATCAAGATCACAAGATCTTTCCTTCAACAAGATTAACTTCGCAAGATCATTCTTGCTAGGTCAAACTTTTTCTTCACAAGATTAACATTCTCTCCAATAGGAACAAACTTCACTCTGATACCACCTGACGCAGGTCAAGGGATGGTGGATCCAATTAAGGACAGTCCAAACCTTGCAGCTAGTCAGAACAACACAGTAGAATACTCACAAAGCAATACCACCAATTGTTTAACTCTGATTTTCATTAACATTCCCGACTGTAAGGCCTTCCGGGTTAGGGCCAATTACAATCAGTAAACAATTCTGCAAGATCTATAATAGATCTAATACAAAACCCAGCTAGTCCAGCTTTGATGGCAATTAGAAGCTGATGGAAACCCTAAGGCAGATCTAAACTTGAGCTCCTAAGCCTCCGATCAATCTCCTTTTTCCCAAGTATGCAACCACTAGCTCTGCTATTACAAACTATTTGATAGGGATCAGATCTTCAAGTTCATGGAAACAACTTTTCCACAACTTCACCAACTCCAGCTTCAGTAGTGCATCTCCAAGCTTATGCTCTACCACCACTCCCAAAACTTCTCCCTCAAACATCTACCCAAGCTCCCCTTAAATACTAATCATCAGCCACAAGTTGACAAGATGAAACCCCAAAACCTTCCTAACAAATATTAAATGCCATACAAGTTAGCTTACAAAATGTATACAAACATTTAATACAACATGTCAGCCTTTAGATCCACTTAGGAGAATCCAACAAAAGATACAATTAATAAATGCATCAAGTCGGCCCAACAAATCACAAAAAACTCCAATCGGCAAGTTAGATCTATTGAGCAATAGTGACATAACTGAGCCAACCAAGCATCACCGAGCACTAGTGTCGACCAAGCACCATAGGCATGACCGAGTGCTAGAGACTACCGAGTTCCTTCAACGACCAAGCTTCCTTCAATGATCGAGACCATCGGTCAAGGCTGCAATTGAGTAAAAACTGGCCAAAACACAAACACTTATGTAGTTTCACTGAGCACACAGAATGCCCCCGCTCCAATCTTGGATGCCCCTGCATCATATCCACAACAAAATGTGAAGACATCTTTCTATCCCAGGCCAAGATCGTACCCCAATTGTCAAAGGATCCAAGCCCAGGCTAGAAAGATGTTTCCCATTCTGTTTTAGCCATATTCCTTGTTCTTGTCAAACTTCCTTGGTAGGGTAGGCCTTCTCTCTGTAGTAATTTTCTTCAATCCGTGTTTGACAATAAACATCTTATTCTTCTTCCTGATTGCATCCGGAGCTTCCTTTTCATCAAGATTCAACTCCACTTCCCCCATCTCATCATCCTCGTCACCCTCAGCTACCATCCTAAGCCCTTCTTCCCTCTCCAATTCTTCAAACTTCTGGAAGATATCTAGATCCATAAAGTTTGCAACATTGTCTCCATCCATGATCTCAGGAATATCATCATCTTTCCACTCTTCATTTGCCAAAATATACCGCTTCTTCAAGCTTGCAGAGTAATCTTATTAATAAAAGAACTCTTGCCAACATTAGGGTACCCACAAATCAAAATAGTTCATTTTATTGGTACTTGTGCTCAAGGATATCGATTCACTATTTTGAAATGGCCAAATCATTTTTATTTCGATTGTAGAGAAAAGGAGTGGGAGAAAAGGAGAGAGTGAAAGCTAGGTGCGAGAGAAGGTATATAATTTCTTCATATTTGATTGGTATCTTTGATGGGCAATGTCTTTTGAGCCTTTGGCATCATATTTGACCACAAATTTCAAATGCATTGCATTTTATTTGATCATGAATGCTCTCTGAAATGACCAATCATGTTTTCTATCTGCTTATATTGAGCTACAAAAGAACACAATTCTTTTTGCTATTTTTTTCCCATATTCAATAGATAAAAATCATGGCAGCAACCACTTAGCCATCTTTTTGATGTTCCAAGTATTTTACAAAGATACAGGTATGTGGATTTATCATTTAGTTGTTTGTAGTTATTGGTCAAATGCAAATATTTTGTCAAGTTGAAAGGGAAAGAAATCAGTTTGGTGTTATCGGTTTATGTTAAAAGTTGATTTGGTAAAATGCTCAGAAAACACACTACATGTTCTAAAATGTAAAGAAGTTGAATGTTAAATGTAAGATATATATGTCATCCATAGTAATCAAAAGAAAGGACATGAAACTAAGGAGATTTACCAATTCAAAAATATAAGCGAATATGGAACATGATTGGTACCTTATGAATTGGTTTTTGACATACACAATCTTCATCAATCTCCTCAAAAGAAGACCCCTCCTCACAAAAAATACATTTAACACAAATTTTTTTTTTACAAAATTGAACCAATGGCATGTTTACAAGAAAGGTCTAATAGAACTCCCAACAATTCTTAAACATACTTTATCTAATATGATGAATTCTTAAACAATTAAGGTTGGAGTATTGAAATACTTTAAATTCATCCACCCCCCTGCCCCCCCTAACATCACTCTAAATTCCCTATTAACATCTAACATTCATTCATTATTTCATCCATTAATAAAATGTAACATTCATTAATTATCACGTGATAACATTCATTAACACATTATAAAATTTATGAACATTCAATAGCACATAATTAAATTCATTAGCATATAAAAATCAGTCATTATCAATTAAGGTGCATAGATGACAATCATTTCTTTTTTTTCTTTTGATTTCTCATTTTTAAGAAGTAATCGTTAAGAGGAGAATCAATATCATCGTGATCATCTCCTATCTCATTAGATCTCAATGCATGCCTATTTCTCTGTTGATGCAAAGGGGGGTCATCTGCAATAACATATAAAAGGGTTAAATTAATAATATTTTATTGTAATTAAAAACATTACAAACATTTTAAAGTATTTCAGTACTTTAAAGGCCATAATCATATAGCTCTTTACCTGATCTAGTCACATCATTAACATCGAGATCATTTTTTCTGGCCTCGACCTCAACCTCAACCTACTCATTAACAACGGCCTCTACACTCTTTGCAGCTGCAATACAAATTGTTACATTAATCCAAACACCAATTGCAATTAAATTTGTATTACTAAACCAATCAATTTAAGATCTTTACTTGTATTAATAGTTACATAAAAAATTGAATAGAAAATGTATACCTCCATCACTCTAATGCACATCCTCATTGTCATCATCAGGCACAAGTTGTGTACGGCCAAAATCGACAGGTTGCATTTCAATTTTATATGCATTCATGTTATCATTATTTTCTTACTTAAAACAAATTTACTCACTTTATGTTGGAACTTAACATCAAATAAACTAATTGGTAAATAATTAAATTTGAAATAGCATCTATTTAGCTTACTGTGATGGATCCATCAGTAGAACCTTGTGCACTTCTTATTCTTTCTGCCATGTCTTTATAGCCTTGTTGGAATCCAATTCTCTTGTAGTCTTCTGTGAGACTTATATTGAACTTCACACCCTACATTTTTGGTTGGTATCGTCAAATTTTATTTCATTGTTTCATCAAAACAAAAAAGATTGCAAATTATAAATAAATATTATAAAGATCAAATTATTATTTTTAGTGTTAAAAGCCATCTATAGATTGTATTTTTCCTCATTTAATTCTGACAATATTAATAATTACAACTCACGCAACAAGTTTGGAATAACCATCAGAGCCTAGCTTGTGTTGCTCGTACTTTTGTAGTCTTGCCTTTGTTTCCTTTGATGTGTTAGGCAATCTATGAAGAGATTGAAATATGTTAGTTCATATAAATATGAAGAGTATTTAGTACACAATTGCATTCTTAATAGTATCACATACCTTCTTTTGTTGTCTACTAGTGTATTTCCTTTTTCTTGTTCACATCAAGAATAAGTTTTTGCCACTCTAAATCAGGATTGCAAGGGGGCCATTGGTAGTTCAGGTTTTTGGATAATGTACAACTTTACTGGTCCCTAATATACCTCAAACATAACCTGAATTTCTAAAGGAGCTTACCCTTCTCAAATGCATGAGGTCCAAATAATTTTTTCATGCTCTCTACGAGAGCATCCTTTAGCTTTATATATTGGGTTTTCCACCTTTTAAGAAAAAAAATAGTGTTAGATTAAAAAATGAAGAGAAATTAGATTTAATATAGTTTAAGAAATGGATGTAATGATAACTATCCTAGCAATGATATGAAATCAAAATAGTGGATTGGGGTTTTAGTTCGGATATGATCTTCCACCCTGTACAGATGGTGGGCCTGAATATCCACAAACACTCATCACTAAGTTTATCATAAAAAACATCATTCCCTACAAAATAATCATGGGACCATTAGTCTAAGGATATAATAGTATAAAATAAGAATACAATAGATGTAAGCTTCTCATATTGAATGCAAGGTGTAATTAACATATGATAATATAGTGAAAGAAAGGTCCAATCTTTAAAGTACTTGGAAGTTTTGCTATTTTCAAGGGAACTCCTTCTTCGTTGCTCACAAGCAATATGTAATCCTTCACCATTCCCATACTAGGAATACAAGTACATCAAGGAAATTCACCATCAACTGATGTATCTCCTATTCCATAAATTAAATCCATTACGAAAGGCCCCTCAGTGATGCAGTCAAGGATGGAGGATCCAATTAAGGACTATCCAAACTTGCAGCCAAACACCAACACAATGAAATAACACAACAATAACACCAGATCTGAAAGAAAATAGATATCTTAACTCATCAATAACTGATTACATGCAATGTTCTAGGCTATAAGGCCTTCCCGATTATGGCCAATTAAAAAGAAAGAAACAGTTCTAAAAGATCACGCAGGATCCAATACACCTCTCAGCTAGTCCGAGTCTATAACACAATAGGACACTAGAAGGCACTCAAAGAAAGATCTAAACTTGTGCACGCATGCCACCAAGCAATCTTCTTGTGCCTAAGCTCACAAGCTACTAACTCTACTACACTTCTACCACCAGGCCTACTCTCTATCTTAGATCTATGCTTCATCTTACTAAACAACTACCGAAACATCCTCTTAAATACTAATCCTACCACAAGTCAACTGGATGAAACAATAAACTCCTACAAATAGATATTAAATGCAAAACATCAGTCGGCTCTCAAATAACCTTACAATAATTAAATTCTTCATGTCGACCCCCAAATGGTAATCAGATCCACATAGGAGAATGCAACATGCTAGATCTAGGTCCCGACATGTCCAACGGTCAATCCATAAATCAAGAAGCATGACCCAAATTAAATGCACCAGTCAGCCAAGCCGATTCACCAAGAACAATTGTCGATAATCCAAACTACTGAGTGCTAGGAAATATACTGAGCAAACAGACCAACCGAGCTCCACAAGCATTATCAAGCACCAAAAATGTCGAGTCTCCTTCCATGACTGAGCTTCCTTCAATGTCTGAGTCCTCCAGTGATCAAGCCACTTCAGCGACTGAGCAACATACATAAACACTAAGACCCTATCGATAACTAAGCACCGAGAAACAAAACACCAAGTCACCGAGTGACCATCATCCACTGAGATCCGTTAGAACTTCCAACTGAGAATCACTATCATGATCACCGAGCTCCATCAGTGAATCCAAACAAACTTTAATCGAGAACTACCATCAAAGACCAAGAAACTCCAGTCTTCTACTGAAATCACCAGCCAATTAACTGAGCTCCACTAGACAGTTACCGAGATCACCAGAATCTTCAGGAACCAAGGATGCCCCTACATCAGACACCCATGGTAAATAAGAAAGTGCGTCCCACACTTTTCTCCTTCAAGAAAATTTACCATCCACTTCATCTTCACATAAGGCTTGTCAATCCATGAAGCTAGGAAAATGTACAAGTCTATCTGCCAAGTCCTCCTTAACTGATTTGTAACCAACTAGTCAACATGTTCAAAATCCAGAATAAACCAAGCCTTCAACCTATCGCCAAGGATCAAGGAAGAATCCCATCTCATAATCTCATCACTAGACTAATCACTATCAACCAGTAACTCAAGTCTGCAACTAGAAAACAACATCTGCATCTCAAGACTAAACATAAGCAATTCAACAACACCATCATCACAAAGGTGTTCAGCAATAGGTAACTCTTCACTAACAACAGTCTGATCAAGCACAACTAGATGCTCTGCAATTTCCATGTTAGGCACAACCGACTGAACATGAAAACTAATCTCCTCACTAGCCTCAACAAGGTCAAAAACATCATTGGTAAGCACAGATAACTCAGCAACAACCACAAGTTGCTCTGCAGGTTTCATGGAAGAATTCACCAATTGACCATCAAAACCAATTTCAGATACCTCTGCATGTCTTCTCTCTCAGACTAGTCTTCAAACAGACTAGACAACTTTCCTCCGAATCAGCATGCTCCAACTCTAGTAAGCTTTACAAAGCTCAACAATACTTTCCTTCACAAGGTTCTTAACTCGGTTCTCCATACAGTTCAGAAAATCTACTTCCAATTGAGCAAACCTCTCAAAAGTCTTCACTTCCACCACATCACAAAGAGAAGCAATTGTACTAGGGTTTAATCCTCTCAAAAAAATCTCCAAAGATTTACAAAAACCCTCTATAAAAAACCCAACACTAACCACCTTGTGACAATCTCCTAGTTGTAAGCAAGTTAGATCGCAATCTACCACCTTGTAAACAACTAGGGTGTGATTCCACAAGTTTAGTGCCATGGATCTGCAACTCGGATTGCACACAATCTCTTCACCAACCATTTTCCAAACAAGATCAACTCTGCTCTGATACCACTTGATGCAGTCAAGGATGGAGGATCTAATTAAGGACTATCCAAACTTGCAGCCAAACACCAACACAATGGAATAACATAATAATAACACCAGATCTGAAAGAAAATAGATATCTTCATTCATCAATAATTGATTACATGAAATGTGTCGAGATGTAAGGCCTTCCCATTACAACCAATTACAAAGCAAGAAACAGTTCTAGAAGATCACGTAGGATCCAATACACCTCTTAGCTAGTCCAAGTCTATAACATGACAAGGCACTGGCAGATAGTCAAAGAAAGATCTAAACTTGTGCACGTAGCCCACCAAGCAATCTTCTTGTGCCTAAGCTGGTAAGCTACTAAATCCGCTACACTTCTATCACCAGATCTACTCTTTGTTTTAGATCTTTGCTTCCTCTTCCTAAAAAACTACCGAGACATCCTCTTAAATAATAATCCAAGCCACAAGTTGGCTGGATGAAACAATTAACTCCTACAAATAGATATTAAATGCCAAACATAAGTTGACTCTCAAATAACCTTACAATAATTAAATTCTTCATGTTGTCCCCCAAACGGTCATCAGATCCACATAGGAGAATGCAACATGCTAGATCTAGGTCCCCACACATCTAGTGATCAATCCATAACTTGAGGAGCATGACCAAAATTAAATGCACCAGTCGGCTAATCCGATTCACCAAGAATAACTGTCAATAATTCAAACTAGCGAGTTCCAGGAAATATATTGAGAAGACAAACCAACCGAGCTCCACAAGCATTATCGAGCACCAGAAATGCCGAGTCTCCTTCCATGACTGATCTTCCTTCACTAACTGAGTCCTCCAATGATCGATCCACTTCAGCGAATGAGCAACATCTAGAAACATCGAGACCCCATCGGTAACCGAGCACTGAGTAACAAAACACCAAGTCACTGAGTGGCCTTCATCCATCGAGATCCACCAAAACTTCCAACCAAGGATCACTATCACGATCACCGAGCTCCATCAGTGAAGCCAAAAAAACTTCGACTAAGAACTACCATCAAAGACTGAGAAACTCCAGTCTTCTACCGAGATCACTAGACAATTAACTGAACTCCACCAGATAACTACTGAGGTTGCCAGAATCTTCAGGAACCGAGGATGCCCCTGCATCACTAAGAAAGAATACTTCAAGTGAAATAAATATATATAATGTCAGAGAAAATAAAATCTATGTATGAGTAGGTGGTGGCATGGTGTCTGTGGCCATGCTACACGTTGCCGACATTTCAGGACTCAGTACATCTGAGCCTACCATTGTATGAGGTGGTGATAGTAAATGATCATTGACACATGCTGAAGAATAAGATTGTTAGAGCATAATAAAAGTAGTGATTAGCATGGACAATATTGTTAGAGAGTAAAAAAAAATAGTCCAACATGCGATCTACTTGAAGCAGCTGCGGTACCCTTATCATGGCCGTGAGGATTAAAATGAAGCAAAAAAAGTTGTAAAAGCAACACATCCAGTTATTTTTTAATGACATAAAAGACTAGTATAACATAAAAACTATTATTGAACTTTTGTTATAATTAAAAATTACATTAATACTTACTTTGTAATTTTGAGATTGGTGCATCAATTTAGTTTCCCTCTTTTGTGACTCAAGAGTCGGAGGGAATATAGATGCTAATTCAGCCACTCTTTTTCCAATTTTATGGAGGCATTTTTTAATTGCAGAGGTCGGGTCATAACAAGTACTGAAATTAATAGCTAGGTCCTCGTCAAAGGACTCCTCTTTAGGGACTGCGGGTTCCTTTCCCTTTCTCTTCTGACCACCTGTCTGTGACAACAATATTACTAACACTATTAGAATTAATCTGAAATAGTGATGAAAATAATATACTAAAAAACACTATTTAACATTTTTATTCTATCTAATTTGTAGTACAATAACAAAGAGGTTTACCTTCTGGGAAGAAGTGCATGCAAGATCATCATTGTCCTCTTTACGTGGTTGCTCCATATTGTGACCCTATGTAATTATTTAAAGTTAACCATTCTGTGAATATAGAACATGGATGTAATCTCAGAAAATAACAAAATGTAGACACGACATATTACTTATTTTTTAATTCTACATTACTTACTATTTGAGTGCACGTTCCACCTACAACTTGATCAAGTGTTGTTTGATGCTTCAATTTTGTGTTGACTATCCTATAGAAGTACACAGTTTTGTATTTCCCCAATATGTTATTCAAAAAACAACAATAGAATAAAATACTTGTTGAGAAAGATCATCATAGGAGTATCAAAAACTCTAGATCCAAAGGTAACTCAACATTATAAGACTCTTACATTCAACCTTCAGCTCATGCACCTAATAAATACGAGATAAAATACATAAAATTGAAAAATTACATTACAAAAAAATGAGCTAAAAATACCTACAAAAGTAGTACCCAATTTATATACAAAACATTTAACTAATCAATTGTGTTTTTCTTCTCATCTTCACTACCAAAATAATCACCCATCTAATCTAACAACACTATGCAAGTCTAGTTTAGCGACCAGCGACCATGTGCCTATCATCCTCAATTAAGACTAAGGAACACTATATGCAAATACACTATCTAAATTGTCTACATTAAAAGCAACTATACTGCAAGCTTCTATGAATAAGAAAATAAAATTTAAAATTCATTACTTGCAACTACAACATTAGAGAAAAGTTGAATTTTATTTATGCCTTGATGGATATCTATATTGTGTCATAAATCTCCCATTTTGACATAGGATAAGAGCATAGTGATAGAATATAGATCTATTTTGTGCATAACCTGAAGTCATCGTATTCCATGAGAGTGCATCTTTTGAGAATTTTTTTTTGAACATTTAAAGGGACTAGTAGTTCTACAATTAAATCATCATAACTTTCCCATTAATTAACAATCACACATGACACGAACTCTCTTCAAACTCACAATATGTTGCATTTGTAGTACAAAACTCATGAGATTCTAAAGAAGGCCTCACTCTTAATCAGCCAAATCTTCCTTGTACCACACAAAAAACTATGTATAACCATGTCTACTCCAACGTTAATTATTTAAGAATTCATCATATCATATAAAGTATGTTTAAGAATTGTTGGGACTGGTCCTTTGGTGTGTATTAAATAGAATACAATTTTTAGCATATTATTATCACTCTATTTCTTTGTTGTAAACATGCCATTGGTTCAGTTTTGTAAATTTTTTTTTTTGTTAAATGCATTTAAAATTATCTTTATTGTCTTTTGATTGTCTAAATGCTTCTTTATTTGTCAGCCAATTAATACATGCTAGTATATAAAGAATAAAATCAGAAGACAATGAAGATTTGTCTGACCAATAGTCTACAAAATTAGACCTTTATTTGGCTAGTTCAAATCTTCCTTCGTGCTAGCAGTCTACAAAAATAGATCTTTATTTTAAATGCATTAAACACAAATTTTTTTTACAAAATTGAACCAATGGCATGTTTACAATAATTATCATAACTCGCAAGCAAAAGTCCAGTGCCCTCTTCCCTCTTTGCGCATGGTGCCCTCTTCGTACCTCATGAAAATTACAAATGATCATTTCAATGATTTTGAGTTCCTTGAATTGAATATAAGAAAATAAAATTTAAAATCCATTACTTGCAGCTACAACATTAGAGAAACATTGAATTTTATGTGGTACAAGGAAGATTTGGCTGATTAAGAGTGAGGCCTTCTTTAGAATCTCATGAGTTTTGTACTACACATGCAATGTATTGTGAGTTTGAAGAGAGTCTGTGCCATGTGTGATAGAACCTAATTTATCTAATATGGTGCATTGTTAAACAAATTAAGGGTAGAGTAATTATTACTTAGTTTTTTGTTGGGGACAATGAAGATTTGTCTAACAAATAGAAGGTTCATGAAATCATTATACTATTTTTCTTGTTAATAAAGTCAAGAAATTGACTGGTCTTGGTGACTGTGACTTGTAAAGGGGTATAGTTAGTAGATTAAGGGTTGTAAACCTCTATTATGTAAATAATGAACTTTGAATCTTCCTAACGAGTTTTCCAATGTTAAAAGATCCCATTATTTATGAACAAAAATGTAGGCATTAGGGTCATTCTTATAGTTTCATTTTATATCTCTTTTGTGTGAGAGTATTCCTTTTCAATTCTCATTCAATGGCCCTACGTTTGTGAGAAACAATTCTTTAATGTTTGAAGATAATGGTTCTTGGTTTTCCTTGCATGAAACTTAGATGAATGTTGCCAACTTGAAATTTGTCTTTAAACATTAAGTGTTTATTATGTATGCCTATACCTCATATAATCCAAAAAAATCTTTAACATGAGGATTTTGGTAACTTAAAGGGACTTAGTGATTGGCTTTGAGTTGAGAAACTTCAGTGTCTAAAACTACATTGTTTTCAACTAGTTGGTACATTTTAGTTTGCCTTGATGGTTTTCTTCCAAGATTTCACCCATTTTTGTCTAAAAAATTTTCATTGGCCACAGATTCTTGGGATTATATCCACCTCAGACATGGTACTAGGCTAAACTTTCCTATTCCTTCTATTTGGTCTAGAAGAATCTACCTTGGAAGTGAATTGGATATGATAGATCCTTAAGGCACACCTTTGTGTTTCATACCCTACATCTTCCCTATAAGTGAATTAGATAGATTAGTTCCTCATGATTTATCTTCATGTTTAAACTGTAAAGTGCTTTTTATAGTATTCTCTCCGAAGGATTAGTTAATTCATATGTAGCCTAGTTTGGAGCTGACTTGACATCCTCCATTTCTACAAGGGCTGCTTAGGATTTTCTCATGTTATATCTTTTCTTTTTCTTGTTTATGCCAGAGGAATGAAGACAAGGTTAATGATCGATCAAATATCATATGAAACTATGTAAACCACTTTTAGTA
Source organism: Chamaecyparis obtusa (assembly GCA_027943335.1). Taxonomy (NCBI): domain Eukaryota; kingdom Viridiplantae; phylum Streptophyta; class Pinopsida; order Cupressales; family Cupressaceae; genus Chamaecyparis; species Chamaecyparis obtusa. The sequence goes on along the minus strand of BSBK01002553.1, from coordinate 955,267 downwards.
ATAAAAAATGTAAATTTCATGTATATTGCCAGTCTCTGCCGCATGGGTACAGTCAGAGGCTTCATTGACAAAATGATCCTTTGAATGGTTACTATGAATATGAATGATTTGATATAGCATATTTCTCATTGTACTTGAAGTTTGGAATAGCTTGTGCAAGGGTGAAAGTACTTTTGATCATTTTGGTCGTGAGTGTTCCTCTTGTTGGCAATTTGGCTAATGTGGATGCATAGATGTTGTCATTATGGAAACATATGATCTCTATTGAGAGAACATAATCTGGAATGCAAGTATGGCAAGTTGAAGGAAGAAATTGTCTAAGTATGGATACAGTGATCCTGACAGAGCACCTGATGAAGATTTAGTTGGCGACGTCCACTGGAGCAATATTTTTGTTTGCATAGTTAACTAAAGCTTCTACAGAGTATGAGGATACCCCATCTCAGTGCGCATAAAGTTTGGAGCAGTACAGACGAAGTTATTCAAATTTTACCAAAGATAATTTTTGTAGACAGAACAATTTTGGAGATAGTATTAGCAAAAGAGTTAAGGGATTATTTTTTTTTGTCAAAATAATGACTTAACATTATGAAGGGATGACATCCTAGATGTTTAATCTTGGATAAAGATTTTGGAAGCCGACCATATAAATTTATTAGCTCTAATAACTCATATATTAGGCATACTTGAAATGTAATGAAATAGAGTGTGATGTGTAAAAAGAAAGAAAATGATAACTTGCAATAGTTGTATATTGTGATAGTAGCAAAGGCTATTGATGTGAAGTTGTAAGTAGTACCTTACTATAGTTAGAAACATTTTGTATTACCTATTTGGGCAGTGAGCTCAGTTGGTGATCAGGTTTTGTAATCTAACTCCTAACAGGGTTAAGGCTTCTAACAAGGCCTAAAGTCCTTTAACCAGGACAAATCTACTATATATTGTAAATTGACTCTTAACAGGGTCCAATAGCCCTAATAGGATACTTTTGATTAGTGATCTTTGTGGGTACCATCCCCACCGGGGTTTTCCCTTGGCCAGGGTTTCCTCAAGAACATATCATGTGTTATGAGTTCTTTCTATTTACTGCTATGTTTGTTAATCAGCTTGATAATCTTTGTATGCACTAAAGTAATCTGTTATATCCATAAGTGGGCAAAAGAAAAATTTTGTGAAATACTGATTCAACCCCCCCTCTCAGTATTTCCTATTTCTAACAATCGGTATCAGAGCATAGTTTCTCAGAGAAGAAACATTCAAGGAAAGCTTAGCATCTTGAGTAAGATCTCTATGGATATGGATCAACTTTAGAAGAATCTTGAAGAAGCTCTTGAACAAATTGATATGCTTACTAATGAAAGAAACTCCTTAAGAAGAAAATATGAAGATGCAAAGAATGCTATTGACAAATTAAAAGGTAAGATTGAAGATCTGAAATGTGAAAAGAAATCTGATATTCTTGTTGAAGATTGTGATGAATTAGAAAAAGAAAATGAGATACTTAAGCATGAGCTGAAGATAGTAAATCTAAAGCTTAGTATGAAAGATGGAAATTTGAGATCTGATAATGAAAAATTGAAAATTGAGAATGAAGATCTGAGATCAAGACTTGAAAAGGAAACATCCGAATCTGAAAAAGTAAAAGTGCACTATGTGGAACTTGAGAAGTATAATAAAATTGTGAAAGGTGAATTAACTCAATCTAAACAACAACTTGAAAGGCTATATTCAAATAGTGATAAGATTGAAAAACAAATTTCTTTTGAAGAACCATTCTTGGGTAGGACTGGATTTGGATTTAGTATGTTTAGAACAAATCATGAAAGTAAGAAGCCAGATTTGAAGACATCTAAAAGTGTGGAGGAAATGAAGCTAGATGAGAACACATTGGAAGATCCACCTAAAGAAGAACCACCTAGAGAGAAAGAAGAATCAAAGCAAGAAGAATCAAAACAGGAAGAATCATCTAAAGGTATGCAAAGAGAATTCAAAGGTAGATGTTTTGCTTGTAATACTATTGGGCACATGAAGAGAGATTGCACAGGTAAGCAATTTAAACCTCTTAATGGACATTGTTATAATTTTCATAGTTTTGGACATAGAGCTAACGAATGTAGAAGACCTAAAGTAATTTTGAATAATTATGATAGAATTATTGGGAATACTAACAACGCAGATAAGAAATCTATTGAAGAAATGAATCAAAGAAAAGTGGTAGTATGTTTTAGATGCAACAAAGTAGGACATATTGCTAGAAATTGTAGGTCACAGATTAACCAGCAAGGACAAAGATTTGGAAACAATGGAATCATTTGTCAGATATGAAACAAGTTTGGACACTCAGCAAGAGTCTGCAGAATGAACAATGGAGGTTATCATCATAACCCTAACCCTAGGAACAATGCAAGAAGGAATGAAAATGCAAGAAACAAAGAGAAAGGTTTTTGTAGCAGTAAAGATGAAGTAAAATTTGATAAAGGCACAGATCAAGGAGGTATATTCAGCACTAAAAGTAGTCAGGAAGGTAATGTAACTAATGGTAATGATGAATCTTTACCTGACCCTTCTTTAAGTACTTAAATTATGTAAGTTTCTGTAGTTTAGGACTTAGGATTAGTGTAGATTAGGAATTTGAATGAGTTAAGTTTTGCATAGTTAGATATAGGTTTTTTACATTGTACTAATGCTATGGTTAAGTGTGCAAAAGAAAATATCATGTTTTGCAAGGTCGCAAAAAGTTTTATGGTTGCAGGTTTGCAGAATCAACTTTTTGAGGTTTTAGTGGCAAAATGAATGAATGCGATGTCAGATCGAGTTAATGTGAAGTGTTATAAGGTTGAAATCAAAGTTATCATGATTAAAAAGTGATTGAAAAGAGATTTGAAAGAAGAAAAAGCGAGTTGAGGATGATTTGAAGAAGTTTGGAAGCAGTTTGCAGCGACGATCATACTGAAACCCTAGATTTGCAAAGTTGAGGTATTTTTGATCTTTAATCAGTTGATAAGATGGATATTTCTATGGTTCATAATGTTAAGGATAAGAATAGACCTAAGATTAAGAAAGAACTAGTAGAACCAGCTGAAATTGATGACAGGCTAGCACTATCATCCGTATCCGGCGGAGTATTACACATTGAGAATGTTAAAGGATATTTAGGTTGCAAGTTTGAAACTTTGGGAGATGCAGATTTTAGCGATGATTACATGAAATTGTATAATCAAGACATGTCAGTTAAACCAGCTTATGGGCACCTAGAGAATAATGAAATTATCAATTATTCCATGAAGTATGAATTTAATGATGAGGAATGTACCAAGATCATTTTAAGTAGAATCCATAATGGGAAATTTTGGATGGAGGATAGAGTTATTGATATAACTGCCGACCTAATTCATCATGTTACTAGATTATCAAAAGTTGGAGAGATTCCACTGAATGAAAAAAACATGAGAAAGATTGTTTTAGACAACATTGGATCTAGTTATAATGGTAGAGGAATTGCGATAAGTAAGATTAAGCAAGATGATGTTAGGTACCTTTGCAAGATCCTAACAACTAAATTATGTGGTAGTTCAAGGGAAGATGACATGGTTGTAGGAATGGTTCATGTAGCTTATCTTATGTGCATTGAGAAGAAACAAGTAGACCTATGTGAAATTTTGAAAATTTAGTTATTTGAGAACTTAGAAAAGATTAAGAAGGCTAAGTACGCATAGTTTAGGTTTTCATCTCTAATAACCTATATGTTTTTCCATATTTTGAGAAGATTTCCTTACACAGTTGATTGGAGTAACAATGTGAACACAATGGAAAGAATAAACTCAGTCTACATGAAGCACGTAATTGGTAAAGTCAATGACAGTGTGAAGCTTGTATTGAAGACTTTTCAGAATATTGTTAAGAGCAAATCAAGGATTCCTCAATCCTTAGTTGAAAAGCATAAAGATGACATTTGTTTTATGGTAGACATTGATTTCACCTACATTGAAGTAGTTGAGCCTAGAATAGAATTCATAGACCCTCTTGGCTATGAAGTATTTGAAGCAGAAATAGTAGGATATGTGAATAGACTGTTAAAGTGTGAGTTGGATGGTCATGCAAATAGGTTTGGAACCTATGAAGAGAATTTCAAATCTGCAATAAGTCTGAGAGAAAAGAAGCAATCTAATAGGAGAATTAAATCTACTATGAAAAAAATACTGAAAGAATCAGGTATGTCAAATCATGAGTTTGACATAGCTAGGAAGACTACAAAAGCCTTGAAGCAAAGTGAAAATCTTGTAATTCCACCAGTGGCATCTAGTGCAGACCCTGTTGATCCTATTGCAATAAAGGTAAAAGTTGAAGTACCTGAAAAAGATGAAGGAGATAAATCTTTTTCTCCTATTTCTAGCAAAAGAGTAAAAGTGAGTGCAACAAGACCCGGCAAGAGACAGAAAGTGATTGTACCACCTGTACCTAGAGAAGTAGCAGAAATTAAAGATGATGATGAAGTTTCAATCAAGAAGAAAACTTGGAAACCAAGAATTGAAAGAGTTAATGAAGATATATTGAAGCATGGAGACTTCACCAAGATAAATAAATTCTATGATCTATATGGATCATTTGACAGATTGAATTTTGAAAATGCAATGATTACACATATGATTTTGATAGATAAGAAACTTAGCACTATTCATGGTAAGATCCTAGAAGATTTGTATAACAGAGTTGTGAATAGAAAATAGAGAGCACAAGAAGAGGACATAAAGATGAGAGAACATGTAATCAGACAGTTCTGTAAAGTTGAGGATGAAGATCATTTGAAGAGATTCTTGAAGTCTCTTGGAACTTTATTGAGAACTAAGAGAAGAACAATCCTTATAATGGGAGGCAAAAAGGAGGAAGTACAGAAAGAGACTGAGCAAGCAGTAATGCAAGTTCTTGCAGATATAGTTGCAGGAAAGCATGTTGAATTAGATCTTCAGCAGAAGCAATCAGAGGAACCGCATGCAGAGGAAGTTGGTATTGAAGAAGTCCCATCTTCTTCACATATCAATATTGGCAAAGAATCAATGGACATTGAAGGAACCAAAGTGACACTAGAGTCAGATGATGTAGTATTTCATGATCTAGGAAACATTGTTGACAATTTGGCTTTAGAAGAGCAAGAGAAGATTATAGAATCAGAAAAGGATACAGAGGCAGTGGAAGCACCAGTTGTATCAGAATTAGTTCCAACAGAGTAGATAGTTAAAGGTAAAAAAAATTTGACAGAGGTCACTACCCCTAGTGCACCTGATAGTAAGAAGAGACAAATTGGTCAATTTTTGAAGACCTTGGAAAAGAGGTTGAAGATGATGATTAGCTTGAGTTCATCACATCTCTTAATAAAATTATTGGAAAGAATAAGAAGGTGAAGGACCTTGAAGGCAAAGTTAGAGTTTTGATAGAGAAACTTGAGAGTGTGATCAGCACTAAGGTATTTGAATTGGATCCACTTGAGAAAGCTAAAATAGTAATAAACTCTTTTGACTTTGACTTTTCTAACTTAAAGGATATTGCTAGAATAAAAGTTCAGGAAGCCTTTGAAGCAGAAATGCAACAAAATTTAAGTGTAAATATTCAAAATGATATTGGTAAATTGGATGTATGCATAAAGAATTTGAGGAAACATTTTGAGACTGGAAAGAGTTTGTATATACAATGCACAAAATAAAAAATCCTAATAGCTGAAGAAGATAAGATCAGAGAGAAGATAGATGCAATTACAGCTAAAACAAACACCTTGACAAGCCCAAATGTAAAGATAATTTTTGTAGAGAAGAACATATGGAATTTAAATGATGAAATCAGAATGTTAGCAAAGGAGAAGAATAGAAAGATGATCAGGATTAACATCTTGAGAGAGAATATCTCAATCAAGACCTCAATTGTTGAAGACCAAATTGAGCAGTGTCTTTCAGCAAAGACATCCTTTCGGAAGTTTAGCTTTAATTCCCTGCAAGCTTGTCAGACAGTAGCATACGGATTGAGTACTCTACTCAATGTTGCTAAATCCATCAGGAAGATATGGGAGAAAGATTTTGAATCATGGAAGTCAGAGTTTGGCGACTATGTTGCAAGCCTACCAGCTTTGCAATAGATGATAACAAGGTATCAAGTTTTTTTTTTGAAATTTTTGTACACCCTATCTTTGTCATTGTTGTCAAAGGGGGAGAGATAGCAGAAAATTGAAAATATGTTGAGGAAGGATTCTCATAGGGGGAGCTATTCTATGGAGTACAATATTGTATATGTGTTGTATAACATTTGGCCACAATTTTTTGTAAATACTTTGAAGTTTTGTTTGCACACTTAGCCAATTTTCCCATATGTTGCCACCAATGACAAAGGGGGAGATTGTTGGAAATTTGGCTAGTGTGGATGCATAGATGTTGTCATTATGGAAACATATGATGTCTATTGAGAGTGCAAAAACTGGAATGCAAGTATGGCAAGTTGAAGGAAGAAATTGTCTAAGTATGGATACAGTGATCCTGACAGAGCACCCGATGAAGATTTAGTTGGCGACGTCCACTGGAGAAATATTTTTGTTTGTGTAGTTAACTAAAGCTTCTAAAAAGTATGAGGATACCCCATCTCAGTGCGCATAAAGTTTAGAGTAGTATGGACGAATTTATTCGAAGTTTACTGAAGACAATTTTTACAGATAGAACAGTTTTGGAGACAGTATTAGCGAAAGAGTTAAGGGATTATTTTTTCTTGTCAAAATAATGACTTAACATTATGAAGGGATGAAATCCTAGATGTTTAATCTTGGATAAATATTTTGGAAGCCAACCATATAAAGTTATTATCTCTAATAACTCATATATTAGGCATACTTGAAATGTAATGAAATAGAGTGTGATGTGTAAAAAGAAAGAAAAGGATAACTTGCGATAGTTGTATATTGTGATAGTAGCAAAGGCTATTGATGAAAAGTTGTAAGCAGTACCATACTATAGTCAAAAACATTTTGTATTACCTGTTTGGGCAGTGAGCTCAGCTGGTGATCAGGTTTTGTAATCTAACTCCTAACAAGGGTAAGGCTTCTAACAAGGCCTAAAGTCCTTTAACCAGGACAGATCTACTATATATTGTAAATTGACTCTTAACAGGGTCCAATATCCCTAATAGGATACTTTTGATTAGTGATCTTTGTGGGTACCATCCCCACCGGGGTTTTCCCTTGGCCAGGGTTTCCTCAAGAACATATCATGTGTTATGAGTTCTTTCTATTTACTGCTATGTTTGTTAATCAACTTGATAATCTTTGCATGCACTAAAGTAATTTGTTATATCCATAAGTGGGAAAAAGAAAAATTTTGTGAAATATTGATTCACCCCCCCCTCTCAGTATTTCCTATTTCTAACACCTCTACATAGTCAGGAAATGTAACTATCTAATGATTATATGTAATGTTGAATGGATTAAATTATTTATTCTTGGTAGAAGTGAATGGAAGGAATAGTGTTGGTGTTAGGTTTCATTTATTATTGAATTCAATGGTTTCCAAGATGTGTTGAGGTGTTTGCTCCATGTTTAAAATGTTATCCGTACCTACACAATCCACTTATACAACAGTGAAATGCTATGTGGAAGGGATGGTTGATAGTGTTCCTTGAGGGAAGGGGGATTGTGAAAGACTTTCTATCATTTTATTATGGATTTTGAAAATGTTTGGATGTAGGGAAGACCAAGAGAATGAAAGATCACTCACTGATTGCATGATAACCCAATTTTGAAGGGTCACTGGTTGAGGGGATAGTCAAGGTCCAGATGATTGGGCCATTGGAGGACCCTATTTCTTTGTATTAATTTCTATTCAAATTGGATGCATGAATTTCTCCTGAATTATTGGCTGCTATGTATCTTGCAAATTCATCCATAAATCTACATATACTTCTCTAGGGTTGTAAAGCACTTAGCCATCAAAATAGAGAAAATAAATCAAAATCATTCTTTGTCCTATTTCCTTTTAACAAAGACTCAACTATCAATGATACAATACATTTGATGCCCTAAGCTATCAATACAAATGGTGCCTAGCTAGAAGCTCACAATTTGTCCATTTGATAACCATAGTCAATAACATCAAATAATGGAGTTAAAGCACGGGCTAGGGCATGACACCAGTAGAATGTGGTCAATCCAATGAGCATCTCAACAATATATAATGGTGTCATTAAACATTCCATTAATATCAAAAAATGTGAATCCAAACATTTCAAAATCGTGAATCAATATCTTTGAGCACAAGCACCAATAACATCAAATAATAGAGATAAAGCATGGGCTAGGGAATGACACAAGTAGAATGTGGTCATTTCAGAGACCATTCATGATCAAATAAAATGCAATGCATTTGAAATTTGCAGTTGAATATGATGCCAGATGCTCGAAAGATGTTGCGTGTAAAAGATACCAATCAAAGATGAAGAAATCACATACCTTCTCTCACTCTCAACTTTCACCTGCTCCTTTTCTCCCACTCCTTTTCTCTGTAATTGAAATAAAAATGATTTTGGCATTTCATATGGTGAGAACTTGATGCTAAGAAGGATCTTGTGGAATGAAGAAGCTGACGAGGAACATCTTTTGAGGAAAAGTTTGTTCGGAACCCGATATAAGATCGCTAACAAATGTTGCAAGGTAATAATTGATAGTGGAAGTTTTGATAATTTGGCATCCAAAGAGCTGGTTAACAAGTTTCAGTTGCGGAGATTGAAACATCCTAAGCCTTACCATATTGCTTGGATCCATAAGGAGCATAAACTACTTGTAAGTGAACAATACCTTGTTAAATTCAAAATTGGGAATTATCATGATGAAGTCTTGTGTGATATTATGCCTATGGACTGTTGTCATATTCTTTTGGGCAGACCTTGGCAATATGATAGGAAAGATTTGCATGATTGTAGATTAAACCAATATACTATTTGGATGGATGGAAAGAAACAAGTATTGTTGCCTTTGATAGAGAAGTTTGATGAAAGTCACTGTACCACAGTCAAAGTATGTTTGGTTGATGGTAAAAAGTTTGCAAGAGAAATGAAAGAACATAATGTTTGCTTTGCTTTAATTCCAAGAAAGACTGAGAAACAAGATGAGTTAGAACATGCACCTGAGGTTTAGCCTTTGTTGAATGAATTTCATGACATTATTTCTGATAATGTACCTACTAGTTTACCACCTATGAGAAGTATAAGTGATTGTATGGATTTGATACCAGGAGCTAGTTTGCCTAATAAAGCACTCCATAGGTTGACACCTAATGAAAAGACTGAATTTAATAAACAAGTGCAAGAATTTCTTGAGAGAGGTTTGATTAGGGAAAGTTTGAGTCCTTGTCCAGTACCTACTATATTAGCACCTAAAAAGAATGGAGAATGGAGAATGTGCACTGATTCTAGAGCTATAAACAAGATAACAGTAAAGTACAATTTCCTTTGCTTAGGATGGATGACATAATGGATAGTTTGAGTGGAGAAAAGTATTTCACAAAGATTGATTTGAAAAGTGGATATCATCAGATTAGGATTAGAGAAGGGGATGAATGGAAAACTTCTTTTAAGACTAATGAAGGTTTGTATGAATGGTTGGTTATGCCTTTTGGTTTGAATAATGCACCTAGTACTTTCATGAGGCTGATGAATGAAGTTCTGAAAAGATTCTTGGGTAAGTTCGTGATTGTATATCTTGACGACATCTTGATATTTAGTAGGAGTAAGGAAGAACATCTTGAACATATCAGTCAAGTATTGCAGAGATTGAAGGAAGAAAAAGTGCTGATTAATTTAAAGAAATGTTCATTTATGAAAGAAGAGATTGTATACCTTGGCTTTGTCATTTCAGCTGATGGATTGAAGATGGATCCTGAGAAAGTGAGAGCTATAGTTGATTGGCCTACACCAAAGAATGTTGGAGAGGTAAGATCATTTCATGGATTGGCTAGTTTTTATAGGAAGTTCGTCAGAAATTTTAGTTCTATTTGTAATGCTATGACTGAAACTATGAGAGGAGATAAAAAGGATTTCAAATGGACACATGGAGCACAAAAGAGTTTTGAAACATTGAAACAAAGAATTGCAGAGTTGCCTACACTTGCTTTGCCTGATTTTAGTAATTTTTTTCAAGTTGAATGTGATGCTAGTGGAAGTGCAATTGGAGCTATTTTGAGTCAAGAAGGAAAACCTATAGATTTCTTTAGTGAAAAGTTGAATGATGCTAAAAGAAAATATTTAGTTTATGACTAGGAATTCTATGCTATTGTTCAAGCTTTGAAGAAATGGAGACATTATTTGATGCCTAAAGATTTTGTGTTGTATACTAACCATAAAGCTTTGCAGTATTTGGGAAGTCAAAAGAAGTTGAATCAGAGACATATGAAGTGGGTTGAGCTCTTGCAGAACTTTTCCTTTTCATTGAAGCATAAAAGTGGACAGTCAAATAAGGTTGTTGATGCCTTGAGTTGAAGAATAAGTTTGATGATAGAGATGAGAGTTGAGGTACTTGGTTTTGATGATTTGAAGTGTTTGTATGAAACTAACATTGATTTTGCAGAACCGTGGAAAGCTTGTAAGGAACACACAGTAAGTGATAAGTGGACTGATTATTTCATTCAAGAAGACATGTTGTTTAAAGGAATTCAGTTGTGCATACCTAGAGGATCTATGAGAGAGAACATAATGAAGGAGAAACATAGTGGTTGACTTGCCGAACATTTTGGGATTGATAAGACTGTGAATTTGATTTCAAAAAGATACTTTTGGCCACATATTTATAGAGATGTACAAAGAATGGTTAGAGGTTGCAGAATTTGTCAAGTGGCAAAAGGAACTAGTCAGAATTTGGGATTGTATACACCTTTTCCTATACTTGATAGACCTTGGGAAGATGTGAGTATGGACTTTGTTCTTGGATTGCCTAGAACTCAAAGAGGTAATGATTCTATTTCAGTAGTGGTTGAAAGATTTTCTAAGATGGCTCATTCCATACCTTGTAAGAAGACATTTGATGCATTGCATGTAGCTGAATTATTCTTCAAGGAAGTGGTAAGATTGCATGGTTTGCCTAAGTCTATTGTTTCAGATAGAGATACTAAGTTTACTGATTACTTTTGGAGAAAACTTTGGAAAAAGATGAATACGGAGTTGAAGTTTAGTTCTACATTTCACCCTCAGAGAGATGGACAAACTAAAGTTGTGAACAAAAGTTTTGGAAACCTGTTGAGATGTTTAGTTGGAGAGAAACCTGCTAATTAGGATTTGATTTTGGCACAAGTAGAGTTTGCATATAATATTTCTATCAATAGAAGCACTAAGAGGACACCATTGGAGATTTTTATTGTATTTCATCCTAAGGGAACCATAGAGCTGAGAGATTTACCTACTAAGACAAGAAGAAGTGTTGAAGCTGAGGATTTTGCAGTGTACATGAGAACTTTACATGATGAAGTTAAAAAGAATTTGGAGGATAGTAATTTGAAATATAAACAAAGAGTAGACAAGAGGAGACATAAATCTTTTGAATTTGGAGACGAGGTTATGATTCATTTGAAAAAGAATAGATTTCTAGTTGGTACCTACAACAGGCTGAAAATGAAGAAGTTTGGACCTTGTAAGATTCTAAAGAAGTTTGACAGTGGAAATGCTTATGAAGTGGAATTACCAGAGGACATAGATATATCACCTATAATCAATATTGTTGATATATTTGAGTACTTTGAATCAAATGGTGAGATTTAATATGATCTAGACTATCCTAAGAAGAATAGAGAAAACATTGAGAAGATCTTGAATAAAAGAGTGAGCAAAAGTACAATAGGAAAAGACTACATGGAATATCTAATTCAGTGGAAAGACAAGCCAGTTGAAGACAGTTCATGGATTACACAAGCTGAGTTGGATCTTTATGATTTGGGTCAGAATATGAGTAGTGGCTGATGTGGACATCAATTCTTTATTTACTCTAGGTGATTGATGTAGGAGCATCTTGGGTCTTTGAGCAATCTTGCATCAACCAAAAACATTTCCTGATTTCTGTACCTATTTTCTATTGTTTGCATTATAATATTTTCATTTGTTGGTTTCATGCTATGTGAAGCTCACATAATGTTGAGGACCTATTTGGGAACCTTCTCCTATGGTTGCATAAGAATTGGATAGACTGTTTCAAAGTTACAACTATTTTTGCCATCGGAGCCATATTTTCCTATAGTTTTGGTGAAGATTGTGTGTAGTGGTGCTCATGATCCTTAATGATTCAGAATATGCACCCTTATAAAATTTTAGAGGACCTAAATTAATATCCTTTCCCAAAGGCACATTTCCTAATTCATTATGAGTCCAAAGTTATGACCATCATGCTTGAGGACCTATTTTCTACCAGTTTTCGGGTGAAACATGTAGTGTTTCTTCTTGCATCGTGCCATGTGATCAAATGGAGAATTTCACCCTTAAATTAATTTTATTGGGTCATGTGAGGACCTAAATCCTAAGGTGCATCAAGTGGTGATCAATATTTCATTAATTTTGATTTAAATCTTCCAAACTAGACCTATAATGTAATTAAATGCCTGACCGGCTGACTTGTGACTTAGCTAGCTATATAAGGATTCTAGATTGATGTAGTAGGGCATCATAAAGAGGTAGCTATAGGAAGGATTATCAAGATATATCATTGGATACAAAGATAGGATGCAAGAAGTAGTTTTGATTTCATAATTGTCATTGTATAAGGCCAAAATCCGAAAGGCCTCACAACCGGGCATGTTGAAAGAAATAATATAATTCTCTATTGTTGCTGCCAGTTGATTTCCTCATATCCATTGTGAATTCATTTCTTTCATGTGATATTATATTTCTTCCATTGTGTAACTCTGAGAAGGGCTTTTTTGTGGATTCAAGTGGAGTCAATTCTTCTTGATTCTACTTGTATCTACCCTACCCTTGTGTCAAGTGGTATCAGAGCAAGTTCTTCCTTGTGGAATGGATTATGGAGAACCTTATTGGATTGGTTGTAGGGTGATAGATATGAGATCTAACCTATAGCTTGTAGAAGGTTACAATCTTGTTGGAACCTGATTGTCAAAATGGTTCGTGGTAGAGGAAATGATAATGCTATCATGGATATGCTGAGGTAGATTGCAACTAGGCTTGAAGCTATAGAGATAGCCTAGAGAAGAGGCGCACATCTTGAAGATGTTAGTGATGAAGAAGAAGAAGCATCACCTAATCCTGAACCTAAATTTGAACAAGATGATGAAATACTTTTGAGAGTTTTGTCTAAAGCTAACTCCAGACCTCCAGTTGAAGTTTCTTTCTATGATGGAAGAATTGAGACTGGTGCACTTTTGGATTGGATGTCTGAGATGGATAAGTAATTTGAGTATGAAGGTAATCCTAATAATAAGAAGGTTAAGATAGTAGTCACAAAGTTGAAAGGGCATGCATCTCTTTGGTGGGATCATTTGCAAACTGAGAGACAAAAGAGAGGAAAATAAAAGATCAAGACATGGATGAAGATGCTTGTAAAGATGAAGAAAAAGTTTCTTCTAGCTGACTACCAAGTTATTCTAATGAGAAAAATGAAAAATCTAAGAAAAAAGGACATGACTGTGAAAGAATATACTAAGGAATTTTACAAATTGGATATCAGATCTGGACATGTGGATAATGATGTTGGGAAAGTGGCTAGATATATGAATGGCTTGAAGACATCTATTCAAGATGAGATCAGCTATGTGAAGATAGCTAGTGTGGAAGAAGCATACCAATTTACTTTGAAGGCTAAAGAGAGATTGACAAAGAGACATGAACAAAGACAAAGAGGAAGAGGTGGCAGATTTTAGAGAAGTAGAGGAAGATCTTATGGAGAAAATAGCAGATTTGACAATGCAACACAAGATAAAGGATGGAAAGATGAGCCTGCTAAAAGAGGTAACTACTCTAGAGGTAGCTATAGTGGTTACTCTAGGAATAACAATAATGGGAAAAGAGAAGAGAAACCATGGTTTAAAGGTACTTGTTACAAATGTGGTGAAGAAGGACATAGAGCTTTTGAGTGTACTAACTCTGGAAAGAAGAATGGAAGTAATGGCACAAATAATTTGGCTTGTGAAGAAGTTGAGGAAATGTTTAATGAACTTGAAAATGGTGAGAATTTGATGCTAAGAAGGATCTTGTGGAATGAAGAAGCTGATGAGGAACCTATTTTGAGGAAAATTTTGTTCAGAACAAGATGTAAGATTGCCGACAAATCTAGCAAGGTAATCATTGATAGTGGAAGTTCTGATAATTTGGCATTTGAAGAGCTATTAACAAGTTGTAGTTGTAGAGATTGAAACATCCTAAGCCTTACCATATTGCTTGGATCCATAAGGAGCATAAAATACTTGTAAGTGAATAATGCCTTGTTAAATTCAAAATTGGGAATTATCATGATGAAGTCTTGTGTGATATTATGCTTATGGACTGTTGTCATATTCTTTTGGGTAGACCTTGGCAGTATGATAGGAAAGCTTTTCATGATGGTAGATTGAATCAATATACTATTTGGATGGATGGAAAGAAACAAGTATAGTTTCCTTTGATAGAGAAGCTTGATGAAAGTTAGTGTACCACAGTCAGTGTATGTTTGGTTGATGGTAAAAAGTTTGCAAGAGAAATGAAAGAATAGAATGTTTGCTTTGCTTTAATTCCAAGAAAGACTAAAAAATAAGATAAGTTAGAACATGTACCTAAGGTTAAGACTTTTTTGAATGAATTTCATGACATTATTTCTAATAATGTACTTGATGGTTTACCCCCTATGAGAAGTATAAGTCATTGTATGGATTTGATACTTGGAGCTAGTTTGCCTAATAAAGCACCACATAGGTTGACACCAGATGAAAAGATTGAATTGAATAGACAAGGGCAAGAATTGCTTGAGAGAGGTTTGATTAGGGAAATTTTGAGTCCTTGTGCAATATCTATTATATTAGCACCTAAAAAGAATGGAGAATGGATAATGTGCACTGATTCTAGAGCTATACACAAGATAATAGTAAAGTACAAATTTCCTTTGCCTATGATGGATGACATAATGGATAGTTTGAGTGGAACAAATTATTTCACAAAGATTAATTTGAAAATTCTATATCATCAGAATAGTATCAGAGAAGGGGATGAATGGAAAACTTCTTTTTAGACTAATGAAGGTTTGTATGAATGGTTGGTTATGCCTTTTGGTTTGACTAATCCAGCTAGTACATTCATGAGGCTGACGAATGAAGTTCTGAAAAGATTCTTGGGTAAGTTTTTGATTGTATATCTTGATGAAATCTTGATATTTAGTAAGAGTAAGGAAGAGCATCTTGAACATATCAGACAAGTATTGCAGAGATTGAAGGAAGAAAAGTTGTTGATTAATTTGAAGAAACGTTCATTTATGAAAGAAGAGATTGTATACCTTGGCTTTGTAATTTCAGCTGATGGATTGAAGATGGATCCTAAGAAAGTGAGAGCTATACTTGATTGGCCTACACTAGAGGATGTTGGAGAGGTAAGATCATTTCATGGATTGGCTAGTTTTTATAGGAAGTTCATTAGAAATTTCAGTTCTATTTGTAATGCTAAAACTGAAACTATGAGAAGAGATAAAAAGGATTTCAAATGGACACATGGAGCACAAAAGAGTTTTGAAAAATTGAAACAAAGAATTACAAAGTTGCCTACACTTGTTTTGTCTGATTTTATTAAAGTTTTTCAAGTTGAATGTGATGCTAGTGGAAGTGCAATTGGAGCTATTTTGAGTCAAGAAGGAAAACCTATAGCTTTCTTTAGTGAAAATTTGAATGATGCTAAAAGAAAATATTCAGTTTATGACCAGGAATTCTATGCTATTTCTCAAGCTTTGAAGAAATGGAGACATTATTTGATGCCTAAAGATTTTGTGTTGTATACTAAGCATAAAGCTTAACAGTATTTGTGAAGTCAGAATAAGTTGAACTAGAGACATATGAAGTGGGTTGAGTTCTTGCAGAATTTTTCCTATTCATTGAACCATAAAAGTGGACAATCAAATAAGGTTGATGATGCCTTGAGCCGAAGAAGAAGTTTTCTGATAGAGATGAGAGTTAAGCTACTTGGTTTTGATGATTTGAAGTGTTTGTATGAAATTGACATTGATTTTGAAGAACCTTGGAAATCATGTAAGGAACACATAGTAATAGATAAGTGGACCGATTATTTCATTCAAGAAGACATGTTGTTTAAAGGAATCTAGTTGTGCATACCTAGAGGATCTATGAGAGAGAACATAATGAAGGAGAAACATAGTGGTGGACTTGCTGGACATTTTGGGATTGATAAGACTGTGAATTTGATTTCAAAAAGATACTTTTGGCCACAGATTTATAGAGATGTATAGAGAATGGTTAGAGGTTGTAGAATTTGTCATGTGGCAAAAAGAACTAGTCAAAATCTGGGATTGTATACACTTTTTCCTATACTTGATAGACTTTGGGAAGATGTGAGTATGGACTTTGTTCTTGGATTGCCTAAAATGTAGAGAGGTAATGATTCTATTTTGGTAGTGGTTGAAAGATTTTCTAAGATGGCTCATTTCATACCTTGTAAGAAGAGATCTGATGCATGGCATGGTTTTCCTAAGTCTGTTGTTTCAAATAGAGATACGAAGTTTACTGGTTACTTTTGGAGAACACTGTGGAAAAAAGATGAATATAGAGTTGAAGTTTAGTTCTACATTTCACCCTCAGAAAGATGGATAGACTGAAGTTGTGAACAAAAGTTTGGGAAACTTGTTGAGATGTTTAGTTGGAGAGAAACCTGCTAATTAGGATTTGATTTTGGCACAAGGAAAGTTTGCATATAATAATTCTATGAATAGAAGCACTAAGAGGACACTATTTGAGATTGTTACTAGATTTCATCCTAAGGGAACCATAGAGCTGAGAGATTTACCTACTGAGACAAGAAGAAGTGTTGAAGCTAAGGATTTTGTAGTGTACATGAGATCTTTACATGATGAAGTTAAAAAGAATTTGGAGGATAGTAATCTGAAATATAAACTAAGAGAAGACAAGAGAAGGAGAAATACATATTTTGAAGTTGGATACGAGGTTATGATTCATTTGAAAAAGAATAGATTTCCAATTGGTACCTATAACAAGCTGAAAATGAAGAAGTTTGGACCTTTTAAGATTCTGAAGAAGTTTGACAGTGGAAATTCTTATGAAGTGGAATTATGAGAGGACATGGATATATCACCTATATTCAATATTGCTAATATATTTGAGTACTTTGAATCAAATGATGATATTGAAGATGATCTAGACTATCTTAAGAAGAATAGAGACAACATTGAGAACATCTTGAATAAAAGAGTGAGCAAAAGTACAAGAGGAAAAGACTACGTGGAATATCTAGTTTAGTGGAAAGACAAGCCAGTTGAAGATAGTTAATGGATTACACAAGCTGAGTTGGATCTTTATAATTCAGGTCATAATATGAGTAGTGCATGATTTTGAAATTAGTTCTTTATTTACCCCGGGTGTCTGATGCAGGAGCATCTTGGGTCTTTGAGCAATCTTGCATCAACCAAAAACATTTCTTGATTTCTCTACCTGTTTTCTGTTGTTTTCATTATAATCTTTGAATTTTTTAGTTTCATGCTATGAAAATATTACATAATGTTGAGGACCTATTTGGGAACCTTCTCCTATGGTCTCATAATAATTGGATAGACTATTTCAAAGTTACAACTATTTTCCTTTTCGTCAGAGCCCTATTTTCTTGTAGTTTTGGTGCTGATTGCGTGTAGCGTTGCCCATGATCCTTAATATATCAGCCTATGAAACCTTAGGTCATTTGAGAGGACCTAAAGTAATATCCTTTCCCAAATGATCATTTCCTAATTAATTATGATTCAAAAGTTATGACTATTTTTCTCGGGGACCTATTTTTTGCCAGTTTTCGGGTGAAACGTGTAGTGTTTCTTCTTGCACCATGCTATGTGATCAAATGGGGCCTTGCACCCTTAAAGTAATTTTATTGGGTCATTTGAGGACCTAAATCCTAAGGCACATCAAGTGGTGATCACTCTTTCATTAATTTTGATTTAAATCTTCTAGATTGGACCTATAATGTAATTAAATGCCTGACTGGCCGACTTGTGGCTTAGCTAGCTATATAAGGAGTCTAGATTGATGTAGTAGGAAATCATCAAGAGGTAGATCTAGGAATTATGATCAGGATATATCATTGGAGACAAAGATAGGATGCAAGCTGTAATTCTAATTTCATAATTCTCATTGCATAAGGCAAAAACCCGGAAGGCCTCACAGCCAGCCATGTTGAAAGAAATAATTATAATTTTCTATTGTTGCTGCCAGTTGATTGCCTCATATCCATTGTGATTTCATTTCTTTCATGTGATATTATATTTCTTCCATTGTGTAACTCTAATTAGGGCTTGTTTGTGGATTCAAGTGGAGTCAATTCTGCTTGATTTTATTTGTATCTACGTTGTCCTTGCATCATAGTCATAACTAGGAGAAATGCTAGAGGTGGGGCAAGGAATACAAATCCAACAGTTTTAGACTCATTAAGACAAATTTCTGCTAGAGTGGAGGAAGTAGAGACTACTCACAAGAGAGGGAAGCATATAAAAGATGCAAGTGATGAAGAAGGAGGTGAACAAAAGATCAAGATCAAGCAGTGGATGGAGAGAAAAATGAGGCACAACTAGAGTTAAGTAGTGAAGAGGAGAGGTTCATTAGAGCCTTGACTAATATTAACAAGAAACATCATTTCAACCTACCTGATTACTATGAAAACCTAGATGTTGATGAGTTTATAGATTAGATCAGAGAGATGGATAAATATATTGAGCTTGAAGGGACTAGTGAGGAAAATAAAGTGAAGTATGCATGTACCAAGTTAAAAGGACATGCATCCTTATGGTGGGAACATCTATTGAAAGATCAACAAACAAGAGGTAAAGAAAAGATCAAATCTTGGGATAGGATGGCAAAAAATTTGAAATTTAAGTTCTTGACTGAGGATTACGAAGTCAGTTTGTAGAAATTAAAGAAAAGAGACCTAAGTGTCAAAAGTCATAATGAGGAGTTCTATAAGCTGAACATTATATTTGGTCATATAGATGATGAAGTTGAACAAGCTTCTCACTATACTAATGGTTTGAAGTTGTTCATACAAGATGAAATTAGTTTGTTATCGATTAGGAGTCTAGAAGATGCTTATAAGTGGGCCATGAAGGTTGAAGAAAAGATGAATAGGAAGCATGAGAAAAGACAAAGAGGCAGAGGTGGAAGATTTCAAAGAGGAAGAGGTAGATCATTTGTAGATCAAAGAAAGAAAGACTCAAAAGTTAAGGAAAATGAACGATATAGGATAAATGAAAGGAGAAGTTTCAATGGTACTTATTTTAATTATGGTGAAGTAGGACACATATCCTTTGAATGAAAGCATGGTAACTCTAAGAAGAAGGAAAAAATAAGTAGGAGAATTATATTTTTTGGTGAGGAATCTACCAATTTAGTAAAAAAAAATATAGCAAAGGAAGGTGCAACCTTGATGACTAGGAGAGTCTTATATCATGGATAACAAGAGAAGGAACTAGTACAAAGGAAGAATTTGTTTTGAACCAGATGTAAGACCTACAAGACATGGTATGTAATGTTTTCATAGACAATGGTAGTTCAAATAGTCTTTCTTCAAAGGATCTTGTTAAAAAATTAAATTTGCAAAGATTCAATAATCCTAAATCATATCAAATTGCATGGATATAAGATGAACACAAGGTGCTGGTAAGTAAAAAAAGCCTAGTTAAATTCAAGCTCTGGATGTATTTTGATGAGGTTTTGTGTGCCTATAGATGTGGTGCATGAGCACCAAGGACAAAGCCTGAACCATGGAGGCATACCAGGATCACTAAAGATCCTAGGGTGATGGGACAAGACCATATAAGGTCACTTTGCATTGTAATGGACCATAATTGGTTATTTTATGTTATTTACATCATATTTTGTAATTATTATGATAATTGGTTAATGGGATCAAAAATGATGTCATGTAAGCCTTTAAATGGCATGAGGGTTAAAGATGTAACCTTGGGGTCACTTAATGGATCCAAGGACTTATGTAAAGGTCAAGGACCTATAAGGATGTATATGTTCATAATATGGCAATTAATGCCATTAAAACCATGTAAGTGCACTTAAAACTACACAAGATGCAAAAGATGTAAAATTGCATTTTAATGCAATTATAGCCTATAAGGCTCATGTGGGGGTTAGTGAAGAAGATTGCAGATGAATATTCAATATATTATTCAATAACCAAGAGGATTTTTTATACAATGTAGATGGTTACCAATTGACATATGGTTGGATAGTTACAAACTACCCAAACAATGTATTACGCCAACATTTCCCCCCCTTAATACATTGATCTTGAATGATCATACTCATATTTCTCTAGGGACCCCCCCTTAAGGCTTACATAACAAAACATGCTGAGTAAATAATCTGAGAAAATATTTTCAAAAAATTATCTTTTGAAGTACCAAATCCTCAATCATGTAAGGCTCCATTAACTTGTCTCTTAACCCATAGAAAGGTGTAGCTTTGAGTTGTGTTCTTAAGCTCTCAGTCCCGAACTCTTGAATCATAAAGTGTTGAATTATTCAACAATGATCCCTAAGATATATGATATATCTCTATCATTGTCTAGTGACCACGAAAAGGTATAATTCTTGACCATGTACTCTTAAGCTCACTTGACAACAATCCATATTGAGTGCGATATCTAGTCCCAAACCTGTCCTCAAAATGAATCTTCAAAAGACATGCATTGTGCAAACTTGTCAGCATTAGAAAGCTAAACAAAATTGAAAATAAAAAAAGGCCAAAAATGCTTCTCATATAGAACACCATCTCAAAGAGAGAAGATGACTTGAGATGATGGAAATTCCTCCATCCTCTGATATCACCAACCTCCAGATGCTAAAGTTCAAAGCATAAGATTGTGATTAATAGGAGACTGGAAATCATTAATGACCTCTCCATCATCTGACATGTCCTCATTTTTAAGGCATTGTTCTTTTATTTTTCCTTTAAGAACATCACTAGCTTTGGTTCTACAAACCCATGTTGTGTGCCCCTTTTTCTTATAGTAAAAACATTTATTGTCATTTCTATTTATATTTGACCATTTCTTAGTACTATGTGAGTATAATGCCTAGTCTATTTGATGATCTTCTTCTATGACTTCCTTTGTCCTCTTTTCTTCTGCTAGAAGGGCTGAAATCATAACCTCCAGAGTCTGCAAAGTGAGTTGAATTAGTGTAAAGACAACATTACTATATTTGGAAGATAAGATATTTAATAGGATGGCCTTAGCATCATCATCATCAACAAGAGCCTTAACCTCTCCAAGTTCTCTTATGAGAGACCTTAAATTACTTATATGATTTGACATTGTGATCCCATTTTCCATTTTGAATCGAAACAATTGAATTTTTAGTGAAAACATAACATTGGAAGATTTTGTTCCAAACAACTTATTTAGATTATCCTAAATATCGGCATAAGTGTTATCTAGATCTACATGGTGAAGTTTAGAATCTTTAAGAGCAAGACCAATAATAGCCTTAGCTTTATGATCTCTATTGTTCCACTCCAACAATTTATTTGCATATGTGGGTGGTTTTTCTTTTTCACTTACTATGTCCCATAGGTTTTTAATCATTAATTGCATTTGTATTTTTATTCTCCATGTATAAAAATTGAAACTGGAGTATTTATCTAATGAAAGCTCCATCACAAACAATATAATCCCAATCAATAATTTTAATGCAAATATGCATTATCATTGTCCCAAATATAGATAAAATGATGTAGATTTAAATTTTGACATTAACCTCCAAATAATAGAATTTATTTGAATATCAATATTGAATTTGTGCATACCTTTCTTAAAATTTCCTACATGCTATTTCCATGTCTTTTTATGCCAATGAAACTTGTAAATATCCCTTTACTATGCACTCTATCTGTTACTTCCTCGTACCCTCATCATTTTTATGTGTGTATCGAACTAAAAGTATGGACTTCACAATTTTGAATTCTATTGTAACCACTAATGTCCTAAGACTTCATCTACCCACTCAACTTCTTTCACAACTTTTAAAACTACACCAAATAGTGGTAAGGAATCCTCAACACTAAAATTCCCATGCTGAAACCTATTATATCTCGCTATCACTCAGATCATGGCCGCTCTTCCACTAGTTCTAGCAATTTTTTGGTTGAATGTTCTATGATCACTTCTCCACCATTTTCTACTCTAGCAATGAACATCTACAAGTGCATCCAATTATGCAGTTTACAATGAAATCTTTGTTGTTAAGGCATTCAATTTTTGCTAACAATAAACCAGAATTCTTTGTCTTCTCTTTCAATTCCGCCCAACACATCTTTCCATGTCATTGATAACAAGAATCATTGATGTGTGTTCTACAACAATACACAACTTCACACAAATTCTATTCACAATGTGGCTTCAACATTTGAATAGTATCATTGTGGCTTCACATGTTCACACATCAAATTGGTTCATTGCAATGCTAGCTCTGATACCACATGAAGAAGATTGTAGATATAATTAGATATATTATTCCATAACCAAGAGGAGTTTTTATACAATGTAGATGATTACCAACTAACATATGGTTGGATAGTTACAAACTACCCAACAATGTATTACGCCAATAGTTAGAAGGTTGGGAAGGTTGTCTAAAACCTTTTAAATGTGTTTAGAAGGGGCATTAGTCATTATGTTGTTGAGTTGACAACATTGGTTGTCAACTTGACAATAAACTTTAGTTATGTTTCATGTTTAATAGTCAATTGGGGACTCTTGCCAATTTTGTGTAGTTAATTTGGTTGCACTTGGTATATGGGTGTCTAGAAGTCTATTTATTTGTTGATCCACATGAGTGGAAGAGAGGTGTGCAGTATGGTATGAAGAAGGAATAAATGTAATGATTCTAAATCAATTAAAATAACCAAATTCTTTGCAAACTGTGTACTACCTGTGGGTATAGTCAGGGCAACAATGAATTCCTTTATTTGCATAGAACTTGATCATGATTAAGTGGTGATGTAATATCTATGTTTTGTCTTTTTATTACATTTTCACATCATTATTTCACTATTTTTATTGCATTTAAGGAAAAGCAAATTCCCTAGTGTTGGGATAGTGACTGGGTTTGGGGTCACAAGCGGTGATTGGGATTGAAGTCTCCTTAAGAGGATTGACTCTCTCACCCCCTGTAATCACTGTGATTGGTGGGAGATTTCTAAAATTTATTATATCCTTGTATTGTAGTGTTCTTATGTAGGGATAGAAGATGTTGTGTTTAAGAGATCACATAACAGTGGGGATTGTTGATTGAAGGAGAGCCTGATTTGACACCAATCACATGGAGGATGAATACTCTTCATGCTTGTTGATTTTTATGATGCATTATTTATTTTGGGGTCCAAGTGTATTTTTTGGATCCATTGGTTTTATCTAGAGATGGTGGTATAGGTTATTTTATATAAGCCCTAGTTGTGTGACCCTAGAAGTAAGGGTTTGGTGACTAGAAGGGGTATGGGTTGAGACCTTAAATATTGAGAATATTTTGTATTTAAAACTTATCTAATAATTTTTCTTGGTTCAGAGGTAGGGGAGTGAAGACATTTATGAGTTTCTTTCTCAATGGGATAGAATTGGGCCTAGTTTATGGTTGCTAGGGTATTGGATCTGATAGATGGTCCAAAAGAGTGTGCCTTAAGACTTGGGTAGGATTTAGAAAATCCAAAATGGTATCTAGATCACTCAATAGTTTCTTGAGTTGTTTGGTAATATTGGAAGAAAAACCTAAAGATTTGTGACTGGTGAAGGCTAGAAGTCTAGAAGGTTAATCAAGTGAGTTGTGTGGGAGATCACTTAACCAGAATTGGTGGGTTGGTGAAACATGGAATATTGACCATGTTAAGATGTTATAACATACTAGAACAAGGGTGGAAGGCTACTTTGAAGTTTTGACTACTTGGAGGCTCTAGGTGCATTGGGAGAAGCATCTTATATAGTGGATCCTTGTGAAGGATGTTTGATGTGAGAAGTTGTCTCAATTATTGACTAATTGATCAATCATTTCCATCAAGGTATGGGCTCAAAGAGTCTTAGACACCAACCTCTACATTGGGTAGTATCAAAGTGAGTAAGTTATAGGATTTAGAAGGTTGAAGGTCCTTTATTGAGGCCTTGGATTTGAAGTATCCTCCTTATGTGTTCCAAAGTGGTGGCTAGAAACTAGAATAATCCTAGGCTAGGGAAGATATTATTGAAAAGGTTAGAGAAGGAGATGTACTATGTTTGGAAAGAGTATCTGGCCCATGAGAGGAAAAGAGACCAAGAAAAAAAAGGAAATAGAAGAAGCCAAGAAGAGGCAAGAAGAGGAAAGATGGAGAAAAATTGAAGAGGATTCAGATAAGAATATTGAGAAGTGAGAGAAGATAGCACTACTCTTGGAGAAAGTAGTAGATGATGCTGAAGAAGTTTAGTAATAGATTAACCATGAAGAACATAGGAGAAAAGAGGTTCTAAAGGAGTCAGAGATTGATGATGAAGTTGTTGATGAAGGAAGCATTGATTCAAGTCTTGAAAGGCTTGAAAATGAAAAAGTTTCACAAGTAGGGGTAATGATATGTCCTTTAATGATGAATAATGGTGAGAAGCTTGATAGCATGGTCATAGAGGAAGCCAAGATGATTGAGGAGTCATTGGTATGCCAAGGAGAAAGGCACGAGGAGGAAGACCAACAAGAGGTGGCAGTAGGGGTGAAAGAACCTACCAATGGTGTCATGAGTGTGGCTAAAGAGGAAGCCATGTATGATGAAGAAAATTTGGAGTGCCTAGAAGAGAGGCATGATGTGAAAGATGCATTGGTCTCTATGAGGAGAGACTCAAAACTTGAAGATAAGGAAGAGTTAAAGGTTGCAATAGTAGTCTCTTGGAATGAGGCTAAGAATAAAATGAAGAATGATGATCAAAATGTGGTTTACATTTTGCCCATGGGAGGAAATCAGATTTTGAAGATGCTTGAATCCATGTTGGAGGAACACTACACAAGGATGCCATGGATCAATAGTTGTATCATCTTAAAATGGAAGTGTAAGGAATGGGAACACTGAGAGGGGAGGGGGGGGGCTGAATCAATGTTCACTAAACTTTATCCTTTTACTTCAATCTTTATACTAAACTTTAAATGCTTAAGTACTAAATTAAACATTCACATAATCATGAAACATGAAATCAACAAATGACACCAATATGGTTACAGGGAAAGCCAAATAGGTAAAAACCCCAGTGGGAGTTGACACCCACTAATATTCTGCACTAGTGTTTTGTGATCCTTGTTAGAAGATCCTTTACCCTGTTAGGAGTAGCTTTACAATGCTTTAAGTACGGTAGACCTTGTTAAGGGTCAGACCCTATTAGGAGTCTTTTACAATGATCCCTATTAGGGGAGTGGACTCACTATCCTAGAGCTCACTACTCAAATGATGAATGCTACAACCTTCTGATTTTAGATACACACTATATCTGCAAGTGAACTATCACTGTGACACTGCTTGTCAGATTAGTTCCTTTGATGCAGTAATGCTTTGACATCTTGCAAAGCTCTAATACATCTTATGATGACTTCACATACTTCTGATCTTCTTATCACAACTCTCTTGCAACTTCCATACTGAATACAATGGGTGCATCTTATATTTATATGCTTATAAAAAATAAACAATTAGGTCGACCCTATAACTAATTACAAACAACACTTCCAAATGAATTGTCTTAAGCATGCTTACAATTATAAATATAAACATGTTGGAAACCTAAATACAATGGGCATATAACCTTTACAACAT
The DNA here is from genome assembly GCA_027943335.1 of Chamaecyparis obtusa. Lineage (NCBI taxonomy): Eukaryota > Viridiplantae > Streptophyta > Pinopsida > Cupressales > Cupressaceae > Chamaecyparis > Chamaecyparis obtusa. The sequence goes on along the minus strand of BSBK01002553.1, from coordinate 929,237 downwards.
TACATTATAACCACAAACCAAAATACTAACTATCTGCTTCATGCTCTATTCTCTGTTGGAACATACTGGTTGTGCAACTTCAACTGACTGTAACTTTCACATCTTTGCATATCTACTTATGCACTCAAAAATTAAGCATAATTATAGTCTAATAAACTTAACTTCTAGGGTGCATACAATAATTCATCTGTACACACATGCGCTGATGCTTTGAGCTACATTAACCCTATACACTATCCAGTCTTCAACACTTAGCTGATTTATGATCTTCTCATTAGGTGCGCTGACTCCAAACTACTATATGACTTTATTTCCATAATGACAACACTATATTTAGTCATATACTTTAGTATAGACAACTTTCCAACAATCTCCCCCTTTGTCATTGATGGTAATAAAGGAATATGGCCAAGTTGCTAACTATCCTTAACACAAAACTTTTTGTCTTCTATACATTCTTTATACATAATCTAATATCTCCCTATACATATATATAATCCATATTCTATACACAACTCCCCCTTTGACATTAATCTATATTCTATATTCTGGATCTCCTTCTTCCAAAAGTTTATCAATGAATTGACTATTTGTAGATGGGCGCATAAAGCATACTATAACTTCTCCATCTTCTCCAAGACTACACTCAGGCCTTGATCATAGGTTATCATGGTGGCATCAATCTCCTTTATGTTTTGATTCATAATGTCTAGTGAGGGTGCAAGAGCATTCCTCAACTGAGTCTGTCTAGACCTTATCTTTTCCATCTCTTTCTCTGCCTTTTCAATCTTGTCTAACTAACCTTGGTAGATATTGTTGCACATGTTCACATTAGTGGATTTTTCTTTTACTGAACTCTTCACTTGCTCAATCATAGCTTTTGCCTCTTTTATTTTGAAATGAGCATTAGTAAGCTTATCTTGTTCCATGCATTCTACAATGATTTTCCTTCCTTCATTTGCAAATTCTTTTAAGGATGCTTGTCCTGCCTTAAGTGAATTTAGATCTAGAGCAAAGTTGCTCATCAATTCATTTACTCTCTTCTTTAAGTACTTCTCTTCTGCCACTATGGATGCAGATTCTTCTAGGCTAGAAAAATCTCTTTTGAACTGTGAGATGATTGTACTCACATCATCAACCCAGTGTAATTTTAACACTTTCTTATCTGTAGGAAACATACTTTTTAGAATGTTCACTGATTCCACAAGGAGAGGATTTCTCATGACTTGATTCTCCTTTGCCTTTTCCATAGCCAGGACATTGAACTTAATCTAGTGTTCTTCTTTCCATGAGTCCAAACTGCTTGTTTCAGGAGTCAAACTTGACAACAATGCTAATGAGGGAGTGATGGGAGTGTTATCCATTAATTCTTGTTTCACCTTGCCCAATTTATGTGATGTTTCATCCTTATGTTCATTTTATTTTTCCTCTTCTTCTTCTTTATTTTCTTCCTCTACTTCTTCTTTCTTTTCGTCTTCTTTCTTATCAAATATGTCTTCAATGTGTATTTCTTATTGATGAGTGGGAGGTGAGTTGCTACATAAGATTTCAGCTTCTTGTGTGCTCACAAAAGCTTCCTCAAACTTATCCAATTCTGTGTCAGTGGCTGCCATGGCTATTTCCACATTATCTATGATAATGGTGTTGTCCTTGGGTGATTCTGACATGGGCGTAGACTTATTTTCCTCTAATTGAGTTCCATATGTGGGTGATGAGTCCCGTGGACCTGTGATTGGTACATTGGAGGTCTTTGCTACTTTGTCTTGCTCACTAGGTGCATGAGTGATGGGCACAGAAGGAGGTTTCATGTGTTGTTCTAAAAACACTTTCTCAAATGCCTTCTCTATTTCATTTGTTATCAGCTCATAGTCTTTGTTCATGATGTGTAGAGTCCTTGTCTTTGTCCTTAAGTGCAGCTTCACTAAATTTAGTATTAGTGCCTTTTCTTCATTAGAACATAGTGGTAGAATACCTTCTAATATATTTTCTCTGATCCTTAAATCCTCTTCATTTGCTTGTCTCTTTTGAAATTCTAAAATATTCCATACTTTATCTAGAATAGTGGCCTTCAATTCAAGAACTGTCTTCTTGAACTTGATCATATGTTTGACAATCATACTATGTATTTTTGATTTGTCAATCTCACTGTATGATTCATAATGCTTCCTTACTTGATCAATTCTTCCCTCACCAACAATTATTGTATTCAAAACTTTAAGGCTTGGTGTAATGCCCAAAATAATCGGGCAAAAACACAACTAACAATTTTTTATTTTTTTTTTCAAACAACTATAACATACATCTAGGTCAACAAGGTTTTACCAAAGCCCTTTGACACGAAGCTCTGGAATCATAAGCTCGATGGGGTGAGTCACCCTATGATAAATAACGGATCATGAGGCAAGCGTTGGCGTGCCTCCGTCCCTTACATGATGGAAGACAATAGGCGATGAGCAAGGTTGAAGATGCTCCAAAGGGATTTATCATATCCCTATGAAATTTTAGGGTGGGATTAATTTTGCTAAAGGATAGATTTATTGAGAATTAACATAACAAATATTAATCTAGTAATTTCATGAATAAACTAAGGTTACTACTCCTAACTAAAAACCCTTAAGGTTTACTAATCCATTAACTAGTTTAATTATTTAATTGAAATAACTTTTCTAAAATTTATTTATATAAATTTGTGTAGATAAAGAAATTAAGATTTCTATGAATATAAAAACCAAAAGAAAAATAAAGAACTATTATAAACCTTCATCTACTTTCAATTTAATTGAATTAAATTTACCAAGAAATAAACCATAACTTAATTTTAATTACCAAAAACAAAATAAACATAACGATAAAACATAATGAAGGATAGATTGCCATATTTATTAAATTTAATTTACTACTAACATGATAAGCTTTACCATATACTAAAATAATTCTTTCATAAATAAATCACTATCTAAATGAAAACATATTAAAACATATTATCCTTTCAACAAGTCCAATTTTTTGCTAACAAAATGGAATTTTGAACACAACTTATACAAATAATAAATAAACTCAAAGGAGGAACATAACTACTAAAAACAAATAATCCTAAGTTCAATTATTTTTGACCTTCATAAAATTTATATTGGATTAAATTTATATTATAATAAAAAGAAGAGATTTTTTTCTTTTATATAGCTTTACTTCCACCTAAAAGTAGTATCGATAAAACATGACTTAAAATTAAAACAACAACCATTAAACTTATTAATTCAATTACATTGACATGATATGAAGAATATATAAAATATAATATTGACCCCCAAACCCTAATTCAAAAATTAGAGTTGGGTGTCACTTAAAAACGAAAATGAAAACCTAAACTCCATTTTAGTCTCCCTTACTCTACTCTCTCTAAACTTTCTTGTTGCAGGTTTGAGCACATAATAGTTCAACAGTATGTTGGATAAGCTCATGCTATTGAGCTTCGCCAGTTCTAATGGCGTCACTGCAATATTCAGACTCATTTCTATTTATTATGTTGAGTTATTATTTTTTTTTTTTTGTGTTTGTTAAAAGGTTTGCAGTTAAGCTGGGCAAATTAGAAGGGTTGGAAAACCCTAGTGACAATAGATCTGCACCTAACGTTAACCCTTACACCACTCTGCAATATTATTTAATATGAAAATTGTCATTTTAGAAGGCGAGAAGGGCCACCCCCTAAGTCCATTCCCGCTCACTGGAACGTGGCTAGGCGCGGTAGAGGCCACTGTCATGGCTCTAAGCCACGATAGTGCTTCGGCACTGCTATGTCTTAGAACCCCGGCAGTGCTGGTAAGCGCTACAACGCCGTGGTAAGAACAGGGCTTCGGCCCTAATTTGAATGGCATTAATAATAAATTTTTTTTTAAATGGGTATTAGGTTTTAAATACCGCATGATAATATATATATATATATATATATATATATATATATATATATATTGCTATATATTATATGCTATATGATATTTATCGTATAGCATATAATATATAGTAATAAACATTATAATATCGTTGGTGATATAATAAGGTTGTAATGTCATATTATTTATTATTTACTATACAATGTCTATTGTATAGTATCTAATAAATATAAATTTTATATTATAAAATAATTCTATTTCATTTAATGATTACGCTGGTTAATAACATGATGTAAATATACCATGTATTTTACATTCTTGTTAAGTTTAACCTATAGCACGTATAAGTTGAATCAACCCATTTAGTGTTACAGGTTGCTAACAGATAATGAATACTTTATATCTTCCTTTTTATGTTACAGATCTGCTAGCAGTTCAAGGTTGAGAAATAAATACACTCCCTGTTTAAAAAGGGGTAATGTATAACGTTATGCAGGTTATGATACACATTTTTATGAAGATGTAAGATGTATAGGTATATTGTAAACATTTATTACCAACATGGTAATACTAGATTGGTTTACACCAGTTCTTTTTTGTTGTTTTTTCCTTCTATATACTATCAACAACTGTATATGTAAATAAGAAAGTAATAGAGTTGTAGTTCAAATCTGAACATTCATTGTAAATATATTTAGATCAACTTGTACATTCTTAAAACAAATCTCTTCCTAGATTAACTGTTTCAATTTGACAGTTTACATGTATAATTTTGAAATGAAATACAAATCTTTAGCTTCTGTATTGATTATGCTTATATCATTCAACTAGTCATATGAGCTTATAGTTCTATCTTTTAGCTTTCATAGAAGTAAATGAACATACTGATTAAGCAAAATTTCCAACTACATTCAACATACTATATCATTGTGAGGAAATTTTTTACAATAAAGCTGATTATTAATTTAGAATGTAGAATCCTTAAATCAAAACTATGTAGAACATAATAAGAACAGAAATTTTAATATCTAATTCTCTGCTATATGAATTTCATTATTTTCTAGCAATCATAGTAATACTAAAAACATAAATATAATAGCTAATTCTCTGCTAAAGGAACTTAAAAACTAATTCTCTACTAGAGGAACTTAATAACAAATACTTGCTAGAGGAACTTAATAACAAATACTTGATATAGGAACTACTTCATTTACTGGATAAATAATTAAATTAACAATTCCAGTTTAGAAACTAATCCACTTAACTATACAGCTAAGAACTGAATTTAAACTTCTGATAATAAATACAGATTTAGGACTATTTAAAAGAACAATAATTTGACTCAATACAGATAATCCATTAACCAAATAGTCTAAAGTTCAGCTTAAATAATATTACAGGATCTTTATGCAGTAACTAAAAAATTTTAAAGAACATGTTCTCTCAACCAGAGACATCTTAAAACCATCTTTAGGGACTTCCAACTTAATATTTAACCTTCAGATTTGGTCTGCTCCTTTAAGCCATGAACCAAGACCTGCAAACATAAGACCTTCATCACATGGCCATGGAGGCTCACCTCCCAGCCTAGGCCATTACATGGCCACCCCCAAGCTTGGGGAAACAAGAATAGGATAGGAAACACTCAAGCAACACATAACATAAACATTTAACATAAATAAGGAACATAGATTTTCACAATAAACTCCCATCCCAAGCTTGCACAAAGGATTCTTACATAGAATCCATATAATGGGTGAAGGTGGAATCTTCCAAATGGAGTCACCAAACTTATGATAAACAACAGATGAAACAAGTAATACCAGCCTTCACAAGGCCCTTCCAACCCAACAGCTCAAACCCATGAGCAAACAACAAACCCTTATGGCCCCCAATCAACCTTATGACCCCCAAACAACATAAGTTGGTTATCATGGTTGCCCATACAACCATGCACTCAAACAAAAGGAAATCCCAACTTAGGCCCTTCACCCCAAGTTCTGCTACTTTCCTCCCAAGGATGAGGACTGAACTTGCACACCCATAACATGAACAATTACAAGAAAAATAACAAGATTGAAACAAAAGCTTAAATGAAAACAACAATAAAAATGTTTACACATAGAAAAATAGATTAAAATTTCTTTCACATAACACATTCTTTCAAGCATGTTCAAATAAACAACAAGATTTTGAAAACAACCAACCTCCTTCAAAGACAAGGCTGAATTGAGAGTTGAAGATGAGCTTTCCTTGGAACAAAGCTTGCTATCCACAAATCTACTAGGCAAAGACTCTCAAGAACTTCTCTAATTTCCTCTCCCAACTAGCATAGACCTGAATGAACTAGTAAGTATTCCTCTCTAAGTCTTTCTCCTAAAGCCTTTTCCCTAAAAACATTCTTCTCTCCTCACCCTTCCCCAAAACTATTAGGTTTCTAGAACTAAGACAAAATTACACTTGCCCCTCTCTAAGGTTTGGGATGAATTTCCACATATGAAAATAAGAGACATCAATGGGAACATTTCCATTTTCGTGCATATCATAAATGGCACATTTGGAGAGACATATAAGTGGCCTAGGAAGATGAAAATAGAAGAATTAAGCCTCCCAACCCATGTACTAACCTTGGGACACTAAAATTCAACTTAAACCTCACCCTAGGACTCCACAAAACCTCTCAAAATTCCCAATTAATCATGCATCCGAAAATGGTGTCTTGGTTTCATCAAACCTTGTTTCCTTAACCCACCTACCTAGCTTAGGAATGCTCAAGACAACTAAGGAGAGGGTGGGGTCCAAGATCCACTCAACATACCACTACATCACTAAGGTGTCAAGTGACACATCACAAATACATGTGGCATGCCTTGTGTGAAAAAATATTTAAACATTTTCACAAAGATAAAAATTTACTCACAAACATATATATCAAACATTGTCAACCATATACACACAGTCATCACATTTAAGAAAGAAATCACAATACGATGAAGTCGTACTCTTCTAGAGTCAACCTTGGCTTTCAACTGATTGCACTTTGATCCTATCTTGTTTCCCCGACTTACAACCATGGCCATGTCCCTACATGCTCAAACTCGATGTCAGTACATTGTAAAATCTTGCATCAATAATCATTTGAAACATAAAGTAATAACATCTAAACTAGAAAAATACATATATATCTGCATCATAAAACATTACATTTTCCGCATAAGCATGTAATCCTAAACTTATCATAGAACCATGATTCCATCAATGATCATAATACTGAAAGATAACATAACAAATGTAGAACTCATATATCATAGATAATCATGGTATCAAAATGAGCATATATAAAGAGTACGACTATCATGATCATCATAAAATATATAAAAAACAACTCATAAAGTCCAAATGATAGCATATGTAAACCAGAATAGATCAAATGTCTATACTCAACGTATCATCCTGATGATTCAAATGTCAAAATGAAAGTCGAACTAGGATGGGTCGGGATAGGACCTCACACTTGGTCTGAATCCTACCTTGGGAGGTGCTTAAATGTTTTTCTTGCTCCTTGTTGCTCATGAGGATAGATGACTAGTGCTAGCTTCTTTCTTCCTCTTGACTATTGGCTTATATTCTGGAGGAGTGGCAAGGTCAATAGTATCTTTGGGCACAGAAGGAGTATTATCTTCTTTACCCTTCTGACTATCATCTTTTTCAGTTTTTATTTTTTTCAACTTAGGATCTTCTTGTTCTTCCTCAGCTGTTGTGCCTTTCAATTATAAGGAAATATTTTCATCCCTTTCTTTATCAAGGTCTTCTTGAGACACACCATGTATTCTCAAGATCTCAGATGTGACCTTACCAACCTTTCTTTTAGTTGCTACACTATTGAGTTTTGCATCAAATTCTCTGGTCTTTTCCTCATAAGTTCCCCACCTAGGTTCATTAGGATCTTTGGGGGCTGATAGAAGTACATGTGCATAAGCTTCAATGACTTGTTCCTATACTTCATAACCAAGTGAATGAATCCACTTAGTTCTTGGCTCAACAACTTCCATACATGTAGTGTATATCTCCACCATGAAGCATATTGAATCCTTATACTTTTCCACAATGTTTTCTAGAATCATGTACCTCATTTGCATCTTAGCTCTAAAGGTTTTCAATTCCAATGTGACATATTCTCTCAATGTACTCTCACTGGATGCTTTGTTTGATATCTATGGCATGGTTGGAATGGTCTTGTCCAGGAACAAATCTGAAACTCTTCCAACTATATAAAGGTACATATAGATGATTAGTGACCCAAACTTGAATATCTTTGTCTTGACATGTTTGATAGCCTTGATGTTATCTATCAACTATGCAGGCAAGATCTCACACAAGTTGAACTCTCCATCTTCCCTCACAAGTTTGATGGTTGCTATAATAGTGCCCGCAGACACACTATTCACCCTGCTAGTGTGATGAAACATGTATCCTAGTATCATTGACATCAATTTGATGTATGCTTACTCAATAGGCTCGATTGTCATGTTGCACCTATCGCTCCTTGACTTACATGTTCAACCATTTTCCTAACATCCTTGCCCACAAGAAGGATGATGCCTATTATAGATAGGCCTATCATCTCATGTATTAGGTCACCTATGATTCTTACCTACACATCACCAATCCAAAAAATATCATGATGAATTATACTTAATAAGATCTTAATCCATTCTGTCTCATAGAATTCATATGCCATAGCATACTCAACAATAGGGTGGTCATTCCATTTGACATATTCATCCATGAATGTTTTGTTAGGTTTCAGCATCATATCCATGTGTGCCCTTAGCCTATCCAACCTGACTGGTTCCTTCTTATAGTAGATGTAAGCCCTAATGTCTTCCACATGCATGACGCCCATAGGCATGCGGGAGAAAGCTCCCTCTAAATCATCTAGGGTTGATTTAAATGGGTGCCTCTTGAAAACATATCTTTTCTTCTTAGTGACATCATAAACAATGGGAGTAGCCATGACTTACTTGATAATCACTTTCCAATTGATCTCTGAGATAATTTGATGACTCCTGAATCGGTGCAATGAACTAGTGTTTCTACAATTGACCAAATGCACTACAAACATTGATAAATCAATCTCCAAGTCTTCAAAACAAATTCCAAGGCTCAATCTGCTCTTCAATCACTTTGAATTCAAATGTAATGAGTAATGAAACAACTATTTGTGTACTTAAAGTGAGAATTCTTCCATTAATGCAAGTCGCATAAACTAGGCTGTCACTTCAAAATTTCAAACTCAAGTTCTACTAACAATCAGCATGTGCGCTCTTGCACGAAGGTTCCTATACATTCCAAAAGCTTAATTCCAAAGGTGCATACTCTGAGGATGAGTATACCATCCATGCAGGGGTCTAGAGATAAATTAGCTCCCCCTATGACCTTGAGAATAATTCATGCAGATGTAGAGGGTGCCTCCACTGGGGATGCATCCAATACATTCTTATCAACTTTGTCTTTCTTTCCTTCTAACCAAATCAAGCTCGCATCCTCTGAGGCTTTCACAATCTTGACTTCTCCTTCAGGATCCAATACTGGTTCCTCGGTCTTTTTAGGAATTTCCTGACCTTGTGTCCTTGATCTACAAAATCTTGAGATATGTCCAGCCTTGTTACAGGAGTGAAAAAAGATTGGAGGTCTAATATTCTTTGGTGCATTGACATGAGTCACCATTTTACATTGTTTATGTTAGACCAATTTCCTTTCAATAGAAAAAATTCCTCAGAAAGTGGTCTATTCATGTGAAATTTTATGAACTTGCTATGCCATAGCTGCAAGCTTGTTTTTATGTGCACCAAAGTTATACAAGTTTTCATAGCCTGTGTCCTTAGCCCCATGTTCTTCATTGTGTCACCATGCTCTAGTTCTGAGCACACGTGCTAAATTGCAAAATTCAGGGAGAAATTCAAATTTCAAGGTCTAAGAAATAGGTTATTTTTCATGTATAGGGCTTCATAAATCTGTCTAAGTCCAAAAACCCTAGCCTTGCTCTATTTCTTGATTACTTTTTCAAATCACTTAGGCCTCCATTTAGCACATGTTCTTTTTCCTTGGTGGGCAGTTGTCTTTTCCTACAGTCGGGTAATCTTAGGATAAAATTTGTAGGTTACATCTTATCTAGCGAATGGGAGACTGCAGTGTTCACGTATTCTCTTGTTCTTGGCGGCTAAACTCCTAACATCTAGTGACCTAGCGAACATGGTTATATATCCCTTTAGTCACTTATTCTCCAATTTTGACCCGAGGTTAAGAAATGTTCTAGCAACTTGGAGATTTCCTTGTTTGCATGTTCTCAGGACTTAACCCCCGGTTAAGCTTTCATTCAACGATTGTGAGAATACTTAGTCGCTTGTTCTCCAAGAATGACCACAATTTAAAGATATGTAAGGTTTTCTCTTTGGTCACTGAATCATGTGATAAAAAGTGAGCTAAGTAAAAGCTTCAAAGATTCAGTGATGGCCATAGGACGAAGGAAGGATCAACGGTTGGCATTTAATCTCCACATTTAACTCATGGTTAGAAAATCTTTTAGAAACTCAGTGAAAGCTTGTGTTCACCCATTCTCTAAATGTAACCAGGGTTGGTGTTTTCATCTAGCAACTCAGAGATGTCTTTAGTCATGTAATCTCCAAAAGGGTGCAGTTAAGTCAAAGCCAAAATGTGGTTAACCCTTGGTGGTTAATTGGTTCATTTGGCAACTAGGTGACTGTGTAGTCTCTAAATCTCATGATCTCTAGTAGTTTTCTCTAAAATGTTAGTGACCTGGTGAATGGTTAATATTTTCATTCAGTCAAATGTTCACCAAATATCCGGTCAAACGAAGGTGAATTTTAAAGTTTCAATGTGAGCTATAGATTCAATTTTGATCCACGATAGTCACACATTCGCATGATCTAACCCAGGGTCAAAGAAAATTTTAGAGATCATGTGAAGACCTTTGTTTGCATGTTCTCCAAACTAGACCATGGTTAAGAAAAATGTTTCACAACTTAAAGAATACCTTCAGTCGCGCAATTGCTAAATCACTTAGAGTTAAGTGCTTTCTGGGGTCAAATAAAGAAAAGAAGAGATGGGTCCATGTTGCCAAGGATCGTCTGATTTGCTAGGAGGGATAGAGATCGACGATCATGTTTTAAACTCACTAAGAAACCATTGTAGTTCAATTTTGAATATTTTAAGGGTTTCCTAGCGATAGAAGGACTGAGAATTCAATGTTTTGATGGTCAATTTGCATAGTATAATTTTTCCCCCACTGGTATAGTTTGGCCTGAGGTATGATTGACTGTAGAAGTTTCTTGCATCATGATAGTAGGTGAGATGGTTGGTCAAGTTGTGTTGCAATTGGAGTTGCAAAGGGTAACTTAGTGGGTTTCCAGTTTCTTGTGTGCTGATCAATCCTTGGCCATCAATGAGGATCAATTTTGGATCTGATTGCTCCAAGTTGCTCAGTTTTTTCCCCTTGCAGTAAATTTTGATTGAGTATGGTTGGTAGAGTGGTTGCAAACCATAACCTTACCCTAGCTACCTGAAGCTTGTTGCATGCTTTCCATAGGATTCCAAGGTAGCTAGTGACTATATATTTTGATGTTTGTTGTATAAAATAGGTTGTTGATGATTAAATTAAAATTGAAGAGAGAGACTTAGACTTAGGGTTTCTTTTCCCTTAGCATTTTGTGGTCTTGCAATGTATTGAATCTACAAATTTTAATGAGAATACACTTGGATTCTTGTAATGCCCCTCCAACCCTATCAATTCCTAGTTATGCTTACTAGAAATTAGGAAGAGCTATACACAAGAATGGTCCTTCTTGAGATGGTTTCTTAAATTGAACCTCTTTCAACTCACCATAACTTCATACATTAAATGTGTGAAATAATAATATTGCATAGGTATGTTCCTATACATCTTCTTGCACGTCAATGATAGTTTAGGACTTTAATGCTAAAAGGATCACCTGATAGACTTATATACTTTTATGTGAAATGCTCATTATTATTATTCATGTGTACCTTAGGTTAATTGATTATAGTCACTTAAGGGTTAGATGTGTTACCTTCTCTTATAATGTTACTTGGGATTAGACATGACTAATGCATTTAGGGTTATATGATTTGTTTATCTTGATTTGATAATGGGACATTTTTAGTTCATGTTTGATGGTTAAATGGGTTTTTGAAAGTTAATAGATGATTTATATTCACATGATTATGTTATGATGCATTCTTTTATACAATATGGAAAAGAGATTATTTTGGTACTAACCATACTAATCCAATTATGTTTTGTTGATGTCATTGTCTGGTGTGAGTGTAGGATGAGGGGAGGCATTCATAGTTACTCCTAGAGGAGGTCTACACAATGTCGCACTCTCCCTCCTTGTTGCCATTGTCCTTTTATATATATTTATATATGCATGTTGGTTGGTGTTGTAGGATGCAGGTACCAGGCATCGACTTCACCTGGCTACACAAGTCTGAGCGTGCCTTCAAAATCCTTGAACTATTGTTGTATGGAGATATTACCAAGATTACTCTCAAGGTTACCATGGACTTAGATTTCTATTTAGGCCTAGCTAGGGGATCTAAATGTAGCATATGATGTGGCCTTGTGATTTGATGTGGTTATGTGATTAATGATGTGAGTTAGATTTATCCTTATAAGTATATGTATATATATTTATTATATATGTGTTATATTAATTGTATGTTATATAGGTATGTGTATATGTGGGTGCACACGCATATACCCATGCTTATATAAATAATAATATTTATATGTTTTACTGATGGTATGTTCTTCATTATTATTAAATAAAGTGAATTCAATGAAGTGTATTAAATAAATGTATTAATTAAAAAGTGAAAATAATATTATTAATAATAATAATAATAATAATTAAAGGATAATGCTCTTTGTAGTAAAACTAGCTATCTAGGTGAGAGTTGAAATCGAGACCTCCTAGAAGTTAGGTTAGTTGTTTCCCAATTGTGCTATGTGTTTTTCTTGAAAGGCATTTGTCTATTATTCTTGTTATGCATTATTTAAAAGATATTTTAATTAAATTTATTAAAAGCTTTATTATTGTTTACGGGAGATGTTGGTTTAATTTTTTCAACCAACTATGGAAGTTGGAGAAGTTGTTTCCCATAAAGCAACTCCTCCAACCATATAGTTGGGATTTTAATATTTGTGTTTTTGGGATTTTTGGAGAGAGGGAGGTTTTCAGAGAAATTTTTGGAAGTTGTCTGCATATATTATTCCAAAAAGATCATTTTGAGGTTTTTTGTGAGGTTGAGAGTTCTCTGGTTTTGTGAGTGCTAGTGTGGGAATTGTCTGTGAATAAGGATGAATGCTTGCTAGTGGAAATCCATCAAGGAGGCTGCCATATCTTGGAGATTTGCAAAGTGTGCTCTAGCCGCTTGAAGAGGATTCTCTGCAGGACCCCAGGTAGGGTCTAAATCTGGGATAAACTCTATATTTTTACTATGTGTTTTATGGATGAGTATGATATGTTATTTGAATTGAATATGATTTATAATCTATGAGTTAGAAGGAAATTTAATGCTATGTTTTCTGTGTGATCAAACTATGCATTCGGGAATCAAATTTATGAGTGTTGTATAGTTTTGCTATAAAATATTTCTTGGAGGTTTGGGAATGCTTTTGATTCATTGTGATGGTGTATCTTCTATTATTGAAGTCAATAGGGAAGTCTAGTAAGAAACAAGAAGAGTCGTGAAGGTGTAGGATTAAGATGCAGTCCTTTTTCCTACTCTTTTCCTCTTGCAGGCTTCTTTGTGAATGGTTGTTTTTATTTTGATTAATTTAGTCTTTAGGCTCCTTAGTATTATCCCTTTTATCTCCTTTCTTTCTAGGATATCCATGAGTGCTTCCAGAATTTAGAACTATTGTTTCAACCCTGCTGGTCCATATATGTTTATGCATCACTTTTCTTGTCTAGATATAGAACAAATTTGTTAGATAGATAGGATGGATTGATGAGCCATTTCTAAAGGGAAACTAGGAGATCTCAAATGGTTCATGCTCAGATTAGGCAACCATAGTCCCCATAATGCCCAATTTTACCCACAAGACATAGTTGATAGTCATATTTTGTAGTTTCTATCAGTTTAGTATTGACCGAGCAGGTCGGCTTAGTATTAGCCGAGAAGGTCGGCTTAGTATTTGCCAAGTAGGCCAGTTTAGTATTAGCCAAGTAGGTTAGCTTAGTATTAGCTGAGCAGGTCAGTTTAGTATTAGCTGAGTAGGTCAGCTTAGTATTAGCCGAGAAGGTCAGCTTAGTATTAGTCGAGCAAGGTCAGTTTAGTATTGGCCGAGCAGCGTCGGTGTAGTGTTAACCGAGCAAGACAAGAATGTTAGTGTTAGCTGAGGAAGATAGGAATGCTAGTGTGAACTGAGCTAGATAGGAAAAACAAGCTTTATACAAGTATAAGTATAAGTTACGATACTTTAATTTCTTATACTTTAAGTTATACAAGTATAAGTATAAGTTATGATACTTTAATTTCTTATACTTTAAGTTATACTTGTATAAAGGAATTAGGTACCTTCTGGGATGATTGAGATAGGTTTCAGCTTCATAGGAGTTAAGATGAAAATTATAGTTTTTGGTTTTTTGAAAATTTTAGACTTAGCCAAATTTTAGGCACATGAGTTTTTCCTAAATTTATAAAAACAAGCTATGGAAGGTTGTGTTTAGGCATGTGGAAGTTTGTATCCCCTATGTGTGTTTATTCTTGTTGTGTTGAGGTTTTATGGTGTATTTTTGATGTTTCTGCACTTTGCATATTCTTGAGCTTAGTTTATGAGGCTAGGACTCGTCTCGGTGGCCTGTGTGCATAGGAAGGTTCCTTAGACCTATAAAAGAGCCTTGGAAAGTTGTACTAATGCATGTGGAAATTTTTATGTTTTTATTTGAGATGTCTTGTGATAGACATTCTTCCAATGGTTCTTGTGATGTATATGGCTAAGGTTAGGACTTTCTCTGAGGGCCCGAGTGCGCAAGGGAGTTTCCTAAACCTATGAATTAGGATTTGGAAGTGTTATCTTGTATTTGTGGCTTGTGATGGGGTAAGGGAATAGGAACCCTAAGTGAGTGTCTCATCATAGGTGTTGGAACCATAAAGTGGTTGCCAGATGATCCTATGGGTGGGTTTGTAAAAAGTGATAACCTTAAAAATTAACCCAGGAAGGGGGGATTGAAAAGATAATGAAAGAAAATATAATAATGACCACACAGACTTGATTGGAGTATCAGGACCAGGGATAATTGCCAGGATGGATCCCTATTCATAAAGGGGGGACCGAGGTTACATGGTTGCCAGGAAGGATCCCAATATACAGGTTGTGTGATGACACTCAGGTGGTCTCCTAGAACCTTAACCTCAGTGTTATAATATGATGATATTTTTATGTGCCTTAGTCCTTTTATTTGAGTCTTGGATTTATTGGTATTTGAGACTTAGATTGCCTTAAGGTCTTGAGAGTACCTTGGTTCTATCTCCTAGCACAGGGAGTGGAACTTTATCAGTTTCACATGGTTGGGTGGCAAATCTCTTTTGAGGTATTGTTCATGGTTTGTGTCGTGGCTTGGATTCTGAGTTGTTCAGTGGTGAAGATTTTGTTCTTGTATCATGTATCTCTATCTTTTGTTATCAAGATGTAAAGATGTATTGTAATCCCTTGGGCAACTTGATGTAATTATCTTTCTCTATGCCTTTGGGCCATGTGCAGTAACTGTAATTCCAATTAATTTGTAAATGAAAGAGCTATGTATATGGGTAAGGGTAGGAATCTCAAAAATGGAATTGAACATTGGTAAATTAATCATGGATTATGTTTAAGTAATTCCTACCTTATATCTCTTGTGAATTTTTAAATGAAAATTGCAAGTAATGGTAATGCAATTATTTATGGATGTAAACTTATTTAAAAAGAAACTTGTTTTGATATATGGTTAGTGAGAAGATATGCTAAGAGTTCAAGGGTATCTCCAGGTGAAATAATAAGGGAAAAGGAAACATGTATGTTATTGAAAGAAGTAATGGGATGTGATTTCTTAAATGTATAGTTCAATGTGAGTGATGTCTGGTTATTCCAAACTAGGTTTTAATATAAATCCTTTACTAGATGCTTGCAAGGTTATAGTTGATAATTTGTGGAAGTTAAACTTGTGGAAAAAAATGATTCATTAAATGATTTATTTTGGTTATCGATATATGGTTAAGTAATTTACACTCTTTCTATTATTATATTGAAAATAGAAAGTAAGGACTCTTAATGGAAAAACTTAATTGAGTTTGATGGTGCAATTCAGTTGAGCATAGATAATGTTAAGGAGTAAATAAATATGAAATAATAAAGGTACTTAGTGGATGAGATAAGTAATGTGTGCTTGTTTCACTCTAAAAGTAAATTATGTGTTAGTCGATAAAGAAAATTAATTCAACTAGTTCATTAATGTAATTCATTTGATGTGAAATGGAATCAATGTAAGTTGAAGTTGAAAGGGAAATAGAATTTGTTAAATTAAGTAATAAAATGAAATACTTAATAATGGTAAATGAATTCATTAAGGGAACCTTAAGGAATGTACTTGTGAATGGTAATGATGGTATGTTAGAATGTTAAAAAAAAATTGTTAGTTGTAATTTTATGTCATAGACTTGATTCCTTATGGGTTCCCTGGTAGGGACATTACAATTCCAATCTCATATTTGTGTATGTCTTCTTGTTTTGATCTTGAGTTCTTAAATGATAATGTTACAAAGTAAGTTAGTATATGGTATACAAAGTATATTGTGAGATTGTCTTTGAGTTCTAGCCAAAGTCAGGATTAAATCCTTAAAGATAATATCAGAGAATTCAAGGTGAAATAGGAATTTGATGTCCAGATATGTGAGTGAGAGGAATAATAGGCAAAACACTTATTCTAAATTTGAGTATATTCAAGTTAGGACTTCAGTTGATGTATGTTGTTTATGACTTTGTGCCCTAGGGGAAGACACTGATCTATTTTCTTGAAGGAGTTTGTCATCATCAATCAAAAATAAATATAAATGATAAAATCTTTAAATCAGTTTGTAAAAGGTATAAATGCACAATATTTGGTGACTCCCTTCAAGAAGTGAGTCAAGGGTACACTTTCCTGAGCATTAGCATCAAAGTGTAGGAGGATCCTTGTTGGTCCTTGTTAATTGGCCCTTTTTCTTGCAATGTTTGGAGGGGTGATAGAGTCAGTGTCATTTTTGTCAATCATAGTGTAAACCTATAAGTAGAAAGAAAAGGAACCAACAAAATGGAGACTCTACTGGGGAGGGTCCAGAGATAAAATAAATTTTAGCAGATTCTTGTGTTTCTCCTATTTTGGTGTTTTCTGTTGAGGCCTCTCAAGGTTTATTTCATAACATTTCCCATTAAAGGGTGGGTGGTGACTCAAAGGATTAGAACCAGTGTTTATAAATTACAAGTCATGGAAAAAAGAAGAAATACTAGGTCTTTTATTAAGAAAAATCCAGAGGTAACTTTGGAACAGTTACCTAGAGAAGAAAAGAAAATATGGATCAGGAGAAATGGAGAATCTACTAGTGCTCCCATGAGAGAAAAAAGTAATGCTAGAAATAGAGCACCACATGCATCCTCTAATGAGGAGGATTCACAATACAAAAATTATAAATTAGATAGTGGTTGCTCTGGAGATAATTTCTATGATACCCCAGAGACCTTGTTTCAAGATAAAGATTCATTACCTGTAGGATAGGATGTCCAAGAAAGGGAAATGGGTTTTGGACCAAATTTAGATCATGATGAGGAAATGTTTAGAAGGCAACCCATGAGACCAAGGCAGGTCCATTTCCCATATCAAAATCCTACTGATATGGATGTCTCATCAAGTTCTAAGGATGTCATGATAGACCCAAATGACCTGAGTGCACTAAGGTTACAGTTGGTAGAACATGATGCCATACACAAGAGATTACAAAAAGAAAGAGAGGCTGAGAAAGTGAATGTTGTGATAGAAAGAGAGTCTCTACTTAGAAAAATTAATGAGCTAAAGGAGAGAAACAAAATGCTTGCTTCGGCTCCTAAAACTTTGTAGCATGATGTTTTTGGTGATCTTGATGCTTTGAGAAGTGAGCAGGAATGTTTTCTGCAAGACCATGAATTTGATAAAGAGGGCCTTGTCATTAGACAAGTTCAGAGTTATACTTCTTTTCCTAAGGATAAAGATGGGCATGAGATTACTAGACCTGTTGTTACTGTAGGAGAGAAGGGAAAGCAACAGATTGTGGGACTCCAAATAAGCAAGCCAGTGGTAATACCAAAGGTCCCACCACCCATTTCAAATAAGGATACAAAGATGGAAAGAATAATAAGAGAGGATGATGACCTAGCAAGAGAATTAGAGAGGGTTGAAATTGAAGCTTCCATTGTAGAAAAAAGAAGAAAGATCTAGTTCTTGAGGGCCTCGTCTACAAATACTCTTATACCATCCATTACTGATGAAATAGGTATGCTATCTACAACTTCTAATGTTGTTTCACTTGGTAATGTTACTACTAGTAATCCAGTTCCTTCTTCATCTACCAAGATAAATATTGACCCTAAACAATAATCAAATGTACAAGTAGATGGAAATGTAAATGTAAACATTAACCTTAAAGGGAACACTAGTTCAAGTTTTCAAAGAAGACCTATGCAATTAGAAGGCTATAGGAAAATCAGCTTTGATGGAATACCAGGTTACCCAAATGCTTTTCCTACTGATATAAGAGACAAAATACCTAAATTTTCTAGTAACAATGCCATCAGTTGTGGGGAGCACCTTAGGTTATTTGTTGATATACTGAATGAATATGAGGTTGAACATGAAGATGTGGTCATGAAATTGTTTGTTCAATCTTTGGTGGAAGGTGCTAGAGATTGGTTCAAAAGACTTCCTGACAGATGTATTGATACATGGGAGAAATGCTTCAAAGAACAATATAGTGATAGGCCTAATGCTAGCTTTATGTTGAATGAATTTAATACCATAAGGAAAAATTAGAATGGATATGCAGCCGAGTTCAACATGAGATTTCAGAAGGGTATGCATAAGTTGTTTCAAGTGATGAGGTTAGATGACAATGTCTGCTTAACCACATATTTCAATGCTTTTGATGGAAAAATGGGATATTTGTTGAGGGAAAAAGAACCAAGAACTCTTAGAGATGCTTTTAGGATTGCTGTCAATATTGAAAACAATATGAAAATATCAAGAAAATTGGGTGGAAAAAGAGATGATCCTAAGTTGTTTGGGGATAAAAAATACAAAAGGGATAATGAGAAAAATATTGGAAATAAGAAGCAGGAGGAAGATAAGTTGGATAAGGTGCTAAATACACTAAAGGATTTGAAAGAACCTACAAATAGGAATAACAGTATCCCTGCTAATGGAAAACCTCAATTCAACAATAATTTTAATAGGCAGAATAGATTGCAAAATTACACCCACAACACCCAATGGAAGGATGACAAACCTATTGCCCCTACTATGAGAGGAAATAATAACAAAGTTTTCCCTAATCCTTTAAAAAAGGCTTCTATAAATTTCATGGAGGACACATCATGGTGCATTTCTTGTGAGTCTCCTCATTTTGCAGAACATTGTGTGGTTGCACAATCCATGACTGCAAATCAAGATGATGGTTCTAATGAGCCTGATCAAGAGGGAACTCATGACAGTATTGGGTGTAACATGACATCTTCATATTTGGGATATGAAGATGATTCTAATATTGATTAAGAAATTGATGTATGCCTGAAAAGACACAACAAGGTTTTGTTCCATCAAGAGGTATTTTCTAACAATGAAGACATTGATGAAAATATATGTAACGTGAATTCTTCCTCTGAGCTAGTGAATTTAAGAAGACCTTCAAAAGAAGAAATTGATAGAATCACTATAGAAATGGTAGCTCAAGTGCAAACAAGAAATATGATAGCAAGTGATGCCACTAAAAGAGCTACGGGAATGGTCATAAAGGATACCAATCCTAAGGAACCCAATGGAAACAAATCAAAAGATGGCAACTTGGTGAGGTTCAAAAATGAAAGAGATAAAAGGTGGGAACCAAGGGGAGGTGGAGGTGAGAATTGTTGGCATTAAGTATGTTTTTCATTAGTGACAACACTTATTCAGACTCTATGTGTTTACCAAGCAGACATGACAGTGTTTACCGAGCAGATAGGACAGTGTTTACCAAGCAGACAAAATAGTGTTTACCAAACAGACTAAGATTCACAGTGCTTACCGAGTTATCATTACCAAGTGAAGAAATGAGTAGTGTTTACCGAGTGCTAGCATGGTAAATAGGGAATTTAGTTTCTACCAAGTGACACTATATCTACCGAGTCTCTAGTATATACCGAGTTTGAAACTACAACTGAGTGGTTAGTATGGACCGAGCCTCCACTTCTACCGAGAGCATGATGATGTCAAGTAACATAGTGGATGCCAAGTATTAGAAACTCACCGAGTTATTTTTTAGTAACTGAGTAACTATATTTGGGCTGACTCAGTAATATTTGTGTTAGCTTGTTTAAGAGCTGACTTTGTAATTATTTTGTAATTGTTTTGGATTGATATATAAACAATGTTTTGAATCATATCCAAGGTGTGAAGTAGTGAAGTATGAAAAATAGAGAAAGGAAGAGATAAGTGAATTACAAAGGGCTATAGTAGTATAAGAAGTAGCAAAGATCTATCCATCATAGAAGGTGATCAGTACATCAGAGAATCTCAATCAACAAGTACAGTTGCAAGTAAGAGATCTACTATTTCATCCTAACAGGTGAATCAGCTTAAAATCCTTTAACTGGGTAGACTTAACAGTCTTTGTAAAATCTCTTAATCGAGTGCATACTTTATTGTATGTTTGTAAATCCTCTAACAAGGTGGACCTAGCAGTCCTTATTGCTCCTAACAGGGAAGATCATCAGAAGAGATCATTGTAAGCCTTAACCAACAAACTTTATACTGCAATATTGAAGTTTTGTGGGTATCATCCCCACCCCAGTTTTACTTTCTATTTGGAAGGTTTATGGGTCACCAAATCTCTATGTTCAAAGTGTTATGAATGTTTTATTCTTTCTGTTACTCATGCATGCAGTCAGATTATCAATCTAATGTTATTTGAAATATGGTTAAGATCTAAATTTGTTAAAATTTTTGAAATTACTGATTCACCCCTCCCCTCTCAGTAACTTGGATAGTCTTGAATATTTTCAACAATTGGTATCATAGCTTTGTGGTTCTTAGGATAAAGTTTGACAGCTTGAGAAAAGATTCAAGACAATGGAGATATTCAGACTTAACAAAGTAATTGAGAATGAAAAGCTAGATCTGGAAATGGCCATAACTCAACTCAAGGAAGCAAAAGAGCATCTTTCCCAATCCCTAAAAAGAAGGAAGGAACTTGCAAATCAGATTAATGACCACCAATATGTTGAAGAAAAGATTGAAGACTTTTTCCCTTCAAGCAACTCAGATGAAGCAAACAATGCAATCAAAGAACTTCTAGAAAAGAGTGGATCTCTGCAAGAAGAGGTAAGGAAATTGAAAAGAGAACAAGAAATTCAGTCAACAAGATTTTGTGAAATCTTGGAACAAAGAAATATGATGAAAGATGAAATAGATGGAAAGAACAATGAAATCCAGAATCAAACCCTTCAGCTAGAAAACCTTATTGATTAAGTCTCCAATGAAAATGAAGAAATCTTGACTCTGAGATCAAAAAATGAAAATATAAGAGAGGAGCTGAGATCTGAAAAGAAAATCAATTTAAGATTGATGAATGACCTAGATACTGAAAGGAAAATCAATGAGAGAATGTTGAAATCTCAAGAAGATATGAATCAAGTGTATGAACGAAACCTTCATAAGAAAAAAGGAAAAGCAGCACTTGGATACAAAGAGGAAGGTGAATCCTCCAAACAAGGTACTCAAAAGAATCAGAAACCCACTTGTAATCACTGTGGAAAAATTGGTCATACTTCAAACAAATGTTGGAACAATGGAAAAGAAAAATTCAATGGAAAATGCTACAATTGCAATTAGCATGGTCATAAAGCAAATGAATGCAAGGAGAAACCAAGATTTGAAGGCAAATGTCACAAATGTAGGAAACAAGGTCATAAGGCATCATAATGCAGAACTAAAATACCCAATCCAGCAGAACAAATTATGAAAGCAATGTTTGGTTGGGATTACAAAACTTCATGTAGATGTCATTACTGTGGAGAATATGGGCACATTGGCATGAATTGTGTAAGGCATCACTTGAGAAAAAGGGATACTACCATAAGATGTTATAAATGCACTAGGCTTGGTCACATAGCTAAAAACTAAATGAATTTAGGCAAAGTTGAAGATGAAAAGAAAGAAAAAGAAAATAGCATCAGGAAGCAGATGAGACAACACTGGATTCCTAAACCTACTGAGCAAACCAGTCCAAGTAATGAAGTCACTCATGAAGAGAGTGGCTCTATCAACTCTAACTAAGTCTCCAAGAAAGAACTAGAACTGTATCTTCATAGACATATTCCAAATAGTTCCTGAATTGAAAGGAAGAAAGATCCAAATCAGTATGCAAGATACAGTAGGATCACAAGAAGGTTGGTATCAGTTACCACCGAGCAAGGCCGGGAGTAACCTAATTTTACTTGGTTACCGAGTAAGGTCAGAGCAGTATGAATTCGTATGTTCTCTAAGTTGCAGAATCTTCACCGAGCATTTAATGCATAGTGGATGACAGTCTGTCAAATTCAATACCCTAATTCCTACGGAGCATTAATGACAAAATTTTAACAAAAATCATGAAATTGAGTTCATTCTTCACCGCAAATATTAGCATATTGAGCAGAGAAATTTCTAGTGTGATCAAGTGAGTCGAAGCAAAATTTTGCAACAGAAATTTCTTCGAAGAATTTTTCTTTTTTACCGAGCTAGCATGGCATCATCTAGCACCAAAGTAAAGAAAGGTTCAGAAATGTTAGTTCAAGGAGAATGGAAAGCACTGAATTTCAAACTCGTGCTCGCGATTGCAGAAACCCTAGATCCGAGTGGAGCTCAATCTCAAATTCCTCCAAAGGTACTTCTTGTAAATGACATTCTCAGTCATTTTAAAGGTACAATTCAAGAGCTTGGAACCCTAGAGATAGATGTTGGTCATGATGAACTATGTGTTGATGGTGTTCTCAAACTGGAACATAAACATTTGGAAGATAAGGGTTTGACACATATCACCCACTTGCCTCGGAGTTTCTAGATAAAATGGATTAGATATATCCTAAGTTGAGTGCATGAAGGTAAAATTTGGCTTGAGCAACTAGTGGAAATAACAAAGAAGATGATTCACTGAATCACTGGTCTTCCCATGCTTTCCAAGGTTAAATCTACAAAAACCCTAGGTCGAGTAGAGCTGGAAAAGAAAACCCTAGCCGAATGGGATGGTAGTGGTATGAGAATAAACAATATTACTGATGTAGAACTAAAATTTGGCACATATGTCATAGCTCACAAGATATACAGTTCAAGTTGGTAGAATAGTGTTCCATGTGAAGCAGTTGACCTAGCTTATAAAATTATGAAGAACAATCTGTCATTTGACCTAGCAGATTTATTGTTGAAACAGTTCAACAAGAATATGGAGAACATCCAAACCTCAAAGAACAATCCATGTAAGTTTGGCTCACTGTTGGTTTGTTTATTTTTCTATACTCAAAAGTTTTTCCCATCAAAAGGCACGGTAAAATGGAGAAAGGATGTGCCTATTCTTTATCAGATAAATGAGTATATTGCAGAAATGGGTGAAAATTTTGTAAGCATAATGGATAACTATTTTGAATCTTTTAAAGAAAAGATGAATAATAGATTTTGGATTCCACTAAAGCTGGTGGAAGATTATAAAGATTATGTTTTTTTCATGGTTGATTTTGATAGAGTATACATTCAGGCAGTAAGGCCTAGGATTGTATGGGTGAAACCTCTTCCTTATGAGGTAAACATTGATGAAACAAAGGATATAATTGAAGCCTTAGTAAATCAACCTGTTGATCCAAAGCCTCCATACTTTGGAACATATGATGAAGCTAAGGTAAGAATTGAGCTAAGCATAAAACTTCCATAGGTGGTTAACAAAGGCAGAAAGAGGATGGCCAAGATGCAATCTAGCACACCTCTAATGTTAACCAAGGGAAAAGGAGAGGATATTGTAGAAGAAGAAGAAAAGGATGAGAGTAAAGAAGAACAAGTGCCTGTAAAGAAGAAAGGAAAGGTAACTATCACCAAGGAACCTGAGCAATCCACTATAGTATTCATAAGGAAAAGATCAAGGGGCAAGGAAGGTAAAGTCAATGATGATATAGTACTCAAAAGGCCTCCTCCCTCATTTGAACAAAAGATTAAGGATTTGAGAGAAGGATTTGGAATTTAAAATTTCAAATCTCTCAAATATGAAATTAGATCAGAGGCAGAGCAACAAGAAATTGAAGATGTTGTTATTGAGAAAATGGGAAAATGGAAGTACTCACCTGATGATATGGCTTCTCAAATTCTAGGTGTTCTATTGGATAAAGTCAAGTTGAAATGGTCCAATGCAAGACAAACTGTCAAGGACATATATGCTCAAACCTTAAGATAGTTGATGCCAAGTTTGAAAAATGATGAAATAAATAAGGCATTGATAGAAAATGAGCACAAGATGACACTAAAATTCAATGGTTGTTTGATTTTGATCAAAGATATAGAGTTAGTTGTGAAGAGTGCAAATTTTACTTGGAAAAACATCTATCATCTTTAGAAACTGAGTACTGAAACCGTGATAATAAAAGATATTGAAGATGATAGTGATGAAGAAGTAGAAGAAGTAGTTCAGATTGATAATGTTGAGGTAGAAGAAGTAGAGGAAGAAGTTACCAAGGAAGCTAAGAAGAATGTTGAGGAAGATGATCCAGTTCGGATAGCTGCAGAGGTGATTGCCTCACTTCCTCACTCTCCAGTAAAAATTACTACATCTAGCCCAGAGAAAACTTCAAGTGTGATTGTGACAACTCCCTCAGATACATCAAATGTCCAATCATCACTAGCATAGCTCAATGTATCAATGACAGAACTGGCTACCACTTCATCCACCGAGCTTCACCCTCCTTCCACCAAGTTGCAGTCTTCAGTACCTTCTTCAATTTTGAGGTTTTTAGCAGTAAGTACTTTAGATTCTACAGTTGTAAATACTTCATTTTTTTATTTATCAAGTATTCCAGTTAGCATCCCATCAGTCAGAAGTTTATCAGTTTTCACTACAAGTCCTACTATGTCTACAATAATTTCTACTACAAAGGCAATAAGTATAAAGACTCAACTGAGTACAAAATTTTTGAGTAAGAGTGTAGTAGAAGATATAGATTTAGATGAGGAGATAGAAATTACCCAATTAGATTTTTCAAACCTCACAGTAGACCAAATGCAAATAGTTGGTGAACTCCTCCAGAAGAAAGCAAAGCAGAAGAAACTAAAAGAAGAAAGAGATAAGGAATATAAGATCATTGAGGATGCCAAGAACATTTTGGCAGAAATAATAGGTGTTGAAGTTGATTCCTCTCAACACATTTTGTTGTAGTTGGATGAGGTAGTAAACAAGTTCAATGAGGATTCCTCTGGATCAGATAAGTTGCTTGAGAATGCTGAGAAGAAGTTTGAAAATAAAGTGCTTGAGCACTTTGCCAACAAATAGCTATCAATTAGGCAGGGTTATCTTCAGTTTTGACTAGCATTGAGTCCTATTCCAAGGTAACATCATTTTTTGTCAAAGTATGTAATGTTGCCAAGTTCTCAAAAGAGATTAAAGACAAAATAAATAAGATTGATGAGGATCTGAAGATCAGTGCACATAAGTTGCAACTTGAACCTAGTTCAAGCTCTGCACATCATATGACAGTTAGATTCCTATCTGATAAGCAGTCAGAGTTATTGAAAGAAGATGCAAGGATCAGATCAACATTAATAGATATTTAGAACATGATCCTTCCCATCATGGATACAATGCAGAAGCATATTGCATACTCAAAAACATTGATCCATGACAATCAGTTTTCAATTGTAGATCACATGATTGAACTCTCTGCAGAAGTCCAAGTTGCACTCCATACATGCAAGATTCTACAGGAGAATTGGGATAGAACTCTAGCACTAATTGGAAAGGTACATTTTGATTTTCTCTCACATTTTGGTATCTCTGTGTAAAATATTTGTATATACACCTTTGGCATTATTGTCAAAAAGAGGGAGAAAGTATATAAGATATATGAGATATGAAAGGGGGAGAAAGTATATGAGAGAAATAGGAAATATGAGTATGAGGTGAAATAAGATATTTGTATATATACTATATGAGGGAGACATGAAATGTATATACAATAATATGACAAAGATAAATTTTTTTGAAAAATCAAAACCAGTATTAGCATGATTGTGTATTTAAGTTTTGGGTAATAAGTGTTTTGTCACTAATGCCAAAGGGGGAGATTGTTGGCATTAAGTATGTTTGTCATTAGTGACAACACTTATTCAGACTCTATGTGTTTACTGAGTAGATAGGACAGTGTTTACCGAGCAGATAGGACAATGTTTACTGAGTAGGCACAACAGTGTTTACCGAACAGACCGAGATTCATAGTGCTTACCGAGTTATCATTATCGAGTGATGAAATGAGCAGTGTTTACCAAGTGCCAGCATGGTAAATAGGGAATTTAGTTTCTACCAAGTGACACTATATCTATCAAGTCTCCAGTATATACCGAGTTCAAAACTACAACCAAGTGGTTAGTATGGACCGAGCCTCCACTTCTACCGAGAGCATGACAATGCCAAGTAACACAGTGGATGTCAAGTATCAGAAAGTCACCGAGTTAGTTTGCAGTAACCGAGTAACTATATTTGGGCTGACTCAGTAATATTTGTGTTATCTTGTTTAAGAGTTGACTTTGTAATTATTTTGTAATTGTTTTGGATTGATATATAAACAATGTTTTGTATCATATCAAGGTGTGAAGTAGCGAAGTATGAAAAAGAGAGAAAGGCAGAGATAAGAAAATTAAAAAGGGCTATAGTAGTATAAGAAGTAGCAAAGATCTATCCATCACAGAAGGTGATTAGTACATCAGAGAATCTCAATTAGCAAGTATAGTTGCAAGTAAGGGATCTACTATTTCATCCTAATAGGTGAATCAGCTTAAAATCCTTTAACTGGGTAGACTTAACAGTCTTTGTAAAATCTCTTAACCGAGTGCATAATTTATTATATGTTTGTAAATCCTCTAACAAGGTGGACCTATCAGTCCTTATTGCTCCTAACAGGGCAGATCATCATAAGTGATCATTGTAAGCCTTAACCGACAAACTTTATATTGCAGTATTGAAGTTTTGTGGGTATCATCCCCACCCCAATTTTACTTTCTATTTGGAAGGTTTCTGGGTCACCAAATCTCTGTGTTCAAAGTGTTATGAATGTTTTATTCTTTCTGTTACTCATGCATGCAGTCAGATTATCAATCTAATGTTATTTGAAATATGGTTAAGATCTGAATTTGTTAAAAGTTTTGAAATTACTGATTCACCCCTCCCCTCTCAGTAACCTAGATAGTCTTGAATATTTCCAACAGAGAATATCCCTACTATCCATGACAAAAATGATTAAAATAAAGTAGAGAGGCCATTTAGTACAATGGCTAAAATTGAGAAATTGAAGGTGACAGCTACAACTAACATATCAGAGAAACAAAGGGATACTAAGGTAGTGCAGATCGAGATTCCCTCTTCTACCCCTATTGACATGTTGGTTGTGTTGTCTCAAATTACTATCAAGGTTCCTGTGTCAGAATTGTTGAGGATCCATGAACATAAGGATAGAGCTCTTGCATGGGTAGATAATGTTCATGATAAAAATGTTGCTTGTAATGAAAATGAGCTCTAGGCTAAAGCTATGAGAGGAATGGAAGTTTAGGGAATGGTGTCTCAAATAATACCTATATAATTGGATAGCTCTGTCAATGCTAGCCTCAAAAACATAGACCCATTCTTTCTAAGTGTCATTGTGAATGGAATGAAATTGAGGAACTGCATGATTGATTCAGGTGCTTCAAATACTATCATGCCTTTCAAAATCATGGAGAGGTTGGGCCTTAAGGTTGATATAGTTCAAGGAAGATGTTGTGCAATGGATCAGAGAGAAGTACTAGTCATTGGAACTCTAAATGCAATGCCCTATAGGTTAGCAGCTTATCCAAAGAAAAGTTTGACCATGAGTGTCTTGGTGGTGGATATTCCTCCTCATTATGGGATGTTATTATCTAGGAAGTGTAGTGCTACCATGAGTGGAAGTTTACAGTGTGACTTGTCCTATGCAACTTTCAAGATTGATGATCAGTTTATTAAGATTGAGCGAGAGGCAAGAGTGTGCCACATGATTGAAAGGAATAATGACAATGAGACTACATGCTTTGTGGATACTGACATCAATTCTTTTAGGGAAAAGGTCCCTGTGCTTGAGAGGGGGCCTATATTACCATCTATCTCTGTTGAGGTAAATGTTAAACTATGAAGGGTGATTTGTGGGTGGTGTACTTTGATGGTGCAAATTGCAAAGATGGTTCAGGAGTAGGTATTTTACTCATTTCTCCTAATGGAAATACTTACAAGTTCTCTTTCACATTAAACTTCTCATGTAGAAAAAATATAGTAGAATATGAAGCATTACTAATAGGATTGAGGTTGGCACACAAGCATGGAATTAAGAGTGTAAAGGTTGTAGGTGATTCTGAGTTGGTTGTGTCCCAGGTGAGATCGGTATATGCTTCCAAGAACAAGAAATTGAAACAATATAGAATTGTTGTGTGGGATATGATTGAACATTTTGATGTTTTCAATATTATATGGAAGGATAGAAGTAATAACAAAATGGCTGATTTTTTAGCCAATATAGCAATCAATCCCAGTGACATTACATTTGTTGGTATTTCAAAAGTTGAAATTTAGACTAGGCCTAGTATACCAGATAATGTTGAAAACTGGCAAGTTTTTGAAGATGACCAGGATATTTTGAAATTTATACATTGTGAAGATCAATATCATGGTCAATAACTAGATTTCTCAACCTTGGTTGAGACTGCAGAAGGAAAAGAGGTTATCCTTGGTAATAAGATACTGCAACTTAAGACCAATAAGGTTCCTAAGCGACTTGTTGTTTTAGAAACTGTATTTGACAATCAGGACAAAGTTCAAATGGATACTATGAAGAAAGATCAAATGGATGTGGATGAAATTAATCTTGGTACACAAGAGGAACCTAAGAAGGTCTATATTGGAAGAGAGATGTCTCACAAGGTAAGAAAATCTTTAATTGAATTGTTAAGAAAATTCAAGCATGTTTTTGCATGGTCATATGATGACCTAAAGGTTTATAGAGAAGACTTGTTTCAGCATATTATTCCCTTGAAGGAGGATGCTAAACCTTTTAGGAAAAAACAAAGGCCAATTAATCCTACCATGGCACCCAAGATGCAAGAAGAATTAATGAAGTTGAGAGATGCTGGAATCATAAAGCCTATGAGGCACTCTTCTTGGGTGTCAAATCTGGTTCTTGTTAGGAAGAAGAATGGAGATATTAGATTATGTGTAGACTTTAGGAACCTAAATGTATCTTCTCTAAAGGATAATTATTGCTTGCCTAATATGGAGGCTATGTTGCAAAGAGTAACTGGTTCTGATTTAATGTCCATGATGGATGGTTTTTCTAGTTACAATCAAGTTATTGTAAAGGAATTAGAATAGTATAAGACAACCTTCACAACACCTTGGGGAACCTATGTTTATGTGAGGATGCCTTTTAGCCTCACAAATGCTGGTGCTACTTTTCAAAGGGCAATGGATGTTGCCTTTGTCGATTTTATAGATGTTTTCCTTGTTGTTTATCAAGATGGCTTAACTACATTTTCTAAGAAGGAAGATGATCATTGTTCTCATTTAGAAAAGATATTTGTAAAAGCCTTGGAGTATGGCATTTCATTAAACCCAAGGAAATGTGTATTTGGTGTGATTGAGGGAAAACTGCTTGGCCACTTAGTTGGAAATTAAGGAGTAAGAATTGATCCAAAAAGAGTTATGGAAATTGATAAGATTTGAAAACCAAAAAATGTGAAGGGAATCCAATCCTTCTTTGGCTAGGTAAATTTCTTAAGAAGATTTGTTACAAATTTTACTGAAGTTACAAGGCCAATATCAAAAATGTTGAAGAAGGGATCTGTGATTAAATGGGAAGGTGAGCCTGATGAAGCTTTCAAGAATATCAAGTTAGCAATTAAGGATGCTCTTGTTCTTAAAGCACCTGACTATGATGTCCCAATGCACATTTTCTCTTTTGCATCTTTTCATACTATTGCTGCAATTCTATTGCAGAAAAATAAAGAGGGTTTTGAGCAACCTATCACATTTTTTAGTAAATCTTTGTAGGCTGTTGAATTAAAGTATGACATAAATGAGAAACAAGCATATGCACTTGTGAAGGTAGTAAAGACTTTTAGATTTTATTTGATGGGAGTAGTTGTGGTTTCTTTCGTGCCAAGTGCTACGGTAAAAGATATATTTTCATAGCAAGAAGTATCTGGAAGAAGATGTAGATGGATCAATAGAATTCAAGAATTTAACATTGATATTCAAATTACCAAATTGGTTAGAGGACAAGGATTGGAAAAATTAATGGCTCAGTCCAACCTTGATGCAAATTAGATAAATCAAGCTGAAATTGATTACATATGTGACATGGATGATTGTATCTAGTATCAAGATGTTATCTATTATTTGAGAAACATGAAGTGTCTAGTAGGAATGGATGACAATAAAAAGAGGACACCAAAACTACAGGCAATCAAGTATGTAATTATAAAATGCAAGTTATATAAAAGGAATCTGGATTGCATACTTTTGAAATGTGTTGATGAAAATCAAGCTGACAAATTGTTGAAAGAAATGTATGAGGGGATCTGTGGTGGACATTATATGTGAAAAACTATTGCTCAAAAGATTCTGAGAGCAGGATTCTGGTGGCCCACAATCTTCAATGATGTAGAATAGTTTTTAAGAAAGTGTAATGCTTGTCAAAGATTTTTTGGTAAGCTCAAATTTTTAGGAAATGTACCATTGAGGCCAGTTGAAGTGTAGGCTCCTTTCCAACAATGGGGAATGGATTTTATAGGTGAATTCCAAAACAAGTCCAGTGGGGGACACTCTTGGATCTTAGTTGCAACTGATTATTTTACAAAATGGGTAGAGGCTATTCCTACAAGGAATGCAACAAGCAAGGTGGTGATTGATTTTCTATTGAATAATGTTGTTATGAGATTTGGTTGTCCTGAGAGAATTGTCAGTGATAATGCAATGTGCTTCAGGTCTATTGAATACAAAGAATTCTACAAAGGTCTAGGAATTTAGATGTCATACTCCTCACCTTATCATCCACAAGGAAATGGACAGGTAGAATCAACCAATAAAAGTTTGATTAAGATCCTCAAGAGGATTCTTGAAAAGAATAAGAAGGCATGGAATTCAAAATTTCCATTAGTTGTATGGACTAATAGAGTAATTGTCAAAAGGGCAATTGGATGTGCACAATTTGATTTAGTGTATGGAATACATACGAGGATGCCTTAGAACAACTTGCTAGAGATGTATAAGTTTATTCAAATATATGATGAGGATCTGGAGGATGAAATGTAGTTGAGAATTGAGGACTTGATCAAGTTGGACAAAACTAGAAGAGAATCAGTTTCAAGGAATGCTAAGTTGTAGTTGTAGGTTAAGGGTTTGTATGACAAGAAATCAGTAGAAAGGAGGTTTGAACCAGATGATTTGGTGTTAATTTGGAATGCTAGATTGGAAGATAAAGGAAAACATGGAAAATTTGATCCAATCTGGTTAGGGCCATATATGATTCATGAGAAATGGGGACAAGATTCATACATTGTCAAAGAATTAAATGGTGACATTCGATAATTTCCAGTTCATGGATAGTTCTTGAAGAAATACTTTAGTTGAAGTATGTTCCTTTCCATGAATAGTAGTTAGGTTTGTATATACTGGTGTGTTTATTTCTACCTAGTTTTGCTTTAGTTTGTAAGTTTTTGTTGTCTGGGTGCTCTTTGTAGTCATTTTCTAGTAGGTGGTCTTCTCTCCCAAAATTATGAATTCTTTCATGGGCACAGGTTACCCATCATCCCCAGATAGAGCCACTATTAGACCAATTTCCTGTCATAGCAAAAAATCCTCAGAAAGTGGTCTATTCATGTGAAATTTTGTGAAATTGCTATGCCCTAGCTGCAAGCTTGTTTTTATGTGTGCTAAAGTTATACAAGTTTTCATGGCCTACGCCCTTAGCCCCTTGTTCTTCAATGTGTCACCATGCTCCAGTTCTAAGTGCACATGCTAAATTGCAAAAATCAAGGAGAAATTCAAATTTTAAGGTTTGAGAAATAGGTTATTTTTCATGTCTAGGGCTTCATAAATCTTTCTAAGTCCAAAAACCCTAGCCTTGTTCTATTTCTCCATTACTTTTTCAAATGACTTAGGCCTCCATTTAGCACATGTTCTTTTTCCTTGGCAGGCAGTTGTCTTTTCTTGCAGTCGGGTAATCTCAGGATAATCAACTGCATGGACAGATGCATTATACATGATCACGGTGCTAGACAGACCTTTTCTGGAGAAAATTTGTAACTTACCTACTGATGAAGAAATTAGCCATGTCAAAACCAAGGGGGAGTCATCATGACACGAGTGTGAATAGGGATAGGTAACACAATTTTGAATATGTATTTATATCTCAGGGGGAGTTTTAGGCTATATAAACATATTTTTGTAATTGTATATACGAATGTCATGACAAAGTGTTTTTGCCACTAATGTCAAAGGGGGAGATTGTAGATCTCTATAATTTTGTTGACTATTAGTGTCTTACACTTAGTCATATATCTAGGCAAGGATGGTCGGTCATCACTACGACCGAGTCATTTTGTAAAGGCCAAGTTTTGTATTGTATACTTACCGAGCAGTAGTACTGCTGAGTAAAGTCACAGTCACAATATGTTTGTAATATGCCAAGTATAGTTATTGCCGAGATACATATATCAATGATTACTAAGTGACAGAGAAGTTCAACAGATGTCAAGTACAATAGATGCCGAGGACAGTTGATGCTGAGTGCCAGGGATAACTTTTGCTGAGTTAGCTAGAATTGACATACAAGTCTAGAGTGACACAATGATCAAGGTAAACCATTTTTGAGGATAATTATATTTTGTATGTTGTCTATTGAGGTAATCACAGGGGTGGTTACGCATGCATATTGCTATCATTGATCCCTATGTATAACCTTTAGCCAATCATAAAATTGTATAGTATAGGTGGTAATAGGAATATATCTAGACCTTAGATCTTCTAACAGTAAAACATTTTTGTTACTATAAAAAGGAAAGATCTAGAATAGAGATATGTGTGTGAATCAAAGAGAGAAATAGAGACATTGAGATTAGATGAATACTATGAGTATGTGAGTATGAGGAAATGATAAGGAGAAGTTTTCAGACCAAGTTTAGTGACCGAGCAGAGCAGTGAAAGGATAGAATCAAGAAAGATCAGACAAAAGAGATCACAATCATATAGTAAAGAGAAGATCTGTAATCAGCATATCAGTGAAAACTGAAGGATCATATACTAAGACATTTTAACTAGTGTATTAGGGTAAATCTCTAAACCGAGTAGTCTTAGTAGACTTTTGTAAATCTCTTTACCGAGTGCTTACTTTATTGTAAGTTTACAAATCCTTTAACAAGGTAGACTGAATAAGTCTCTTAGCTTTTAACAGAGCAGACCTTTCACAGGGTAGATCATGATATGATCAAATTTTGTAAGCCCTAACAGGAAAACTTTATTATCTATAGTAGTGAAAATTTGTGGGTGTCATCCCCACCCCAGTTTTACCTTTCAAGGGTTTCTGGGTTACCAAATCTATTGTGTTATGTGTAATTTCATGTATGCTACTTGACATGATATATTATCTAGATTGTTCAAGTTTTGTTTACATGATGCATAAAGTTCTAATAGTTTGAAAGGATAGAAGTTAGTAAGTTCTAATTCACCCCCCCCCCCCCTCTCAGTACTACTTTCCCATTTGTATTTCCAACAGTTACATCTTATCTAGTGATTGGGTGACTGTAGTGTTCAAATATTCTCTTGTTATTCATGGCTAAACTCCTAACATCTAGCGACCTGGTGAACATGGTTATATATCCCTTTAGTCACTTATTCTCCAATTTTGACTTGAGATTAAGAAATGTTCCAGTGACTTGGAGATTGCCTTGTTCACGTGTTCTCAGGACTTAACCCCTGGTTAAACTTTCATTCAATGATTGTGAGAATACTTATTCGCTTGTTCTCCAAGAATGATCACAGTTTAAAGATGGGTAAGGTTTTCTCTTTGGTCACTGAATCATGTGATAAAAAGTAAGCTAAGTAAAAGGTTCAGAGATTCAGTGATGGCCATAGGATGAAGGAAGGATCAATGACTGGCATTTAATCTCTACATTTAACTCGTAGTTAGAAAATCTTTCAGTGACTCAGTGAAAGCTTGTGTTTTCCCATTCTCTAAATTTAACCAGCGTTGGTGTTTTCATCTAGCAACTCAGAGATGTCTTTAGCTGTGTAATCTCCAAAAGGGTGCAGTTAAGTCAAAGCCAAAATGTGGTTAACCCTTGGTGGTTAATTGGTTTATTCGGCAACTCGGTGACTATGTAGTCTCTGAATCTCATGATCTCTAGCAGTTTTCTCTAAAATGTCAGCGACCTGGTGAACATTTAATATTTTCATTTAATCACATGTTCACCAGATATCTGGTCAAAGGAAGAAGACTTTTAAAGTTTGAATGTGAGCTGTAGATTCAATTTTGATCCATGATAGTCGCACATTCACATGATCTAACTCGAGGTCAAAGAAAATTTCAGAGATCACATGAAGGCCTTTGCTTGTGTGTTCTCCAGACCAGACCATGGTTAAGAAAAATGTTTTGTGACCTAGACAATACCTTTAGTCGTGTAATTGCTAAATCACTTAGAGTTAAGTGCTTGCCGAGGTCAAATAAAGAAAAGAAGAGATGGGTCCATGTTGCTAAGGATCATCCAATTTTCTAGGAGGGATAGAGATCGACGACCATGTTTTAAACTCACTGAGAAACTATTGTAGTTCAAATTTGAATATTTTAAGGGTTTCCCAGCGATAGGACTGATAATTCAATGTTTTGATGGCCGATCTGCATAGTATAATTTTGTGCCCACTGGTATAGTTTGGCCCGAGGTATGATTGACTGTAGAAGTTGTTTGCATCATGATAGTAGGTGAGATGACCGGTCAAGTTTTGTTGCAGTTGGAGTTGCAGAGGGTAACTTAGTGGGTTTCCAATTTCTTGTGTGCTAATCAGTCCTTGGCCATAAATGAGGATCAATTTTGGATCTGATTGCTCCAGGTTGCTTGGTTTTTTCCCCTTGTGGTAAATTTTGATTGAATCCAGTTGGTACAGTGGTTGCAAACCATAACCTTTCCCTAGCTACCCAAAGCTTGTTGCATCCTTTCCATAGGATTCCAAGGTAGCTAGTGACTATATATTTTGATGTTTATTGTATAAAAAAGGTTGTTGATGATGAATTTAAAACTAAAGAGAGAGACTTAGACTTAGGGTTTTGTTTCCCTTAGCATTTTGTGGTCTTGCAATGTATTGATTGTACAAATTTTAATGAGAATACACTTGGATTCAAATCTCATATTTGTGTATGTCTTCTTATTTTAATCTTGAGGTCTTATATGCTAATGTTACAAAGTAAGTTAGTATATGGTATACAAAGTATATTGTGAGATTGTCTTTGAGTTCTTGCCAAAGTCATGATTAAATCCTTAAAGATAATATCAAAGAATTTAGGGTGAAATAGGAATTTGATGTCTAGGTATGTGAGTGAGAGGAATAATAGGAAAAGAACTTATTCTAAATTTGAGTATATGTAAGTTAGGACTTCAGTTGATGTATGTTGTTTATGACTCTGTGCTCTAGGGGAAGACACTGATCTATTTTCTAGAAGTAGTATGTCATCATCAATCACAAACAAATATAAATGATAAAATCTTTAAATCAGTTTGTAAAAGGTATAAATGCACAATATTTGCTGACTCCCTTCAAGAAGTGAGTCAAGGGTACACCCGCTTGAGCATTAGGCTCAAAGTGTAGGAGGATCCTTGCTGGTCCTTGTTAATTGGCCCTTTTTCTTACAGAGTTTGGAGGGGTGATAGAGTCAGTGACATTTTTTCAATCATAGTGTAAATCTATAAGTAGAAAGAAAAGGAACCAATAGTTTCATTGAGTGACCATTATAGTTACATATCTGACATGTTACATTCTGAGAACTTATATTTGTCTAATTCTGATTTCTCTGATCATGTTGAATCCTGTTCTTCTTACTAGTCTTTCACTTCATAGCTTTATGGCCAAATCTATTGCATGAATAATAGTAACCATTAAAAGGTCTTACCTTAGTATAGTTCCTTGCAATATGTCCATGCTTGTTGCATGCAAAACAAGTGCATTCTCTAGGATTGCGCTCATTCTTAGGTGATCCATCATTGTCTTTGGATTTATCTTCAACCTTTTCAGTAGAGTCCATTTGTGTTTCCTTTCTTGCTTGCATATTATCAATCTGATTTTGTGCTTCATTGTATCCAATACAACTAGTGTCTCCTTTGACTCTTCTTGCATACAACTGAGATTCTATCAAATCAGAACTAGTGTGCAATTTTTTGATGTGATTCTTTGCTTATTTTCATTCTGACTCCAATCTTTCTTTGTAATTTCTTAGATCAAAGATTTCCAAATTGGCTTCCCTTAATTCCTCATTGAGTTGAAGGTTCTCCTTGACTTTTTCATTGTAGACTTCTTGATTGTTGATCAACTTATCATAAAATTCTTCAAGTAGTTCTTTCATAGATGCATTGTCTTCATTTAGCTTCTTAACCTTTGATCCTAGATCACTGTTAGAGCATTCTTTCAGATCCCTTCTTAGCTTCTTGATAACTAATTGAGCATCATTGACTTTCTCTTTTAGTTCTTCAATTTCTCTTTCAGATTTGTCCAGGTCTTCAAGAGCGGCTTCAAGATTTT
This sequence comes from Chamaecyparis obtusa, assembly GCA_027943335.1. NCBI lineage: Eukaryota > Viridiplantae > Streptophyta > Pinopsida > Cupressales > Cupressaceae > Chamaecyparis > Chamaecyparis obtusa. Next base: position 891,990 of record BSBK01002553.1, on the reverse strand, counting down.
TCTTTAGATGTTTCATTTCTACTTTGTCCATGATCTCCTTAAGTGGTTAAAATTCTTTGCTAAGGACCAAAGCTCTGATACCAATTATAAGGAATGGGAACACTGAGAGGGGGGGGGGGTGAATCAGTGTTCACTGAACTTTATCTTTTTACTTTAATCTTTATACTAAACTTTAAATGCTTAAGTACTGAATTAAACATTCACATAATCATGAAACATGAAATCAATACATGACAACAATATGGTTATGGGGAAACCCAAATAGGTAAAAACCTTGGTGGGAATTGACACCCACTAATATTCTACACTAGTATTTTGTGATCCTTGTTAGAAGATCCTTTACCCTGTTAGGAGTACCTTTACAATTCTTTAAGTATAGTAGACCTTTGTTACGGGTAAAAATCTATTAGGAGTCTTCTACAATGATCCTTGCTAGGGGAGTGGACTCACTATCCTAGAGCTCACTACTCAAATGGTGAAGGCTACAAGTTTCTAATTTTAGATACACACTATATCTGTAGGTGAACTGTCACTGTGACACTGCTTGTTAGATCAATTCCTTTGATGCACTGATGCTTTGACCTCTTGCAAAGATCTAATACATCTTATGCTGACTTCACATACTTCTTCTCTTCTTATCAAAACTCTTTTGCAACTTCCATACTGAATACAATGAGCACATCTTATATTTATACACTCATACAAAATAAACAATTAGGTCGGCCATATAACTAATTACAAGCAACACTTCCAAATGAATTGGCTTAAGCATGCATACAATTATACATATAAACATGTCAGCAACTTAAATACAATGGGCACATAGCGTTTACAACATTACATTATAACTGCAAAACAAAATACTAACTGTCAGCGCCATGCTCTATTCTCTGCTGGCACATACTGGCTATGCAAATTCAACTCACTATAACTTTCACATTTTTGCATATCTACTTATGCACTCATAGATTAAGCATAAGTATAGTCTAACAAACTTAACTTCTAGGGCACATACCATAATTCATCTATACACACATGCGTTGATGCTCTGAGCTGTAGGAACTCTATACACTGTCCAGTCTTCAACAGTTAGCTGATTTCTAATGTTCTCATTAGGTGCACTAACTCCAAACTACTATATGACTTTGTTTCCATAATGATAATGCTATATCTATTCATATACTTTAGTATAGACAACTTGCCAATAGGAAGCACTTCCATGTTAAGAGCATTTAGCCTTTCAAGTAAGTGGTTTGGGGTCATGTCAAGCACCTTGAATAGGTCTTTGCATGAATCTGGTTGTTTCCCCCTATTCTTCTTCTCTCTCCACCTATTTCCAGCCTTTTTCTGGAACCTAGTCCTAAGAACTTGACATTTGAGACCTCAGGGTAAAAGTTGACATCTTGGGTGAAGGATGACCTCACCCCTGACCTAAGGTAAAGTCAACCTCACCCTTGACCTAGGGAAGAGTTGATCTTGACTCTGACCTAGGGCAGAGTCAACCTCACCCTTGACCCTAGGTCCAATTTTTAAGTTCCAAAGGTTTTGAGACATCAGGCTTTGGAAAGTTTTATTTTCCCACTTTCAGGTTATCTGTTCTAGATTTCAAAATGGTAAACCCTTAATTGCATTTAATCTAGGTCCATTTCTAGGCGTTAAGGTTTATTAGGATTTAATTCTCTAATGTTGACCTTCTCTAGGAGTTTGTGCCCTAGATCACTATAAAAGGAAGCCTTCCTCTCTCATTTTCTCCATCTCATTCTATCATGCATCAAGCATTCCCAAGGAGACATTGATGATCAATCAAGCAATCTCATCTCATCTCATAATCTCTCAAGCAAGAAGATTAAGCAATTTCATCAAGAAAGATCAAGCAAGAAACCTCAATCAAGGAAATATTGAAGAAATCATCCATTCAAACAATCATCCATTCAAGCATTCAATTTCTCCATTAAAGATCAAGGATTCAAGCATTCAAACATTTGAAGGGATTTGGTTCAAGAATTCAAGATTTATCATTCAAACCTGAGATCTATCCATCATGGTGGTGTGATCTTCCTTCAAGATCCTTTGTTCATCTTCAAGATCCATTCATTCTCCTTTCAAGGTGGATTCCAAGCATACAATCATGGATGTTTTGGATTTAAATTTATGGTATTGATTTACATTGTTGAGTCCAAGATTTCATATCAATATACTTATTTACATTTTAAATACAATTGCATATTTATTGAATAGAATACCTTCATTGTTACATCTACTTGTACTACTTGCTAGCATTCTCTATTTCAATTCCATTATTAAGGTTGATTCCAAACTAGGGTTTGACTAAGGCAACCCCCTCATCCAAATAACAAAACACTTTTACTTTCAGGTGTAGGTGCAGGACAGAGAATTAAAGTGAAGATTTGGATACCCTTTTTATTGAACTTTCAAGATCCGCAAATAGAATTTCCATCGTAGTAGTTGGGTCAAGGATGACCTTTAGTGAGGGGTACAATTGTGCCCAAGGGTAAGATTGTGCCCGGCTATCTAGGTCAAGGTCAACCTACCCTTAGAAAAGAAAAAGATTTCTGGGTTTTGTAGATCTTGCTGTTTCGATTTAAGATGGTGAAAATAAATAGTTTCTGAGACTTTTTGATAGGATTTTCAGAAGGTTCTTTTTAGGAGGTGAGTATTTTTATTTCTTCATTTATATATTACCATTTCCATATTTACATTCCATCCCCTTAGAATTCAAATGTATGTGTAAAATATTGGTTTTGGGGTCCCTTTTATGTGCAAACCATTGCTCTAGGACCCCATCCATATTTATCTTATTGATTTTGGTGAACCCGACAAGCTTACCCCATATCTTTTGTCGATTTAGATGCCCTATTATGTAGACCTTGGTAGTTTCATAAATGTGTTGTACATGATGGTCGTGAAAATACCTATTCCCTGACAAAGGATGGAGTGCGACATAAGCTAAAACAATTGAAGGAAATAGAAGAAAATGTTAGATTAGGTGAAATACTAATCTCCCAAGAACACCTGCATGCATAACCCTGTCACATGGAAGAAGCAAAGAACAGAAGCAAGAAAAATTTATGGAGGCCAAAAAGCCAGAGACATCTTGTGGACATGTAAAGAGCAATTGTATTCCCAGATTATCTCTAAAAAGAATGTACAAAGGGTTCAACCATATAGGTGAACAATAAAACCCTAAAGCTATAAACCAAAAAATAAAGCTAGGTTGCACATTATAATTAATAAATATATTAATTAGAATGAACCTAAAAGAAAGCTTAAGTAAATAAAGTAATAAATAACTTAATTAATTAAATTAAAGTGATTTAATTAATAAGCATAAAGTATGATTACTCTAACACCCCCCCTTAAGCATAGCTCAAGAGGGAAGCTAACCTAGCACAGCTATGAAAGCAGAAAATGGGTCCCGGCAACAAGGCCTGATCAGGTACCCAAGTACAAGAAATAAACTAGATGAAGGAAACAAAGCCTCCAATCTAGGGAATGTCCCAGAGAAAGGAACAAGAAAGAGCATGAAGCATCTCCGAAGCATGAAACTGTAAACACTATCAGAAGAATACTGCTGGAACCCCCACTGAAATAGTGCATGACCAGGTAGAGAAGACAAAGTCTGAAGAGCTGATCAATCGAAGAGGTGACCTCCAAAAAAGGAATGAATGAGTGTCTATATAGTAGATGATCCATCTCACTGAAATGCATAGGTGCCTAGCCACTGCATCCGCCTAGTACATAGGAATAAAAACTGAATACGTAGATCACTCAACCAAACCAAGGAAGTAAAAGAACCAACAGGTGAACCCCCCCATAATGCTGAACAGGGTGACAGGAACACTGAAATGCAATGCCAGAAACATCTGCAAAAAGAAGAAACATGAACACCTATGTGCAAAAGAAGGTACAAGCATAGGATAAAGGGCGGTGTCATAGACACAAACTACATGAGGCTAATGTCATGGAAGGTACACTCACTTGACAAAGGTGGATGAGCACAAAAGGCAAAACATCATAACCCCCCCATGGCACTTTATAACTGAGTGCGTATACAAACAAACACATAGTGTTCAAGATCCCAAAATGCAAAAGCAGGCACTTTATCTCAGTGCGTTTACAAAAAAAAGAATGCAATAGAAGAGAAGCATACAATGCTCAGAAGTCAGAAAGAAGAGTGAGCCAGAAGAACAGAAGAAGAGATCCCAGGACCTATAGAACCCAAGTAATCCGCTAGAGTGCGAAAGTACAAAACTCAAAGGAGAGAAAACCTGGAGCAGAATCTGGATAAAAAATCCCTACAACTAAATAACTCACAGAACCAGCTTTCCAACAATATATGGTGAGCCCAAAAATGAGTCCGGAGGAGCGAGATAAGGCTCCCGGAAGGTAAAAAATAAATATCACCTTTGACAGAAAAAAACACTATCAAAACAGTAGATCCAAAAACTCTAACCTCCATAATCAGAAAGAGCTTGGAAAGAGCTTTCCGGCGATATAAAGAAGTCGAAAAAAGACCTCCGTATGCTCAAGATATTGCAAAAAAAGCCCAGGTACCCCTCAAAAACTTCAAAACATAGTTTTAAGCCCCTGGGGCTAAAAAAATAAGGCCCCTGGGTGCATGGTGCGCGCAGGGGGCTGGAACCGAAGCTCCCGGTCATCCATATGACCACCGCTAGGGCCCACAGGGCTTAAAAATCCACCGAGCGGCCGGCGGAGCGGTGGGCAGAGCGGGGCCGGCGGAGGGGAGGCCGCGGAGGGCGCTGCAGCGGAGCGGTGGCCGCGGATGGCGGCGGCAGCAGGGGCGTGGGCGCGGGCAGCGGCAGGGGCGGTGGAGGCCGCAGATTGGCAGCGCGGTGGCCGCTGGTGGCGCTGTGGTCGGGCGCAGGTGGCGCCGGGGTGGCGCGACGGCGGCCCAAATAGTTAACACTGGCCGCGTTTATTTTAAATGCAAAATCATTAAAAACAATGATTTTTTATATATTTTTTTTCAATTTTCGAGCCGTACGGCCTTAGGAGGGCAAAAATTTTCTCTCAGATGCCACAATGGCCAAAAATTATAAATTTTATATGATTTTTGACTCTCTCGAACCTTCTGAGCGCAATGGCTGCGTCCGTTTTTGCTCAAAATACCCCCAAATTTTTTTTCTTTTTTGCAGGCAAAAAAGAAACAAAAAATAACATCCTGCAGAGAGTACCAGAACTGAAATTTTTTTGAAACCCTCCTGCATCTAAATCACTTCAATAAAACATGAACAGCGAGCAGCAAGATGGCTCTGATACCATGTTAGATTAGGTGAAATACTAATCTCCCAAGAACACCTGCATGCATAACCCTGTCACATGGAAGAAGCAAAGAACAGAAGCAAGAAAAATCTATGGAGGCCAAAAAGCCAGAGACATCTTATGGACATGTAAAGAGCAATTGTATTCCCAGATTATCTCTAAAAAGAATGTACAAAAGGTTCAACCATATAGGTGAACAATAAAACCCTAAAGCTATAAAGCAAAAAATAAAGCTAGGTTGCACATTATAATTAATAAATATATTAATTATAATGCACCTAAAAGAAAACTTAAGTAAATAGAGTAATAAATAACTTAATTAATTAAATCAAAGTGATTTAATTAATAAGCATAAAGTATGATTACTCTAACAGAAAAGTATGTGGTAATGCAAGAATAACTTTTGTTGATAGAGAAAATTTCTTAGATGGTATGTGGCATTAGCATATGTGTTTTACCTTAATTCTAAAAGCTAGGAAAGAGGAAGTAGAAGATGTACCTATAGAAATTTTAGAATTATTGAATGAGTTTCAGGATATTGTATCTGATAATGTGCCTGATGGATTACTGCCAGTAGGAAAGATCAGTCATCAGATGGACTTGATTCCAAGAGCTAGTTTGCCAAATAAGGCAGCACATAGAATGACACTAGTAGAAAGTGAATAGTTGAAGTTTAGTTCATCACATCATCCACAGATTGTATATGGAAGTAGTTCCAGAAATGCATCTGAGTTGAGGAAGATAGATAAAGGAGAAATAAGTAGTACTAAAGCTAAGGATTTTGTGAAACATTTGAAGAACATCCATGAGGAGGTGAGGAATCATATTACTAAGATGAACACACAGTATAAGGCTAAGCCAGATGAGAAAATGAGGCATAAGGAATTTTTGGTTGGAGATGAAGTCATGGTTCATTTGCAGGAGTGATTTCCAGTTGGTACATATAACAAGCTGAAAATGAAGAAGTTTGGGCCATGTAAGATACTGAAGAACCATGATTCAGGAAATGCATATGAGGTTGAGTTGCCTACTGAGCTAAATATTTCACTAGTTATTAATGTTTCAATCTGATAGAGTATCATGAAGGAGGTGTTGCAGATGAGGTTACAGTAGCATAGTGGAGTATTCCAGCAACTAGTTCAGATATCAAGGAGATTAAAAAAATACTAGATAGTCATGTTGGTAGAAGCAAAACGAGTAGGACATATGAAGAGTATTTGGTTAAATGGAAAGGAAGACCTATTAAAGATTCATCATGGCTAACGAAGGAGGAGGTTAACCATCTTGGATTTCCTTTTCACACCTAAGACGTGGCTAGGTCACTTCTCAAATTACCCTGGGTGTCTGATGCAGGAGCATCCTGGGTGTAAGAGCAATCTTGCATTACCCAAAAATATTTCTAGTTTTATTTTCAATAAGGGCTATCTTGTGTAGAGCTGCTATTTATGGAAACTTTCTATTTTCAGTAAGTTGGTCATCCGATCTCAGAATGTACTGATTTCTTCTCTCGAGGTTCATTTTGGTCATATCATCCTACCAGTAGACTTTCATTGACAGATCAAGTCTAAGTTTGTAGATTTTGAAGATTTTCGGTATTGGCAATAGGGTACAAAAACATTGAACTCATTTTTGAAGGCTTTAGAGGCCCCGAATGAGGTTGAGAATTTGGGTGACAGACACTTGCATGAGTCAAGGCTGTAGAGAGCTTTGTGGCCTTTTTAGAATGGGGTTATAATAGTCAATTAGGTCAACTAGCAATGACTTATGGTCTTTAGAAGTTAGGTCACCTGAAATGGCCAAAAATGATTTTCCTTCAAAATTTCTATTTAGGTTTCAAAAGTTATTTTGAGCTGACTTTGATGTAATAAATTGTAAAATAAAATAATTCTAACTTTGGTCGGCCTTGTTGGCTAAAATTCTGGAACCTTCCTAGGTGGTGGAAAATTACCTATATAAGGAAGGTTGTAGTGTTGTCTTAGGCAGTTTGAGATAGTTTTGGGTAGTAGATCTGGGTATTGATTTGAGGCTTTGTCCTACAGAATATTGTAAGGGAATGCCCATGTGGCTTTGCATATTGTAATTCTAAAAGTTTGTAATTTCACATTTGTGGAGATAATAAGAAGCCCATTTTCTATTCTTGCATATTGTTGTTGTTTCTCTATTTTTATTATGTGTTTGTGGTATTAAGGGGAGCAACCTTCATCAAGTGATATCATAGTAGAAGTTCTTGAGTGTGTAAATAGATCACTGATTGTGAGGCAATTTGGACCAGGATTGTGGGTTAGGGTTTTTGTGTAAACAGACCGCCGACTATGAGGTAGTTTGCACCAGGACTGTATTTAGGGTTTTAGCTAGCAACTCAAAAATGCCTCCATGAAGTGAATGTGGTGGAAGAGCTAGTGTTGTAACACCTAAGGTTAGGGAATTGCAGGGACAAGTGTGAGCATTGCAAGAGGAGATTTGCAGAGGAATGAATCTCAATGCCAGAGATGAAAGCGACGATGAAGGTGAAGAAGAAGATCAAGAAGGAGAAGTTAGAGTTGTGAACCAGGAAGAAGAAAGACTTTTCCAGGCCATCCCAAAGATTGGGAAAAGACCTAAGATTGAGGTTCTGACATTTTTTGGAAATCTAAACCCAGAAGAATTGATTGACTGGATCAATGAATTTGAAGAATATTTTGAGTATGAAGATATTTAGGATCCTCATCGGGTCAAGTTTGTGAAGGCCAGATTGAAGGGTCATGCAAAGATCTGGTGGCAAAAAATTTAATTGGAGCAAAATCAAAGAGGAAAGGATAAAATCACAAGCTGGGATTGGATGGTGGATAAATTGAAGTGATAGTTCATTCCTGTTGATTATGAGCTTGACCTACTGAGAAAAATGCAAAGTTTGAAGAAAGGAGGAAGATATGTTTAGGAGTATACAGAGGAGTTTTATTGAATCCTCATCAGAAGAGGACATGCAGAAGCTGATAAGGAGAAAGTCACCTGTTACCTTAATGGGTTGAGACTAAGCATTCAAGATGACTTGAATGTGGTTCGAATAAATAGTATTGAAGAGGCATACCAGTTTGCCCTAAAATTGGAGGAAAATTTGAACAAGAAGTTTGAGAGTAGACAAAGCGGAAGAGGTCGTGAAGGAAGATCTGGTGGATGATAATATGGAGATCAAAATGAAGATTTGAAAAAGTAGGATGAGGCCAGTAATAGTTAGAATCATAGAGGAGATAATGTCAATCATTTCCAAAATCAGAACAAAAGAGATCAGAGAGGAAGAGGAAGAGGACAAGGTTCAGGAAGAGGAGACTTTCATCGAACATGTTTTCACTATGGAGAAGAAGGTCATAGGGAATTTGAATGTCTTCAATGCCAAGGATGGATGGATAGGAGGAACGAAGGCCAGGCTAGAGTGGAACATGTAGATAAAGATGCTAGATCATCAAATTCTGAAGATGCTGAAAAAGGAGAAACGTTGGTTAATAGAAGAATCCTATTGAGTGGTGAGAATGAACCTGAGCAAAGGAGGAGCTTGTTTTGCACCAGGTGCAAGTGTGAGGGTAAGTGTTATGATGTGATTATTGATAGTGGTAGTATTGATAATTTGGTGTCAGAAGAGATGGTGACAAAGTTGAATCTCAAGAGGCAGAAACATCCACATCCATATCAGGTTGCCTGGATGTAGGATGACCACAAGGTCATGGTCAGTGGACAGTGCCTAGTAAAGTTCAAGATTGGTGGGTACCATGATGAGGTAGTATGTGATATCATGTCTATAGATGCATGTCATATGTTTTTGGATAGACCTTGGCAGTTTGACAAATGTATTGTACATGATGGTCATGTGAATACCTATTTGCTGACAAAGGATGGAGTGCGAGATAAGCTAAAACCATAGAAGGAAATAGAAGAAAAGGTATGTGGTAATGCAAGAATAAATTTTGTTGATAGAGGAAAGTTCTTAGATGGTATGCGGCATGAGCATATATGTTCTACCTTAATTCCAAATCCTGGGAAAGTGGAAGTAGAAGACATACCTATAGAAGTTGCAAAATTATTGAATGAGTTTCAAGATAATGTATCTGATAATGTGCCTGATGGATTACCACCATTAGGAAAGACCAGTCATAAGATGGACTTGATTCTAGGAGCTAGTTTGTCAAATAAGATAGCACATAGAATGACACTAGCAGAAAGTGAAGAGTTGAAGTTTAGTTCATCACATCATCCATAGATTGTATATGGAAGTAGTCCCAAAAATGCATCTGAGTTGAGGAAGATAGATAAAGGAGAAATAAGTAGTGTTGAAGCTGAGGATTTTGTGGAACATTTGAAGAACATCCATGAGGAGGTGAGGAAGCATATTACCAAGATGAATGCATAGTATAAGGCTAAGGAAGATGAGAAAAGGAGGCATAAGGAATTTCTAGTTGGAGATGAAGTCATGGTTCATTTGTAGAAGGAGCGATTTCCAATTGGTACATATAACAAGATGAAAATGAAGAAGTTTGGGCCATGTAAGTTACTGAAGAAGCATGATTCAAGAAATGCATATAAGGTCGAGCTCCCTACTAAGCTAAATATTTCAATAGTATTTAATATTTCAGATGTGATAGACTATCATGAATTAGGTGTTGAAGATGAGGTTACAATAGCAGAATGAAGTATTCCAGCAACCAGTTTAGCTATCAAGGAGATTTAAGACATAATGGATAGTGGTGTCGGCAGAAGCACAAGGAGTAGGACGTATGAAGAGTATTTGATCAAATGGAAAGGATGACCTATTGAAGATTCATCATGGCTAACGAAGGAGGAGTTAACCATCTTGGTTTTCCTTTTCACACTTGAGACGTGACGGGGTCACTTCTCAAATTACCTTGGGTGTCTAATGCAGGAGCATCCTGGGTGTAAGAGCAATCTTGCATCACCCAAAAATATTTTTGGTTTCATTTTCATGTAGAGCTGCTATTTATGGAAATTTTCTACTTTTAGTAAGTTGGTCATTCGATCTCAGAATGTTCTAATTTCTTCCGTAGATGTTCATTTTGGTCATATCCGCCTACCAGTAGAGTTTCATTGATAGATCAAGTCTAGCTTTGTAGATATTGAAGATTTTTGGTATTGGCAATAGGGTACAGAAACTTTGAACTTATTTTTGAAGGCTTTAGAGGCCCTGGATGAGGTCAAGAATTTTGGTGACAAGTGCTTGCAAGAGTCAAGGGTATAGAGCACTTCGTGGCCTTTTCAAAATGGGGTTATAATAGTCAATCGGGTCAATTGGGGATGATTTATGGTCTTCGGAAGTTGGGTCACCTGAAATGGCATAAAATGATTTTCCTTCAAAAATTTTGTTTGGGTTTCAAAATTTATTTTCAGCTGACTTTAATGTAATAAATTGTAAAATAAAATAATTCTAAGTTTGGTCGGCCTTGTTGGCTAAAATTCAGGAACCTTAATAGGTGGTGGAAAATTGCCTATATAAGGAAGGTTGTAGTGTTGTTTTAGGTAGTTCAGGATAGTTCTAGGTAGTAGATCTAGGCATTGATTTGAGGTTTTGCGGGTCGTCCCACAATAGTGTGTCCCACTTTTTGGCCAACTTTGACACATAGATTAATATTCTGAGAAAAAACTTCACTTTTGAACACCTATTTTCATAAAACTATTAAGAATTTGAAGATGATGTAAACTAGAGTATTTTATAAATTTCTTTCTAGTATCTAAATATATTTTTCTAAAAAAAATTAAAATTCATTAAAATTTATTTTTCCTTCTCCTTCGAAAAGTGGTTTGTGTGAAAAACTATGTTTTTAAGGAGTTACTGTCACTTGGATCAACATAACTCTTTTTAAAAATATGATAACGATGTAATTCTTTCGAGATTATATTTTTAACTTCAATATCTAAAGGATGTAATTGGTTTCTTTCATTTTGGGTCAATATTTCATAGTTTATTAAGTTCTAAAGTGACAGTAACTGTAATTTAGATGTAAGGTCACTTGGATCACTCTAACTTGATTTCTGTATATCGAAATTCATTTTTTCTTTTTTATATAGAAAGGTAACACAAATACTCTTTTCCTACATATTTTTCATAATTTTTTTTTGTAATTTACTATTTTTTCCAAAGTCTTGAAGAGACAGGTTGTTGAATTACCAAATAACCTATGTTTAGTTAAAGTGATATTTAAAAGTGATAATGAACTCAATATGTATTACAATTATATTCATTAGAAACCTTGTTCCAAATAGCATCATACTACATAGATAGGTTTTTCAAATGGATTCATTTGATCTTGCAAAACATAAAGTCGAAGTGATTTTTTGTCAGCATTTTATTAGGTGCGAAGGAGACTCCATTGTAGGTATGAATGAAGAGTATAGCTGTCATATCAATGTTTTTTTAATCTAAGATGCTTTGAGCTAACCATTTGTAATTAATTCCTTCAAATGGAACCTCTCAAGGCTTAAATTATCATATTTTATTAAAAATGTAATATTTTAGCAAAAATCAGCATGTCTAAAAAAGTGGGACACACTATTCTGGGACCACCCTTGTCCTATAGAATATTGTAAGGGAATGCCCATCTGGCTTTGCATATTGTAATTCTAAAAGTTTGTAATTCCACATTTGTGGAGATAATAAGAAGCCCATTTTTTGTTCTTGCATATTGTTGTTGTTTCTCTATTTTTGTTATGTGTTTGTGGTATTAAGGGGAGCACCCTTCATCAAGTGGTATCAAAGGAGTTCCCAAGTGTGTAAACAAATTTCCCACTATGAGGTAGTTTGCACCAGGATCACGGGTTATGGTTTCTATGTAAACAGACTGCCGACTATGAGGTAGTTTGCACCAGGATCGTGGTTAGGGTTTTAGCGAGTAGCATGAAAATGCCTCCACAAAGGGAACGTGGTGGAAGAGCTGGTGTTGTAACACCTGAGGTTAGGGAACTATAGAGACAAGTGTGAGCATTACAAGAGGAGATTCACAGAGGAATGAATCTTAATGTCAGAGATGAAAGTGATGATGAAGCTAAAGAAGAAGATCAAGAAGGAGAAGTTAAAGTTTTGAACTAGGAGGAAGAAAGACTTTTCTGAGCCATCTCAAAGATTGGGAAAAGACCTAAGATTGAGGTTCCAACATTTTATGAAAATCTTAACCTAGAAGAATTGATTAAATGGATCAATGAATGTGAAGAATATTTTGAGTATGAAGATATTGAGGATCCTAATCGGGTCAAGTTTGCGAAGGCTAGAGCGAAGGGTCATGTGAAGATCTCGTGGAAAGAGATTCAATTGGAGTGAAATCAAAGAGGAAAGGATAACATGAAAACATGAGATTGGATGGTGGATAAATTGAAGTGATAGTTCATTCCTATTGATTATGAGCTTGACCTACTGAGAAAAATGCAAGGTTTGAAGAAAGTAGGAAGATCTGTTTAGGAGTATATAGAGGAGTTCTATTGAATCCTCATCAGAACATGACATGCAGAAGCTGATAAGAAGAAATTTTCCTGTTACCTTAATGGGTTGAGAGTGAGCATTCAAGAGGATTTTGAATCTGATTCGAATGAATAGTATTGAAGAGGTATACTAGTTTGCTCTAAAAGTGGAGGAAAAGTTGAACAAGAAGTTTGAGAGCAGACAAAGCGGAAGAAGTCATGATGGAAAATCTGGTGGATGGTCATATGGAGATTGAAATGAAGATCTGTAAAAGTAGGATGAGGCCAGTAATAGTAAAAATCATAGAGGAGATAATGTCAATCTTTTTTAAGATCAAAACAATAGAGATCAGAGAGGAAGAGGAAGAGGATAAGGTTTAGGAAGAGGAGGCTTCTGTGGAACATGTTTTCACTATGGAGAAGAAGGTTATAGGGAATTTGAATGTCCTCAATGCCAAGGATGGATGTATAGGAGGAATGAAGGTCAAGCCAAAGTGGCCAAAGTAGATGAATATTTTAGATCATCAAATTCTAAAGATGCCAAAAGAGGAGAAACACTAATTAATAGAGGAATCCTACTGAGTGGTGAGAATGAACTTGAGCAAAGGAGGAGCCTGTTTCACACCAGGTATAAGTCTGAGGGTAAGTGTTGTGATGTGATTATTAATAGTGGATAATTTGGTGTAAGAAGAGATGGTGACAAAGTTGAAGCTCAAGAGGTAGAAACATCCACATCCATATTGGGTTGCCTGGGTGTAGGATGACCACAAGGTCATGGTCAGTGAACAGTGCCTGGTAAAGTTCAAGATTGGCGGGTACCATGATGAGGTACTATGTTATATCATATCTATGGATGCATGTCATATGTTGTTGGGTTGACCTTGGCCATTTGATAGATGTGTTCTACATGATGGTGGTGTGAATACCTATTCCCTGACAAAAGATGGAGTGCGACATAAGCTAAAACCATTCAAAGAATGCAGAAGAAAAGGTATGTGGTGATGAAAGAATAACTTTTTTTGATAGAGGAAATTTCTTAGATAGTATGTGGCATGAGCTTATGTATTTTACCTTAATTCCAAAGGTTGGGAAAGAGGAAGTAGAAGATGTACCTGTAGAAGTTGCAAAATTATTGAATGAGTTTTAAGATATTGTATCTGATAATGTGCCTGATGGATTACCGCCAATAGGAAAGATTAGTCATTAGATGGACTTGATTCCAGGAGCCTATTTTCCAAATAAGGCAACACACATAATGACACTAGTAGAAAGTGAAGATTTCAAGTTTAGTTCATCACATCATCCACAGATTGTATATTTAAGTAGTCCTAGAAATGCATCTGAGTTGAGGAAGATAGATAAAGGAGAAATAAGTAGTGCCGAAGCTAAGGATTTTGCTAAATATTTGAAGAATATCCATGAGGAGGTGAGGAAGCATATTACCAAGATGAATGTACAGTACAAGGCTAAGGAAAATGAGAAAAGGAGGCATAAGGAATTTCTAGTTGGAGATGAAGTCTTGGTTCATTTTGTGGAAAGAGCAATTTCGAGTTGGTACATATAACAAGCTGAAAATGAAGAAGTTTGGGCCATGTAAGATACTAAAGAAGCAGGATTGAAAAAATGCATATGAGGTTGAGTTGCCTACTGAGCTGAATATTTCACCAGTATTTAATGTTTCAGATCTGAGAGAGTATCATGAAGGAGGTATTGAAGATGAGGTTACAGCAACATAGTAGAGTATTCCAACAACCAATTCAGATATCAAGGAGATTGAAGACATACTAGATAGTCATCTTGGCAGAAGCACAAGGAGTAGGACATATGAAGAGTATTTGGCCAAATGGAAAGGATGGACTATTGAAGATTCATCATGGCTAATGAAGGAGGAGGTTAACTATCTTGTTTTCCTTTTCACACCTAGGACATGACGGGGTCATTTCTCAAATTACCTCAGGTGTCTGATGCAGTAGCAACCTGGGTGTAAGAGCAATCTTGCATCACCCAAAAATATTTCTGGTTTTGTTTTCAATAAAGGCTATCTTGTGTAGAGTTGTTATTTATGGAAACTTGCTATTTTCAGTAAGTTGGTCATCCAATCTTAGAATGTTTTGATTTCTTCCCTGGAGGTTCATTTTGGCCATATCAGCATGCCAGTAGAGTTTCTTTGATAGATCAAGGCTATCTTTGTAGATATTGAAGATTTTTGGTATTGGCAATAGGGTATAGAAACTTTGAACTCAGTTTTGAAGGCTTTAAATGCCCTGGATGAGGTCAAAAATTTTGGTGACACGCACTTGCATGAGTCAAGGCTTTAGAGCACTTTGTGGCCTTTCTGGAATGGTTATATAATAGTCAATCTGGTCAATTGGTGATGACTTGTGGTCTTCAAAAGTTGGGTCACTTGAAATCGCGTAAAATGATTTTCTTTCAAAATTTATGTTTGGGTTTCAAAAGTTATTTTGAGCCAACTTTGATGTAATAAATTGTAAAATAAAATAATTCTAAGTTTGGTCGACCTTGTTGGCTAAAATTCTGGAACCTTCCTAGGCGGTGGAAAATTGCTTATATAAGGAAGGTTGTAGTGTTGTCTTAGGCAGTTCAAGATAGTTCTGGGTAGTAGATCTGGGTACTAATTCAAGGATTTTTCCTATAGAATATTGTAAGGGAATGCCCATGTGGATTTGCACATTGTAATTCTAAAACTTTCTAATTCCACATTTGTGGAGATAATAAGAAGCCCATTTTCTATTCTTGCATATTTTTGTTGGTCCTTTGTTTCTATTATGTATTTCTGGTATTATGGGGAGCACCCTTCATCAAATGGTATTAGAGTAGGAGTTACTGAGTGTGTAAATAGATCATTGATTGTGAGGCAGTTTGCACTAGGACCGTAGGTTAGGGTTTCTTTGTAAACTGACTACCGACTGTGAGGCAGTTTGCACCAGGACAGTGGTTAGGGTTTCAGTGAGCAGCATGAAAATGCCTCCACAAAGGGAACATGGTGGAAGAGCTAGTGTTGTAACAACTAAGGTTAGGGAATTGTAGAGACAAGTGCGAGCATTGCAAGAGGAGATTCACAGAGGAATAAATCTTACTGTTAGAGATGAAAGTGAGGATGAAGCCAAAGAAGAAGATCAAAAAGGAGAAGTCGAAGTTGTGAACTGGGAAGAAGAAAAACTTTTTTAGGCCATCTCAAAGATTGGGAAAAGACTGAAGATTGAGGTTCTGACATTATCTAAAAATCTTAACCTAGAAGAATTGATCAATTGGATCAATGAATGTGAAGAATATTTTGAGTGTGAACATATTGAGGATCCTGATTGGGTCAAGTTTGCAAAGGCCAGACTAAAGGGTCATGTGAAGATCTGGTAGGAAGAGATTCAATTGGAGAGAAATCAAAGAGGAAAGGATAATATCACAAGATAGAATTTCATGGTGGATAAATTGAAGTGACAGTTCATTCATGTTGATTATGAGCTTGACATACTGAGAAAAATGCAAAGTTTGAAGCAAGTAGGATGATCTGTTTAGGAGTATACAGAGGAGTTTTATCGAATCCTCATCAGAAGAGGACATGTAGAAGCTGATAAGGAGAAAGTCTCCCATTACCTTAATGGGTTGAGACCGTGCATTCAAGAGGAGTTGAATATGGTTTGAATGAATAGTATTGAAGAGGCATACCAATTTTCCCTAAAAGTGGAGGAAAAGCTGAACAAGATGTTTGAGAGTAGACAAAGCGGAAGAGGTCATGATGGAAGATCTGGTGGATGATTATATGGAGATTGAAATGAAGATCTAAAAAAGTAGGATGAGGCCAGTAATAGACAAAATTAGAGAGGAGATAATGTCAATTATTTCCAAGATTAGAACAATAGAGATTAGAGAGGAAGAGGAAGAGGACAAGGTTCAGGAAGAGGAGGCTTCTTTGGAACATGTTTTCACTGTGGAGAAGAAGGTCATAGGGCATTTGAATGTCCTCAACACCAAGGATGGATGGATAGGAGGAATGAAGGCTAGGATAGAGTGGTACATGTAGATGAAGATGCTAGATCATCAAATTGGAAAGATGCTAAAAGAGGAGAAACCTTGATTAAGAGAAGAATCCTACTGAGTGGTGAGAATGAACCTGAGCAAAGGAGGATCCTATTTCACACTAGGTGCAAGTGTGAGGGTAAGTGTTGTGATGTGATTATTGATAGTGGTAGTATTGATAATTTGGTGTCAGGATAAATAGTGACAAATTTGAAGCTCAAGGGGAAAAAACATCCACATCCATATTGGGCTGCCTGGGTGTAGGATGACCACAAGGTCATGGCCAATGAACAGTGCCTAGTAAAGTTCAAGATTGGCAAGTGCCATGATGAAGTACTATGTGATATCATATCTATGGATGCATGTCATATGTTGTTGGGTAGACCTTGGTAGTTTGACAGAGGTGTTGTACATGATGGTCGTGCGATTACCTATTCCCTGACAAAGGATGGAGTGCAACATAAGCTAAAACTATTGAAGGAAACATAAGAAAAGGTATGTGGTAATGCAAGAATAACTTTTTTTGATAGAGGGAATTTATTAGATGGTATGTTGAATGAGCATTTGTGTTTTACCTTAATTCCAAATGCTGGGAAAGAGGAAGTAGAAGATGTACATGTAGAAGTTGCAGAATTATTGAATGAGTTTCAGGATATTGTATCTGATAATGTGCCTGATGGATTATTGCCAATAGGAAAGATCAGCCATTATAAGGACTTGATTTCAGGAGCCAGCTTGCCAAATATGGTAGCACATAGAATGACACTAGCATAAAGTGAATAGTTGAAGTTTAGTTCATCACATCATCCACATATTGTATATGGAAGTAGTTCAAGAAATGCATCTGAGTTGAGGAAAATAGATAAAGGAGAAATAAGTAGTGCTGAAGCTGAGGATTTTGTGGAACATTTGAAGAAGATCCATGAGGAGGTGAGGAAGCATAGTACAAAGATGAATGCGTAGTATAAGGCTAAGGCAGATGAGAAAAGGAGGCATAAGAAATTTCTAGTTGGAGATGAAGTCATAGTTCATTTGTGGAAGGAGCGATTTCTAGTTGGTACATATAACAAGCTAAAAATGAAGAAGTTTGGGCCATGTAAGATACTGAAGAAGCATGATTCAAGAAATGCATATGAGGTCAAGTTTCCTACTGAGCTAAATATTTCACCAGTATTTAATGTTTCAAATTTAAAAAAGTATCATGAAGGAGGTGTTGAAGATGAGGTTACAGCAACACATTGGAGTACTCTAGCAACTAGTTCAGATATCAAGGAGATTGAAGACATACTGGATAGTCATGTTGGAAAAAGTACAAGGAGTAGGACATATGAAGAGTATTTGGTCAAATAGAAAGGATGACCTATTGAAGATTCATCATGGATAATGAAAGAGGAGGTTAACCATCTTGGTTTTCTTTTTCACACCTGAGACATGATGGGGTCACTTCTCAAATTACCCCGGGTGTCTACTACAGGAGCATCCTGGGTCTAAGAGAAATCTTGCATCACCCAAAAATATTTCTAGTTTTGTTTTCAATAAGGGATATCTTGTGTAGAGCTACTATTTATGGAAACTTTCTATTTTCAATAAGTTGGACATCTGATCTTGGAATGTTCTGATTTCTTTCCTGGAGGTTCATTTTGGTCATATCAACCTGCCAGTAGAGTTTCATTGACAAATCAAGTCTAGCTCTATAGATATTGAGGATTTTTTATATTTGCAATAGGGTATAGAAACATTGAAATCAGTTTTGAAGTCTTTAGAGGCCCTGGATGAGGTCGAGAATTTGGGTGATAGGTGCCTATGTGAGTCAAGGCTGTAGAGCACTTTGTGGCCTTTCTGGAATGGGGTTATAATAGTCAATCAGGTCAACTAGTGATGACCTATGGTATTTGAAAGTTGGGTCACCTAAAATGGTGGAAAATAATTTTCCATTAAAATCTCTTTTTGGGTTTCAAAAGTTATTTTGAGCCGACTTCGATGTAATAAATTGTAAAAGAAAATAATTCTAAATTTGGTTGGCCTTGTTGGCTAAAATTCTGGAACCTTCCTAGGCGGTGGATAATTGCCTATATAAGGAAGGCTGTAGTGTTGTCTTAGGTAGTTTGGGATAGTTCTGGGTATTGATTTGAGGATTTATCCTATAGAATATTGTAAGGGAATGCCCATGTGGCTTTGCATATTGTAATTCTAAAAGTTTGTAATTCCACATTTGTGGAGGTAATAAGAAGCCCATTTTTTGTTCTTGCATATTGTTGTTGTTTCTCTATTTATGTTATGTGTTTGTGGTATTAAGGGGAGCACCCTTCATCAAGTGGTATCAGAGCAAGAGTTACTAAGTGTTTAAACAGATCACTGATTGTGAGGTAGTTTGCACCAGGACCATGGGTTAGGGTTTTGGTGTAAACTGACCACCAACTATGAGGTAGTTTGCACTAGGACCGTGGTTAGGTTCTCATTGAGTAGCATGAAAAATTTCTTCATGAAGGGAATGTGGTGGAAGAGCTGGTGTTGCAACACCTGAGGTTAGGGAATTGCAGAGACAAGTGTGAGCATTGCAAGAGGAGATTCACAGGGGAATGAATCTTAATATCAGAGACAAAAGTGAGGATGAAGCTGAAGAAGAAGATCAAGAAGGAGAAGTCAAAGTTGTGAACCAAGAGGAAGAAAGAATTTTCTGAGCCATCTTAAAGATTGGGAAAAGACTGAAGATTGAGGTTCCAACATTTTATGGAAATCTTAACCCAGAAGAATTGATCGACTCGATCAATGAATGTGAAGGAATTTTTTGTGTATGAAGATATTGAGGATCATGATCGAGTCAAGTTTGCAAAGGCCAGACTGAAGGGTGATGCAAAGATCTGGTGGCAAGAGATTCAATTGGAGTGAAATCAAATAGGAAAGGATAAAATCAAAAGATAGGATTAGATGGTCGATAAATTTCAGTGATAGTTCATTCATATTGATTATGAGCTTGACCTACTGAGAAAAATGCAAAGTTTGAAGCAAGCAGGAAGATTTGTTGAGGAGTATATAGAGGATTTCTATCAAATCCTCATCAAAATAGGACATGCAGAAGCTGATAAGGATAAATTTGTCCATTACGTTAATGGGTTGAGACCGAGCATTCAAGAGGAGTTGAATCTGGTTTGAATGAATAGTATTGAAGAGGCATACCAGTTTTCCCTAAAAGTGGATGAAAAGTTGAACAAAAAGTTTGAGAGTAGACAAAGTAGAAGAGGTCGTGATGGAAGATCTGGTGGACAATCATATGGAGATTGAAATGAAGATCTGAAAATGTAGGATGAGGCCAGTAACATTCAAAATTAGAGAGGAGATAATTTCAATCATTTCCAAGATTAGAACAATAGAGATCAGAGAGGAAGAGGAAGAGGACAAGGTTCAGGAAGAGGAGGCTTCCATGGAACATGTTTTCACTATGGAGAAGAAGGTCATAGGGCATTTGAATGTTCTCAATACCAAGGATGGATGGATAGGAGGAATGAAGGCCAGGCTAGAGTGGCACATTTAGATGAAGATGTTAGATCATCAAATTTTGAAGATGCTGAAAGAGGAGAAATGTTGATTAATAGAAGAATCCTACTGAGTGGTGAGAATGAACCTAAGCAAAGGATGAGCATGTTTCACACCAGGTGCAAGTGTGAGGGTAATAGTTGTGATGTGATTATTGATAGTTGCAGTACTAATAATTTGGTGTCAGAAGAGATGGTGAAAAATTTGAAGCTCAAGAGGTAGAAACATCCACATTCATATTAGGTTACCTGGGTGCAAGATGACCACAAGGTCATGGTTAGTGAACAGTGCCTATTAAAGTTCAAGATTGGCAGGTACAATGATGAGGTACTACATGATATCATATCTATGGATGGATGTCATATGTTGTTGGGAAAACCTTGGTAGTTTGATAGATGTGTTGTACATGATGGTCGAGCGAATACCTATTCCTTGACAAATGATGGAGTGTGACATAAGCTAAAACTATTGTAGGAAACAGAAGAAAAGGTATGTGGCAATGCAAGAATAACTTTTGTTGATAGAGGAAATTTCTTAGATGGTATGGGGCATGAGCACATGTGTTTTACCTTAATTCCAAAGGATGGGAAAGAGGAAGTAGATGTACCTATTGAAGTTGTAGAATTATTGAATGAGTTTTAGGATATTGTATCTGATAATGTGCCTGATGGATTACCACCAGTAGGAAAGATCAGTCATCAGATGCACTTGATTCTAGGAGCCAATTTGTCAAATAAGGAAGCACACATAATGATACTAGTAGAAATTCAAGAGTTGAAGTTTAGTTCATCGCATCATCCACATATTGTATATGGAAGTAGTCCCAAAAATGCATATGAGTTGAGGAAGATAGATAAAGGAGAAATAAGTAGTGTTGAAGCTGAAGATTTTATGGAACATTTGAAGAACATCCATGAGGAGGTGAGGAAGCATATTACCAAGATGAATGTGTATTATAATGCTAAGGCAAATGAGAAAAGGAGGCATAAGGAATTTTTGGTTGGAGATGAAGTTATGGTTCATTTGCGGAAGGAGTGATTTCTAGTTGGTACATATAACAAGCTGAAAATGAAGAAGTTTGGGCCATGTAAAACACTGAAGAAGCATGATTCAGGAAATGCATATGAGGTCGAGTTGCCTATTGAGCTGAATATTTCATCAATATTTAATGTTTCAGATCTGACAAAGTATCATGAGGGAGGTGTTGAAGATGAGGTTACAACAACACAGTGGAGTATTCTAGCAACTAGTTTAGATATCAAGGAGATTGAAGACATACTGGATAGTCATGTTGGTAGAAGCACAAGGAGCAAGACATATGAAGAGTATTTGGTCAAATGGAAAGGACAACCTATTGAAGATTCATCAGGGCTAACAAACGAGAAGGTTAACCATCTTGGTTTTCCTTTTCACACCTGAGATGCAACTAGGTCACTTGTCAAATTACCCTAGGTATCTGATGCAGGAGCATCCTGGGTGTAAGAGCAATCTTGCATCACCCAAAAAAATTTCTAGTTTTGTTTTCAATAAGAGCTATCTTGTGTAGAGCTGGTATTTATGGAAACTTGCTATTTTTAGTAAGTTGGTCATCCGATCTTGGAATGTTCTAATTCCTTCCCTGGAGGTTCATTTTGGTCATATCAACTTGCAAGTAGAGTTTCATTGATAGATCAAGTCTAGCTTTGTGGATATTGAAGATTTTTGATATTGGCAATAGGGTACTGAAACTTTGAACTCAATTTTGAAGGCATTAGAGGCCCTGGATGAGGTCACGAATTTGGGTGATAGGTGCTTGGATGAGTCAAGGCTATAGAGTGCTTCGTGGCCTTTCTGAAATGGGGTTATAATAGTCAATCGGGTCAACTGGCGATGACTTATGGTGTTTGGAAGTTGGGTAACCTAAAATGGTGGAAAATGATTTTCCTTCAAAATTTATGTTTGGGTTTCAAAAGTTATTTTGAGCCGAATTTGATGTAATAAATTGTAAAATAAAATAATTCTAAGTTTGGTCAGCCTTGTTGGCTAAAATTCTGGAACCTTCCTTGGCAGTGGAAAATTGCCTATATAAGGAAGGTTGTAGTGTTGTCTTAGGCAGTTCAGGACAATTTTGGGTAGTAGATCTAGGTATTGATTCGAGCCTTTTTCCTATAGAATATTTTAAGGGAATGTCCATGTGGCTTTACATATTGTAATTCTAAAAGTTTGTAATTCCATATTTGTGGAAATAATAAGAAGCCCATTTTCTGTTCTTACATATTGTTGTTGTTTCTCTATTTCTATTATGTGTTTGTGGTATTAAGGGGAGCACCCTTCATCAATTCTTCTACTCATGTATGTCTTTTCTATGAGCCTATTTTACAATATAATTTACCTTCTTTCCCCTTTAGCGATCAAGATTTAGTGACTTATGGCACTCATACAATGTGCTTTATGGATAGCGATGATAATCCTCCTATTTGGAATGAACCTTTGGATTTGGGTGTTGATTAGTCTCTTCCTCATGAAACCATTGTCGATAATTCTACTTTTTGGGTTGAACCCTTGGATATTGATTTATCCCCTCCTCATGAAAAATATTTGATACAAGAGGGTGATTTAATAATTGATGACATATTCATACATGATGATAACTCTTTTTCTAAAACACATTCCCCTTATGCAAAAGAAGATGACATTATATATCCTTCACCTCCATTTGGGATTCCTTCTTATGATGAGGCATTAGCGAAGAATGATATAAATTCCCTTAATGCTCTTCCTCTTAGTGATGGTCTTATGGAGAATCAAGATCCTACCTTATCTTCTCCGAAGCTATCTTCTTTTCTTCCCTCTTTTGAGTCTATTTGTAGTGTTAAGACAAATGTATCATCTTAAAATGGAAGCACTTCCATGTTAAGAGTGTTTAGCCCTCTGAGTAAGTGGTTTAGGGTCATGATTGCAATCTTTTCATTCTCCCTTGTCTTCCACTTCTTCTCTACACTTGATTTCTTCATTCTAGGTGAAATTAGGGTGAAGGTCTTAAGGACTTTCCTAATTTTCTCTCTTCCATGGCTCCACTTTCTAGGTAGGATTTAGAAATGAGACCTCCTAGTCCATCATCACATCATTCCAAGGATTTTCTATTTGTTCCTAACACTGGGTCCTATTCAGACATCAATTTCTAAGTTTCTAGCATCTCTGGGACCCCTGTTGCAGAATCTGGCCAAAGTTAGGGTCTGAGGTTAAAGTAAACCTTGAACCTAACTAGGTCAGGGTCAACCTCAACCTTGACCTCTTCCTACCAGTATTTCAAATTGTCATCTGTCGATAGTTTGGATTTCGGGAAGGTTATTTCTCCTCTTTCGGGTCGGCTGTTTTGGGCTCCGAAATGGTAAATCTTTTAATTGTATTTAATCAAGGTATATTTTCTAAAGGTGAGGACCTAATTGAGATTTAATTCTTCAAGGTGGCCCATCTAGAGGAGTGTTCCCTAGTTCACTATAAAAGGAGGACTTCTTCTCTCATTTTCATATCACTCAATCATCAAGTTTTGGCAATCAAGCTCTCAAGTTCTCAAGGTGATCAAGCAAGCATTCATTCAATTATTCAAGTCTTCTTCTTCATCCAAGTTCTCCATTGAAGATCAAGGATTCAATCATTCAAGATCTATCATTCAAACCCTAGATCTAGCCACCATGGTGGTGTGATCTTCCTTCAAGATCCTTTGTTCATCTTCAAGATCCATATCATTGTTTCCTCAAGGTGGATTTCAAGCATACAATCATGGAGGTTTGATCATGTTATGTTCAAGCTTTCATATTAATATATTTGATTACATTCCAAATACATTAGCATATCTATTGAATTGCATAGCTTTATTGTTAGACTCATTTCTACTACTTGCGAGCATTCTCCTATTTCAATTTCAATATTAAGGTTGATTCCAAACCGGGGTTTGACCAAGGAAAACCCCCCATACAACAAACAAAACCATTTTTATTGGAGGTATAGGTGTGGAATCTCAGAGCTGAGAGTGAATTTAGATACCCTTTTCAGCAATCTTTCAGGATCTACGAATAGAATCAGAATTGGACTTCAAATAAATAATGTGGCCTTTGACCTTTTAAAAGGTCAAAGTTGACCTGTGTGAATTCGAAGAAAAGATTTCTAGGTTTTGTCCACCTCAACATCTCCAGTCTAGAAAAGATGACAGAATCTTTAGAAAGTTCATACAGAAGCCAGAATTCAGTGTTTTCCAAATCTGCCCTAATTCAAGGTTAGTATTTGCACTTTAATTATTTCAGATTTAAGCTTAATCCAACTATAGGGAAGTATAGGGTTTCTCTCTCTTTCATATTCTTCATAGATTGATTCGATAGTGTATTAACCTCTTGGTTGATCAAATTGGATCTCTCCTTTGGGAATTTGGATTTAGGAGTGAATCTTACATTTTCCCCCCACACACACACAAATAGTGGTGATTCCAAATTACCACTATTCATTTTGGTGAACCCGACTAGCTTACTCTCTTTCTTTTTGGTGTTAGATTTAAATTTTTCTCTTGCATCTATACTTCAAAAATTCAAAAAAATCTATATATTGAATAAAATACAAAAACATATTTCTTGCATTTTTATTTATCATGAAGATTGTTAAAATGTTTTGGTGCATAATCATGTTTGTTATTACTCTTCTTCGAGCATCTATTTATAATGCATATGATGTTTATGAGGGTGTTATTAATTTCATAACATTGATGACCCTTCACTTTTCTCTTTCTTATGCTTTTGTGAAGTTGACTGATACTAGTCTATCTACATTTACAACTTTTCTTAGGGATTTATGTGGTAGCCTTATTCATCTTTTGGATGATGTGAAGAATTTGGTAGATGATACACCATCTCCTAATCTTCCTAATCTTCATCCTACTCTTCATCCTAATCTTCCTATCCTGATACTTGATTGTCCATCTCTTAATCCTCGCTCTTCCCATACTTATGATGGGAGTCAAGCTATAGTTCAAGATGCAGATGTGCAAGATTTCTTTGATTTACCTTCTCCTCCAAATCATGATGATCTTCAAGGAAAGGGTAAAGAAACTTCTTCCAAACCTATTATCCCACCTTATATGACCTTTACTCATGAACATGATAAACAATCACCTCCTGTAGAAGCTTTGCATGATATGTACACTACTGGATATGATATGGTGACTAAACAAGGCTATCATGGTTTAGGGTTAGGAGTTAATGAGCATGGTATTAAGTTTCCCATTAACATACCTCCTAAACCGAATATGAGTGGTGTCAGAATTTCTAAATCTCAAGTCAAGTTAAGTGGCGTGGATCTTCATCCTCCCCTTAACACTCATCTATGTACATCTCTAATGGATAATCCTAACACTCATCAAGAAAATGCTAAAACAGTATATGTGGAGCTAATGAATTGTAAGAAGGAAAGATTTAGACCTATACCTATTGATGCTTTGTATAAATTTAAATGTCCTTTCCACTATCGTAATACTCATTTGCTTGTCGATTGTAACAACTTCAAATTATATGTTAGGGATAGGGTTGCACGTGGTATTATACCTTTTTCTTGCGCCATCTTACAACTTCTTCATAATTTTGATATAGGGGTTCCCCTCCATTAGAGCTGGAGTAAATGTTCCTATCCTCTTGTCTCATGATTGGGGGAAAGAGGCATCATTTTATCCAGTCTTTTAGGATCCATTAGGTCTTTTTATTAAGATTTAATTGGTATTTTTTATGTTTCCTTCTTCCATAGTCTTGCATGATGTTTTTATCCATTCCTGGGAATTATATTTTCTTCTTAGGAAATCTTTTTGTAGGACATGTTTTTTGTAAAATTATCCCTTGTCTTTCATCCCTCGGGGGGGCAAGGTTCTTCCTTCTTTCTCTAGAGGAACTTCTTTCCTTAGCTTAGTAGTGTTTGCTTATATTACAATGTTATTTCATCATAATAATAGAGGTATTGATTATGGATAACCTTCTTATATGAGAAGTTGTTGTCCTAGGTCATCACTTCTTCTCTATGTTGAAAATTATGTTTAATATAAACTTTTATTCTTGCTTGGTGTTAAAATTGTTTTCCTTCATTCCTAAGATTCCTCTTTCTCTTCTTCATAGGGGGTTTGATGATTGAATCTTTGTTCCCGCCTTTTAAAAGATGATATCTTATCTAAACACACTCTTCTTTGGTAGAGGTCTTGGTGATAAGATCTTTTTCATTGAAGATCCTTTTCCATAAGAGACATATCCTTTTCACAATTATTTATAATCTTGGATGTAGGGGTCAATATCTCTTGCTAAGGATATACAATACATTGTTGTAAATAGGATAGCTCCTTGCTTTGTGAAGTAGGTATCCTCTTCCATCTTTGTTCCTACACTTGGGGGGAAAGGATTCCTTATCCTTATTTTCTATCTTCAAGTATTCACACATGGAGTCACAAATACGGATTGTGAGTTTGGTAGAAGTACTTTAGCCTTGGAGGCTTGGTATGATTTTCTATTTTATTCAAATCTATGCATTGCTATTTCATACGATATTCTCTTCTTTTCTAGGGATTCACCTCTTTCCTTAGTTAAGTAGTATTTATTTACTATGTGATATCCAATCATACATGAAAATTATGGTTTGCATTAGAGGACCTATGTCCTTTACAAAAACCTTATTTGTTGTTTGACATTGGGTTTCCATGGTTGATACATATCTCACCTTGGAAACTAAACAATGTGCTATCCCTCATAAAGGTTACTTTCTTTTCACTTCTTGCATGATATCTTTTACATTCATCCCTTCCATGGCCTCATAGGAGCTGTGACCTTCTTGGCTTGGATTGGGTGTTGTCTATGGATATTGTCTTGATGCTGAAGAAGGCTTTATCCTTGTTCTTTCTTTCCTTAACATGACAAAATAGTATGTTTTTTTGCCATATTAAGGAGGGGGGCATATGCAGGGCCTCCCTTGAACTATAGTTTTTTATTTTTACATGCTAAATCTTGGAAGGTAATGCACATAAGTTGCTAAATCCTGAAAAGACATGCATTTATATGCTAAATCTTCCAATGGTAACGCACATAAGTTGCTAAATCCTGAGGAGACATGCATTTTTCTAATTTTTCAAATATGCTAAATCCTCTAAAGGTAATGCACATAAGTTGCTAAATCCTAAAGGGACACACATTTCCAGTTTCTAATATGCTAAATCTTGGAAGGTAACACACATAAGTTGCTAAATCCTGAAAAGACACGCACCTATATGCTAAATCTTCTGATGGTAATGGACATAAGTTGCTAAATCCTGAGGAGACATGCATTTCATATTCATAGTGATACAAGAAGGTGGATCTATGAGTATTCCAAAAGCCATCAGAAGATGCATTATAATTGCAAGCACAATTTATGGGTGAACCTATTGGGCTCTCCCTCTAGGGTGATTCACGGTAAGGTAGGCATCTTACCGGGAAAGGTAATCACTTTCTCTTTTCTCTCTTTTTTATTTCATGCTAGTAGGACTGGATCATGAAGCTATGTTTTCTATAGTGTTGCTTTTTTCTTTCTTATGTAATCATTTATGCTTTTATGATAGCTTTCCAAATATGATATTGGTATGAGAAATATTTCTTAGCAAGGTTTCTTATGCTAATTGATTTGGGTTGTTTAGTACTAACCCTTCTTCTTTTGTATACTCTCATGTATGTATGTTGACTTAGAATCCTTGGTTTGGGGGCTTGTGTCTTTAGCTAAGTGTCATTTTATCTCATTTTGAATCCACTAGGATCTCTTCTCTCTTCTCCTTTACCAAGAGTTTGCATTGAATCCATACTCTTGCTAAAGTGGGGGCTTAATGTATCATCTTAAAATGGAAGCACTTCCATGTTAAGATAACTTAGCCCTCTAAGTAAGTGGTTTAGGGTCATGATTGTCATCTTTGCATTCTCCCTTGTCTTCCACTTCTTCTCTGCACTTGATTTCTTCATTCTAGGTGAAATTAGGGTTAAGGTCTTAAGGACTTTCCTGATTTTATCTCTTCCATGGCTCCACTTTCTACGTTGGATTTAGAAATGAGACCTCCTAGTCCATCATCACATCATTCCATAGATTTTCTATTTGTTCCTGACACTAGGTCCTATTCAGACATCAATTTCTAAGTTTCTAGCATCTTTGGGACCCCTATTGCAGAATCTGGCCAAAGTTAGGGTCTGAGGTCAAATTTGACCTCAACCCTAACTAGGTCAGGGTCAACCTTGACCTTGATCTCTTCCCACCAAGATTTCAAATTGTCATCTATCGGCAGTTTGGATTTCAGGAAGGTTATTTCTCCACTTTCGGGTCCACTGTTTCGGGCTCCGAAATGGTAAATCCTTTAATTATATTTAATCAAGGTATATTTTCTAAAGGTGAGGACCTAATTGGGATTTAATTCTTCAAGGTGGCCCATCTAGAGGAGTGTACCCTAGTTCACTATAAAAGGAGGCCTTCCTCTCTCATTTTCATATCACTCCATCATCAAGTTTTGGCAATCAAGCTCTCAAGTTCTCAAGGTTATCAAGCAAGCATTCATTCAAGTATTCAAGTCTTCTTCTTCATCCAAGTTCTCCATTGAAGATCAAGGATTCAAGAATTCAAGCTATTGAAGGGATTTGGCTCAAGCATTCAAGATCTATCATTCAAACCCTAGATCTAGCCACCATGGTGGTGTGATCTTCCTTTAAGATCCTTTGTTCATCTTCAAGATCCATATCATTGTTTCCTCAAGGTGGATTTCAAGCATACAATCATGGAGGTTTGATCATGTTATTTTCAAGCTTTCATATTAATATATTTGATTACATTCCAAATTTATTAGCATATCTATTGAATTGCATAGCTTCATTGTTAGATTCATTTCTACTACTTGCTAGCATTCTCCTATTTCAATTTCAATATGAAGGTTGATTCCAAACTGGGGTTTGACCAAGGCAAACCTCCCATACAACAAAAAAAACCATTTTTATTGTAGGTACAAGTGTGGAATCTTAGATTTGAGAGTGAATTTGGATACCCTTTTCGATAATCTTTCAGGATCTATGAACAGAATCAGAATCAGACTTCAAATAAATAATGTGGTCTTTGACCTTTTAAAAGGTCAAAGTTGACCTGTGTGAATTTGGAGAAAAGATTTCTGGGTTTTGTCCGCCTCGACATCTCTAGTCCAGAACAGGTGATAAAATCTTCAAAAAGTTCATACAGAAGCTAGAATTTAGCATTTTCCAGATCTGCCCTAATTTAAGGTTAGTATTTGCACTTCAATTATTTTAGATTTCAAGCTTAATCCAACTGTAGGGAAGTATAGGGTTTCTCTCTCTCTCTTTCATATTCTTCATAGATTGATTCAATTGTATATTAACCTCTTGGTTGATCAAATTGGATCTCTCCTTTGGGAATTTGGATTTGGGAGTGAATCTTACATTTTCCCCACACACATACAGAAATAGTGGTGATTCCAAATTACCACTATTCAACAACTAACATGGTTTATCTAGAACCCATGTTGACTATGAAAGGTTTTCATCACATTACTATCAAAGGTAAACCTATGGGGTCATTAGATTCTTTTAATGATCAAGATTTCATAGCTCACACCTATCGTACAAGGAATTACCCTCAACCCAATTTTTTGGTTTCTACTTCTTTACCATCTTCTCAATCCATCATTCTATCTTATCTTACATGTTCTCAAGATCACCATGATACCTCTCAAGATGTGGCTAAGAAGGTGAATGTTAAGTTAATGGATTCTAAGAAGAAAGTCTTTAAACCTATGCTGAGAGATTCTCTCTCCAAGTACAAGTATCCTCTTCACTATAGTAATTACATAAAGAGCTACTTTAGGAATTATATCTCACTCTTGTGCGGTATTATAATTTCTTCATAATTTTACCCCTCATTCTGATATAATATAGATCTCTTCTCCTCTTGTCTCTAGACTGGGGGGCAAGAGGTGTATTTTCATCCAGTCTCCTAGGATCTATTAGGCTTTTAGCATATATTGTGTCTTGAGGTTAATCGACATTCTTGCTACCCTATCTATCTATGGTTTTGTATTATGTTTATAATCATCCATAAATTCTATTCAAGATATCTTTCCTAAGACATTTGTTTTGCAAAGGTATCCCTTTTCTTCTTCCCTAGGGGGCAAGGTTCTTTCTTCTTTCTCTTTGTCTAGGGATATACTTTCCTTAGCTTAGTGGTATTTGTTTATATTTTCAACACTATTTCATTATACTGACTGATGTTTTGACCATAGATATCCTTTTATATGAGAGGTTGTTGTCCTAGGTCATCACCTCTTCTTTATTTTGCAAATTATGTTCTTTATAAACTCTTAGCCTTGCTTTGGTGTTAGAGTTGTTTCCCTCATTCCAAAGATTCCTCTTCCTCTTGATTAAAAGAGGCTAGATGATTGAATCTTTGGTTCCTGTTGAAAGATGATATTTTATCTAAAAGCACCCCTCTATGGTGGGGGTCTTATTGATAAGATATCTTTCTTTGAGGATACTTTTTCCATGAGTGACATATCCTTTTCACAATTATCTATACTCTTGGATGTTGGGCTCAACACCCTTCAATAGGAATATAGTATACATTATTGTTAAACAGGATATCTCCTTACGTTGTGAAGTAGGTATCCTCTTCCTCTTCCTTATCATGTCTAGTAGACAACCACGATAAGGAGGGGGGCATATATAAGGTCTCCCTTGTACTATAGTTTTTCAAATTACATGCTAAATCTTGGAAGGTAACGCACATAAGTTGCTAAATCCTGAAGAGACACGCATTTTTCAATTTTCAATATGCTTTATCCTTTGAAGATAATGTACATAAGTTGCTAAATCCTGAAGAGACACATATTTTTCAAATTTCAATATGCTAAATCCTCTTAAGGTAATGCACATAAGTTGCTAAATCCTAAAGCAACATGCATTTTTCAAATTTTCAATATGGTAAATCTTCTGAAGGCAATGCACATAAGTTGCTAAATCCTAAGGAGACATGCATTTCATATTCATAGTGATACAAGAAGGTGGATCTATGGATATTCTAGAAGCCATCAGAAGATGCATTATAATTACAAAGCATAGTTTATGGGTGAACTATCAAGTTTGGCCACCTGTTTGGCTCTCCCTCCTTGGTGATTCACGGTAAGGTGGACATCTTACTAGGTGAGGTAATCACTTTCTCCTTTCTCTCTTTTCATTTCCATGCTAGTAGGATTGGATCATGAAGCTATATTATTTATAGTGTTGCTCTTGTCTTTCCTATGTAATCATTTATGATTTTATGATATCTTTCCAACTATGATATTAGTATAGGAAGCATTTCTTAGCAAGGTTTCCTTTGCTAGTTGATTTGGGTTTGTTTTAGTACTAACCCCTCTTTTTTGTGTCTTTTAGCTTTGCTTTTGTTTTTCTCTTTGCTTTTGCATCCTCGTGCATGTATGTTGAGGTAGAATCCTTAGTTTGGGGGCTTGTGTCCTTAGCTAAGTGTTATTTTATCTTGTTACAAATCTAATTGATCTCTTCTTTCTT
The DNA here is from genome assembly GCA_027943335.1 of Chamaecyparis obtusa. Classification (NCBI taxonomy): domain Eukaryota; kingdom Viridiplantae; phylum Streptophyta; class Pinopsida; order Cupressales; family Cupressaceae; genus Chamaecyparis; species Chamaecyparis obtusa. The sequence continues at coordinate 860,107 of BSBK01002553.1, read as the reverse complement.
CTCCTTTACCAATATTTTGCATTGAATCCATACTCTTGCTAAAGTGGGGGCTTAATGTATCATCTAAAAATGGAAGTACTTCCATGTGAAGAGTGTTTAGCCCTCCAAGTAAGTGGTTTGGGGTCATGTCAAGAGCCTCAAATAGGTCTTTGCATGAATCTAGCTATTTCCCCCTATTCTGCTTCTCTCTCCACCTATTTCTAGCCTTTTTCTGGTACCTGGTCATGAGAACTTGAGATCTGAGACCTCAGGGTCAAAGTTGACCTCCTAGGCCAAGGACAACCTCACCCCTGACCTAGGGTAGAGTCAACCTAACCACTAACCTAGGGAAGAGTTGACCTTGACTCTGACCTAGGGCAGTGTCGACCTCACCCTTGACCCTAGGTCTAGTTTTCAACTTCTGGAGGTTTCTGGATATCAGGCTTTAGAAAGTTTAATTTTTCTGCTTTCAGGTCAGCTATTTCAGTTTTCAGAATGGTAAACCCTCAATTGCATTTAATCTAGGTCCATTTCTAGGGGTTAAGGTTAATTGAGATTTAATTCTCCAATGTCGGCCTTCTCTAGGAGTTTGTGCCCTAGATCACTATAAAAGGAAGTCTTCCTCTCGCATTTTCTCCATCTCATTCCATCGTGCATGAAGCACTCCCAAGGAGACATTGGTGATCAATTAAGCAATCTCATCCCATCTCATAATCTCTCAAGCTCTCAACCAAGAAGATCAAGAAATTTCATCAAGCAAGATCAAGCAAGCATTCTCAATCAAGGAAACATTCAAGTTCTCTATTGAAGATCAAGGATTCAAGCATTCAAACCTTTGAAGGGATTTGGTTCAAGAATTCAAGATTTATCATTCAAACCCTAGATCTATCCATCATGGTGGTGTGATCTTCCTTCAAGATCCATTGTTCATCTTCAAGATCCATTCATTCTCCTTTCAAGGTGGATTCCAAGCATACAATCATGGAGGTTTTGGATTTACATTTATGGTTTTGATTTTCATTATTGAGTCCAAGCTTTCATATCAATATACTTGTTTATATTTCAAATACAATTGCATATCTATTGAATATCATAGCTTCATTGTTAGATCTACTTCTACTACTTACTAGCATTCTCTATTTCAATTCCATTACTAAGGTTGATTCCAAATTGGTGTTTGACTAAGGCAAACCCCTCATCCAAACAACAAAACCATTTTTCTTGTAGCTACAAGTGCAGGACAATGAATTAAAGTGGAGATTTGGATACCCTTTTTGCCGAACTTCCAAGATCCGTGAAGAGAATTTTTGTTGTAGTAGTTGGGTCAAGGATGACCTTCAGTGCGGGGTACAATTGTGCCCCAGGGTAAGATTGTGCCCCGCTATTTGGTACAAGGTCAACATACCCTCAAAAAAGAAAAAATATTTTTGGGTTTTGTAGATCTCACAGTTTCAGTTTAGGAGAGCGGGAATAAACAATTTCTAAGACTATTTGACAGGGTTTTCAACAGGTTCTTTTTTGAAGGTGAGTACTTTTATTTCTTCATTTCAATATTAGCATTTCCAGATTTACATTCCATTCCCTTAAATTTAAATGTATGTGTAAAATATTGGTTTTGGGGTCTCTTTCATGTGCAAACCATTGTTCTAGGACCCCATCCATATTTTATCCTATTCACTAGTGTTGATCTCTATAAGCTAAAGGTGAAGATCGAAAGTTTTTGTTTACTGACACATTTTTTCTTGTAGGATTTCCAAGGGGACTTGGAAAGGTTTCAAGTTGAGGAGTACGGTTGAGGAGCACCAAGGACAGATCTTGAACTATGGAGGCATAAAAAGGGTCATTGAAGATCCTAGGGTGATGAGACAAGACCATATAAGGTCACTTTGCATTTTAATGGACCATAATTGGTCATTTTATGTTATTTATGTCATAATTTTAATGATTGTGATCATTGATTAATGGGATCACAAATGATGTCATGTAAGACTTTAAATGGCCCGAGGGTTAAGGATGTAACCTTTGGATCACTTAATGGATCCAAGGACTTATGTAAAGGTCAAGGACCTATAAGGATGTATATATTCATAATATGGCCATTAATTCCATTAACACCATGTAATTAAAATTAAAAGTGCACATGATGAAAAATATGTAAAATTGCATTTTAATGCAATTATAGCCTATAAGGATCATGTGGGGGTTAGCAGGTTGGGAAGGTTTTCTAAAACCTTTTAAATGTCTTTTCAAGGGGCATTAGTGATTATGTTGTCGAATTGACCACATTGGTTGTCAACTTGACAACAAACTTTAGGTATGTTTCATGTTTAACAGTTGGTTAGAGACTGTTACCTAGTAGTTTTGGGTAGTTAGTTTGGTTGTAGTCAGTTTATGTGTGTCTAGAAGTCTATTTCTTTGTTGATCCACATGAGTGGAAGAGAGGTGTGGATTATGGTGTGAATAAGGAACACATATAAAGATTCTAAATCAATTAAAACAACCAAATTCTCTGCAAACTGTGTGCTGCCCATGGGTAGAGTCAAGGCAACACTGAATTCCTTTGTTTGCATAGAACATGATCTTGATTACATGGTAATGTAATATATTTTTTTATGTTTTTATTACATTTTCACATCCTTATTCAGTGTTTTGATTGAATTTAAGGTAGAGAAAATTCACTAGTGTTGGGACAGTGACTGGGTTTGGGGTCACAGTCAGTGATTGGGATCAAAGTCTCCATAACAGGATTGACTCTCCCACCCCCTGTGATCATTGTGATTGGTGGGAGATGTCTAAAATGTATTATGTCCTTGTATTGTAGTGTTCTTATGCAAGGATAGAAGATGTTGTGTTTAAGTGATCACAGAACAATGGGGATTGTTGATTGAAGGAGAGCCTGATTTGACACCAGTCACATGGAGGATGAATACTCTTCATGGTAGTTGATGTTTATGATGAATTATTGATTTTTGGGTCCAAGTGGATTTTTTGGATCCATTTGTTTGATCTAGAGATGGTGGTATAGGTTATTTTGTATAAAGCCTAGTTGTGTGACCTTAGAAGTAAGGGTTTGGTGTCTAGAATAATGGGTAGGGGTTGAGACCTTAAAATATTGAGAATCTTTTTTTTTAAACCTTATTTAATACTATTTCCTAGTTGGGAGGTAGGGGAGTGAAGACATTTATGATCTACTTTGTTAATGGGATAGAATTAGGCCAAGTTTGTGGTTGCTAAATTATTGGATCTAATAGATGGTCGAAAAGAGTGTACCTTAATACTTGAGTAGGATTTAGGGAATCCAAAAGGGTATTTAGACCAATCAATAGTCTCTTGAGTTTTTTGGGAAGATTGGAAGAAAAAAATAGATTTGTGACTGGTGAAGGCTACAAGCCTAGAAGGTTAATGGAGTGAGTTGTATGGGAGATCACTTAACCAAACTTGGTGGGTTGGTGAAACATGGCATATTGACCATGTTAAGGTGTGCTAAGGTACTAGAACAAAAGTGGAAGGATACTTTGAAGTTTTCACTACTTGGAGGTTCTAGGTGCATTAGGAGAAGCCTAGATAGTGGATCCTTGTGAAGGATGTTTGATATGAGAAGTTGTCTCACTTATTGACTGATTGATCACTCATTTCAATTAGGGTATGGGCTCAAAGATTCTTACACATCCATCTTTGCATCAAGATGTGTGTCATCTCTTGTTGGGTAGGCCATGGCATTATGATAAGAAAGTTATGCATGATGGTAGAAGGAATGTTTACACTATTGTTGCTAATGAGGTGAAACACAATTTGGTTCCATTAGAGGAAACTATTAGAGGTGAAGTATGTACTAGTGTAAGAATTTATCTAGTGGATACCATAAAGTTTCTGGATGACATGAGGTATAATTTTGTGTGTGTTGCATTAATACATAAGGAGTCTAAGGAGGAATTCTTGGTAGAAGAACACTCTGAGGAGATCACTAAATTGTTGAATGAATATGATGACATCATATCAGATCATGTTCCTCATGAATTACCACTACTGAGAAGTATTATTCATTATATGGACCTGATACGGGGGGCTATTCTGTCTAATAAAGTTTCTTATAGAATGACACCAACAAAGAATGAAGAACTCAATATGCAAGTGAAAGATTTGTTGTAAAGAGGGTTGATTAGAGAAAGTCTGAGTCCATGTGCAGTACCTCCAGTGTTACCACCTAACAAATATGGTCAATGGAGGATGTGTATTGATTCAAGGGCTATCAACTAGATTATTATTAAATATCAGTTTCCTTTGCCAAGGATGGATGATTTGATGGATTGTTTGAGTGGAGATAAGTATTTCAACAAGATAGACTTGAAGAGTAGATACCATCATATGAGAATCAAAGCAGGTAATAAGTGGAAAATTGCATTTAAAATAAATGAAGGTTTGTATGAGTGGTCGGTAATGTCTTTTGGATTGTCTAATACACCTAGTACTTTCATGTTGTTAATGAATGAAGTTTTGAAGGAATTATTGGGTAAGTATTTCATTGTGTATTTGGATGATATATTTATTTTCAGTAAAATAAAAGTGGAACATTTGATGCATGTTAGACAAGTATTGCAGAAGTTGAGGGAAGATAAGTTGTTGATAAATATTAAGAAGTGTACTTTTATGAAAGAGGAGTCAGTATACTTATGATTTGTTAAATCTTCTGAAGGATTGAAGATGGATCTTGAGAAAGTGAAATCCATTATTGAGTTTCCTATACTAGTGAAAGTTGTAGAGGTAAGATCATTCCATTGGTTAGCTAGTTTCTACCAGAAGTTCATTAGGAACTTTAGTTCAATATGTGGAACAATGATTGAAACTATGATAAGTGATAAGGAGGACTTCAAATGAACATGTGGAGAAAAAAAGAGGTTTGAATTGTTGAAGAAGAAGGTGACAAGACAACTGGTGTTATCTTTACTTGACTTTATTAAGGTATTCCAAGTGGACTATGATGATAGTGGAAATTCAATTAGAGTTGTCTTGACTCAAGAAGGAAGACCACTTGCTTATTTTAGTGAGAAGTTGAATGATGCTAATATAAGGTATGTAGTGTATGATCAATATTTTTTATGCTATAATTCAAAATTTGAATAAATGGAGCTAGTATTTGTTACCTATGGAGTTTTTATTCTATATTGATCATCAAGCATTGAAGTATTTGAGAAGCCAAGGTAAGTTGAATCAGTGACATATCAGATGGGTTGAGTTAGTGTAGAGCTATACATTTGTGTTGAGATATAAGAGTGGTGTGGAAAATAAAGTTTTTGATGCATTGAGTAGGACAATGATTTTTTTTGAATAAAATGAATATTGAAGTGTTGGGGTTTGATGAATTGAAGGAGTTGTATGAGAAAAATGCATATTTTAGTGAACCTTGGAAGGCTTGCAAAGAGCCTATTGTTGCTGACATGAGTAAGTGGTTAGATTATTTCATTTAGGATGGGATGTTATTCAAGGGTAGCTAGTTATGTATAACTAGAAGTTCCATGAGGGATAATTTGATTAAGGAGAAACATAGTGGTGGTTTAGCAGGATATTTTGGAATTGAGAAGACAATAGCTTTTCTAACTGAGAATTATTTTTGGCTATAAATTCAAAAGGATGTGAGGAACTATTTTTAGAGTTGTAAGGTATGTCAAGTTGCCAAACGTAGTAGTCAAAATGTGGGATTGTATACACCTTTGACAGTACCGGTCATACCTTGGGAGGAGATTAGTATGGATTTTTTGATAGGCTTAGCTAGACAATAGAGGGGTTATGGTTCTACCTTTCTAGTTGTAGATAGATTTTCAAAGATGGAATATTGTATTCCTTCTAAGAAGATAATTGATGCGATGCATGTGGCTCATTTATTTTGCAAGGAAATTGTGAGATTAAATGGATTACCTAAGAGCATTGTTTCATATAGGGATAGTAGGTTTGTTGGATATTTATGGAGGACACTCTGGAAGAAGATGAAAGCTATTTTGAAGTAGAACTCTACTTTTCATCCACATATTGTTGGATAAATAGAGGTTGTGAACATGAGTTTAAGGATCTTGTTCAAGTGTTTAGTTGGAGATAAGCCTAGAAGTTAGGATTTAGTTTTACCTCAAGAAAAGTTTACTTATAATAAATCAATGAATAAGAGTATAGGGAAGACACCATTTGAAGTGTTTATTGGGTTTAATACTAATTTGATAGTAGAATTGATGGATATCAGTCCTAATGTTAGGAAGAGTATTGAAAGAGGCAAATTTTTTGAGGTTATTAAATCATTGCTTTAAGAGGTGAGACATCATTTGGAGAAAATGAACCAATGTTATAAGAGGAGAGTTGATATGAAAAAGAGACATAAATAATTTCAAGTAGGAGATGAGGTTATGGAGTAATTATAGAAGGGTAGGTTTCCTGTTGGTACTTATAACAAGTTGAGGATGAAGAAATTTGGTCCTAGCAAGATCTTGAGGAAATTTGATTCTTGTAATGTATATGAAGTGGAATTACCAGATGACATTGCTTAGTTGGATGTTGTCCAGGAGTATCCTAAGAACAAGAAGGATCAAATAGAGCATATTTGGATAGAAGAGTTGGTATGAGTACAAGAGGTTAGCAGTATTTGGAATATCTTGTCAAGTGGAAGGAAATACCAGTTGAAAATTCATTAAGGATTTTAGAGGTTGAGGTTGATCACTTTGGTTTTCCTTTAGCCCTAAAAAAGTGAGGGACTCACTTTTAAAGCGCTCTGGGTATCTAATGTAGGAGAATCTTGGGATTTAAGAAATCTTGCATCAACCAAAAATATGTTTAGTGATGGGGAGATCTAATTCACTAGAGAACTCTTGCTCTTCTCAAGAACTTTTCTTTGGCTTTCCTAGGGTGCTTCACTCTACCCTACCTAGAGGACACTACTATAGTTCCTCTACTCCCTTTAGATCTCTCCAATAACTTCAAATTCATTCCAATTCCTCCTGAATTCAATTATGCTCCCATGGGTTCATTCTTGCTAATATGCTCCATCCTTCTCTTGGAAATAGGTAGAAGTGTTCACTATGTTTCCCCCTTACAACCAATTTTGATCCATTCTGATGGAATTTTTCAAATAATTCTCATCGAGTTCATTCTTTTCTAGGTTCTAGGCCTTGTAGCCTTTTTAGCCCAATTAGCCCTCCTAGAAACTAAAAACTTGGATTCCTTCACAACTATCCTTAAAAACCCACTGAACTAACTATGGATTCTTCATAAGCTCAACCTAGGCTCTAAGATTTTCTAGGTTTTAGGTCCCCAAGTGGTCCATACATAGGACTTTCAGTCAACCCCTATTTTTAATGGTTTCTACAACATGTTAACCAGTCTGGTTTCTTTTCTTTCAACAAGTACTCTAATGGATTCCACCACACTTCTCCTTGCATACACATTTATAGGAAACATGCCCCTACACTCTCCAAAAAGTGAATGTCTCGAACCAATCCATCTAGCAAGTCTTCTTGCCTCTGCACTATACAAACTCGTAGCCAGAATTCCACTGAACTCTCCTAGGGCCTACTTGAATAAATAGTTCACCTGCACACAAAGACCCCAAAAACCACATTTACACTATTTAAAAAGTCCCATACTTGATTCCAAGTGGCCATTGAATTTTAGCCACATGAACTCAAGTGGGAGACATATTTACATGATTGGCTCTAGACCAGACAACGAACCAGGAAAACTTAAAGAATTTACAAAATGACAAAGAAATTATTCAAACTACCAAGATGATTTCACACAATTTATTTACATAGTAAATAATAACACTTCAATGCATTACAGTAGCCCAATCAATCCATTAAGGTTGGATGATGGTTCAAAAGTAGTTCTTTCTCAGAAATTTAGTTCTCTTGGATTCTTAATCCGTACAATCTGACATCTAACCATGGGATTAGGGTTTGTTTGAGCTTAAATAGTCCATCCCCATGTGCTCAAACCCTATGGTTGGGATCTAGACCCATTTTATACTAAATACAACTTTTTAGGAATGTTGTCATGACAACTTTGCAAAGTTGCAAAGTTGTCATAAGCAAATTTTATAACTTTTGTCATTTTATCTTCCAACTACTCTCAATAGCTCAACTCGACCCAAAATCAAACCAAATGGTCATAAAACACTTAAAACACCAAAATTATAAATAGCACTCCATTTTGGAGTCCTGGTCAAGGTTTGACTTCCTTTGACTTTCCTAGGACCTAAGTCTTAGAACCTATTTGGTCACATCAAAGACATGACTCTAAGAACTCCTATCCACAAACACACACCACAACAATCTTGGAGCTTTATCATTAGTCCTTGCTACCTTAGTGGTTGGATAGAACCACCTACAAGCCAAAATTATTAAAGATCTCCATTAAGACCTTCAGGTGCTCCTGCACCATTTAGGTTCCTATTGATCAGTCTAGCATTTTAGTTGGGGTTGATAGAAGTACTTATTATTATTTGTTGTGGTTTGTCCAATGTGTTCATGGATTTTTCTTGAGCCTTATCCTAAAATTGCACCGCATTTGGAATCATCATCTGAGAGTTATTGAAAATTCTTTGTGAGACTATCATGTTCTTCATTTTCTATTGAGTGTTGGTGTTCAACGGTCAATTTTTAGATCTACCAATTTCAATTTATGATTGTGACCATGCCAGATCATTATTACGTTTGAGGCCAAATTTCTTCCATGATCACATCTCTTATTTTATTCATTGGGGGTTGTTCCTAGGGATTTGTGAACTGACCTATTTGTTGTATTATATTTTCTCTATTCTTCAGAAATGTGATCTTTTCTAGGCTAAGTGATGGTTGTATTGGCTATATAAGCTAATGGACTTATTCTTAAGGGATAAGGTCATTTCCATAAGATTATTTGGTTGTAGTTTTTCTATGGTTTTAATAAATGTTTTATCATAATCAGACATATATGATTGGCATGTAAGACTACATGTTACATATCAATTGTAATTAATTTTATGATAATAATTGAAGGTTAATATTTCATTTATTTTATATATTGGCTATAGTTTTTGTTGTGTTTGTGTTGGTTGTGAGGTTGGATTGATCTCTTGTAGGTTTCTCCTTTCATGACTGCATAACATTAGTACCATTATTTCTATCTCTCTCTATAGATTTTAGATAGTACTTGACTCTTTGAATCTCATGGTCTTAGCCAGAGCAGATTTTGGTAGTGACATACATGTTCTTTCCATCAATGCTTTTGATATCCCTCTTGTTATTGATTCTTTTGGGGTGCAGGGAGAGATGGCTTTGTGGCAATTTTTTCTTTTCTTTTTCAACATGGTTGGTTCCATTTATTCTTGGAACTATTTGAGTTATTTTTCTTGATTAGATTTCATTGTTTATAGTGGGTCCCGTATTCCTTTCTATGTCAGTGTATGATATAGGTTTCTTTCTCTAGGTCTAGAGGGACTTTTTTTGTTTTTTTTGGTGCTTGTTGGTTCCTTTTAGAGTATATGATTTTGATGACCAACGTATATTTGGCTTTGAGCTTCTCTTGACATTGGTTTGCCTACTACTTGTTGAAGTTTTTTCTATGGTATGGAGGAGTGGCTGTAGTGGCTTGGAGTTCCTATTTTTGGAGGAGATCTATATTAACTATTGGAGCTTGGTGATGTTATGTAGTTGTGTTGGCCAAACTTTTCGATCTCTCATTTTTTATTTAGGGGAGGTGGATTTCCTTTGTTTTAGCTTGAAGCTTTGGTTGGGGTTTATTTTTTATGAGGAGAAATGTAGATGATGTTGATCCCTTCCTTTCTTCTTCCTATGTGGGGTTTCCTCTCCCTTGTACTTATTCGGCTTTGTTTGTCTCTATTTTTATACACCCATGAGCGGTTTGGGGTGCTCAATTTCATTGGTTCTTTATGCTTGTGGATCATCTCAGCTACTTATTTTTTGAAGAAAAAGTAGGTTTTTTCTTTCTGGTGGCTTTTTTTAGCTCTCTTTGGAGTGGGCTTACCAGTGTTTATTTTGCAAGATCTAGGTAGGTGTCTTGTTGATGGATTCTTGGTTCATGTATTTCAAAGAAAGGGGTTGGTCATAATTAAATTTCTTAAGGGAGGGGGCTTGGATGATTTTGGATCCTTCCTACTCTCCTCCCCTTTTTTGGGATTTCTTGTCTTGTGGCATTATCTTCTCTCTACAGGCTGTTCACTAGGGATGTTAGTTTTGGCTTTGGTCTTTCTCCGTGTCTTGTAAATTATCTCTTTTAGCTGGGAGAGATATTTCTTCTTAGAAGCTTGTAAAGGTTCTACTATTGTTGGCCTCTTCTCCTCTTGGAGGGTCATTTTCTTCAATTGGTTTTTGGTGGTGGTTGGTGTTGAGTTTCTTAACTTAGGGGGATTTAATGAGCTTGGCCCTTTTATATCCTTCCATTTGACAAAGGCTTCTTCACCGAAGACTTTTTATTTTGTTATTTTTGTTATTTTGGTGCTGGTGTTGAGTTTATTTTTGGAGACTTCTTCATTTCAGAGTTGTTTGAGTTTGGGGGGATTGTTATCTTTTATAAGGGTTCTTTGATGATCTCAACCCCCTCTTCCTTCCTACTCTATTTTGAGGATTTTCTTGTTAACCTACAACTGATTGAATATCATGATGAAGATTTAGGAGGTTACGGAGCTACTAAAGTGACATGTAAGATGATTAAATTAGTCAATATGTTATTGCTGATGTCAACTATTTTTTACTATACTTATCATGATGGTTACAAACATCTTAAGGAAGAAAATGGTGAAGGAGTGAGATATGTACATGAAGATAAGATGGATATGGAGATATGGCTAAAGTATACATTTGGTAACTTATTGATGAGTCTATGACATCATTTTGTTGACTTGATTATGTTGCATGAATTTGTTATGAATTTGAGATCAAAATTGAACAAGTTAATGTGGTCGGTAAATGAAGATTTCTGTATACACCAAGCAAGTGTAGTGTATACCAAGTAATAGTAATAACCAAGTTAGTATTCACTGACATATTTTGTATTAACCAAGTGAAAGAAGAAATAATGTTTATAACAGCCAACTGAAATTCATGAGCTGGCAGATGCTTATGATTTTGAAGTAAGAGATAGATTTTTTTATGAAGATCAAATGACTAACAAAATTTAGAGATGATTGAATGGAGAAGATTGAAACGTGTTATTGATATAACTATCAAGGAAGCTTGAAGCAACAAAATGAACGATGGAGATTAAGAGGCAAAATCTAATGGCTGAGATGAAAATGGTTTATGACATCTATTTAAAGAGACATGAGATTTATTATTGAGTCTGGAGCTTACTGACACTACAAGAGAATTTGTGTGAAAGGAAGTTTTTCATGCACCACTGATCAAACTAGTTATAGACATAACTGATCAGAACTGCAAACAATACCGATCGACACAGTATTATTCATCAAGCTAAATATGATGGAGGATATGAAGGATTGAATTAAATATTTATCAGAGGAGGTATTATGAGCTCAGCATGGATCTAAAAATATGCAATTCATAGTTTTATTTGATTCAGATCATTACTCTACCAGTTTAACCATTGTTACTACTAAATCTCTTAACCGAGTGGACTTAGTAGTCTTATTTGTATTTCAATATGACATTCAAGGAATGTTATTTGTTTTCTTGTTGACCCCATAGTGAATGGTGCTCAAGGGAGAACTGTTAGTGATAAATCCTCTAACAAGGTCACACCTTACAGTGTGTTTTGTAACCTTTAACAGGGTTATCTCCTAACCGATCTCAATTCAAAAGAGTAAAATATTGTGGGTTATTGGTCCCAGGTGGTGTTTCCATTACAAGGGTTTCCACATTAAAATCCTTGTATTATGTGTATTTTATGTGATTGGATTACTATCTTACTTTATATATTTCATATTTGGGTTAATCGGTAAACATGGAATTTGAAATTACTGGTATTTGGTAAATGAATAAAAAGATATTGTTGATAGCTTACCGAGTTGATTGTTTTTTTTAAAAAGTTTTAATATATACATCTGGGAATTTGGGACTGTAGGATAACTAGAATTAACTTATTCACCCCCCTATCAATTATGTAACATTTCTATTTGTAAATCTTATAATTTAAATAATCTGGATTGTGATTTGATTTTTTTTTGGCTCAAGATCCTTCAAAGCTAAAGACTACTATGAAGATGCTCTATTTTAATGATTCATCAATACTCTAGGATGTCATGGAGACATATAGTAATCACATGTATATTTTGTAGAGTTTTTGAGATGGCATATGCCAAATTTTGTAAGTACTTATTCGAGTTAGCTTTTATGCCATATTCATATATGGACATACATATTTATTTGAAATTTTGATATATATAATTTCATTTTTGATATAATTTTTTCCTCATGTGTACTGGATCTTTTAATCATATTTATGGAATCATTAAGTTTTTTTTTTCTATGAGTGTCATTGTAATTATAAATTTCACTAATATATTATGTATTTACATAATATTTTTTATTACGTTTTAAAAATATATTATGTTTTTCAATATTGTTTGATGTGTTTGGATAATACTCTATGTAATGCCCTCTACTATGAGGCTCTCAATTTTCAATTATTAGCATACATCACTATAAGTTTTAATTAGATTAAATTAAGAAATAATGAAGGGTTCATAATACATTTCAAAGTTAACATAATTAAGCCCAAAATCATTCTCTCCTAAAGTCAACCCTAAAGGTGATGGGGATATTGTTGGATACAATTGTCTGAAGGACATTGTTGGATTAGCTATGTGTTGTCTTTGATGTCACACAAATGTCATATCAATTATCACTCTCAGTATCTACCAAGCTCAGTCGGTCAGCTAGGTGGTTTTTAGTGTCTACCGAGTTCTCTTGGGTGTCTAAAGGAAACATGACAGGGTAACAGTGTTAACCGAGCCTCCTCGGTTATCGAAGGAAAATTAGTGGTTACCGAGCTCTCTCAGTCTCTAAAGGATGTTGCAAAATTCATTGTGGTTACCGAGTTCTCTCGGTCACTGAAGGAAATCTTTTTAGGATTAATGTTTACCGAGCAAGGTTGGTCCTTTCAAAGAATTTTGTTATTACAGTTTGTTTATCCCAGCCGACTGTTATAATAATTATTAGTGCCAACTTGACAATCTAAATGATTATGAAATGGCATATATATATAGAAGGTCAAGTGGTGAATAAAAGATATACAGCATGCAGAAATCATTTTGAAGAAAGGTGTGTGCGAATTTTGAAGGATGGTCAGATAACCTTGAGGAGTAGCAAAGATTTAATTGATCAGTAAGGATCTAGTGAAACAGAATAGAGATCTATATTCAGCAATTCAGTTGCAAGTCATTTCATTGTTACTCTCTAGCAATTGTAGCAGTGATATCAAAATCTCTTAACCGAGTTGGTTTAACAACCATTTTGTAAATGCTCTAACAAGGTAACAGTTCTATTGAATTGTTTCAAGACCTCTTACAAGGCCACTCCTAGCAGGGTGATTAAATCCTCTAACAAGGTCACACCTAACAATGTGTTTTGTAACCTTTTACCGGGTTGGCTTCTAATCGGGCATCACTTCAGAAGAGTGAAAAATAGTAACTAGTTAAATTGGTGGTTTTTCCCATATTGGGTTTCCACGGTAAATCTGGTGTCTCTTATGTTCATGTTATTTTCTTTATTCATGTAAGTTAATCAGTGATGAATGCTTAAGAATAGTTTAATTATTACACACTTCAAGGATCAAGTTTTTAGCATTTCTCTATATATTTACCAAGTGGCACAGTAAATAATTTGTTAAGATATTTAAGGGATCAGTGGTAATATTTTTGTGGTTAACTAATTCACCCCCCCCCCCCTCTCAATTACTGCATCTATATTTCCAACAATTGGTATCAGAGCTTTTGGTGCTTGCAGGAAGGGTTTCAAGGACCTAAGCTAAAGATCAGGATGTCTTACAAAAGAGAAATTCCAAGGCTTAACAGAAATAACTTTTCAGCATGGCAAGGTCTCATGAGACTACATCTGGCTTCCATTGGTGAGTCAAGATGCAAATATATTGATCAAGAATATACAATTCCTACTGGCACATTAATTGTTGAAGACATTGTAGAGAAGAAGAACCATAACACTATGATGATAGACATTGCATCAGCTCTTAGCTATGAAGAATTTGATGAAATCAAAGACTGCACAACTACTCATGAAATGTGGAACAAGCCGAAGAAAATCTATGGTAGTGATGACAATGTGAAGAGAGCCAAAGCAGAGAGCCTAAAAGGACAGTTTGATCAAATGAAAATGAGAGAAGAAGAAAATATTGCAAAATATGTTGAAAGGATCAAGACAAGTGTTAGTGCAATCAGAGCTTCTAGAGGAAAAATTGATGATGAAACGGTTATAAGTAAGGTTCTTAGAACATTATTCCCTATTTATGCAATAAGAGTTTCTGCTATTCAAGAAATAAGATGTGAAGAAAATCACAATATAACTTTGGATGCCTTAGTTGGAAGATTGACAGCCTTTGAACTGGATAACTATGACAACTATGTTCCAACTTCTAAAAATATTGAATCAGCTTTTGAGGCCAAACTTTCACTCAAGAAAGGGAATAAAATCCAATCAGAAAGTGAAGAAGAATCAGAGGAAAGTTCTGATAGCAATCTTGAAGTTATTGAAGCATTACTTGCAAAGAAGTATTCAAGAGGCAGAGGAAAATACAAAGGTAAAACTCCCTTAATTTTTTTTTCAGGTGAAGAAATTGGTCATATTACAGCTAGGTGTCCAAACAAGCAAAGCAAAGATGAGAAGAAAAATTACAAGTACAATGGCAAGAAAATTTTCAAATCATTCAAGGATAAAGGTAAGAAAACATGTTTTTTAGCTAAAGATTCGGATGATAGTGAAGAAGAAATTGTTTTCATTGCTGTAAAAGATGAATCTGATAATGATGAAGATGAGATGGCACTTATCTCTCATATAAGAAAGAATGATACATGGATTATAGATAGTGGATGTTCACATCATATGACTAGTGACAGGACCAAGTTTGAACACTTTGAAAACTTTGATGGTGGTAATGTAAGGTTTGGAAACAATGAACCCTGTTGTATAAAAGGAAAGGGATGAATTTCATTAACCAAAGAACTTATATGTGATAATGCATATTGGGTCGAAGAACTAAAGAATAATCTTCTAAGTGTAGCACAGCTAATCAACATTAGGTTCAAGGTTGAATTCATGAATGGCAAAGCAAGACTGCTGGATGACAAAGGAAAACTGATAGGATCAGGCAAACAAACCAAAGGTAACCTATTTTATCTTGATCTTGGTGTTTACTCATGTTTTATTGCTCAAATTGAAGAAAGTTGGTTATGGCAAAAAAGGTTATGTCATGTAAATTTTGACAACATGATGAAAATAAGAAAATTCAAGAAAGTAAGAGGTATTCCTACTTTGAAGAAACCTGATGTTGGTCTATGCAAGAATTGTCAAATTGGTAAAATGGGAAAGTCTAGTTTCAAAAGTAAAAACTATCAGTCTGAAGATATTTTGGAAATTGTGCATACTGATTTATGTGGACCTATTGGAATTGAGAGCTATACCGGAGAAAAATTCTTTATTCTCTTTGTTGATGATTATTCTATAATGATGACTGTTATGTATTTAAGAGAAAAGTCTGAAGCATTTGAGAAGTTCAAATGGTATTTAGCAAGAGTAGAAAAGGAAATAGGAAAAAGAATAAAATGCTTGAGATCAGACAGAGGTGGTGAATTCATCTCCCATGAATTCAATAATTTCTACATTGAAAGAGGAATCAAAAGATAGGTATCAGCCCCGAGAACTCCTGAGCAGAATGGAATAGCCAAAAGAAGGAACAGATCTATCATGGACTGTGCAAGCACTCTAATGATTGAAAAGAACATTTCTATGAAATACTGGAAGGAATCTATCAGCACTGCAGTTCATACCTTGAACCGAGTACAGCTGAGAAAAGACACATTCAAGACTCCATATGAGCTATGGTATGGCTACAAACCAAATGTAAGTTACCTAAAAGTATTTGGTAGTAAATGTTACATCTTAAAAGAATCTAGAAAAGGAAAATTTGATGTAAAAAGTGATGAAGGAATATTTTTGGGATATTCTTGCAAAAGTAAGGCATATAGATGTCTAAATTTGTCTACTCACAAAATCATAGAAGGTGCACATGTGAGAATTGATGAGTTTGCAGAAAAGATTGAAGAAGAAAGCAAAAAGGAACTAGAGGACTACAGAAAATTTGTTTACATCGAACCTGATACATTGCCAAACAAATGTAAGGAGACTACATCTACCGAGCCCGGTACAGTAACTGAGTCACAAGAAGAAGTTCAGACCGAGTCACAAAGTATCGAGTCTCAGTCTGAAGCTATTGAGCAACTATCTACCGAGCCCGAGCAATCTAAACCTGAAGATGAAGAAGATGAAAATGTAACTCATTCAGCAAGCAAGGAACCTGTATTAGCCAAGTGCATCAGAAAGCATCATAAACCAGATCAGATTATTGGAAACAAATCAGATGGTACTATGACAAGAAGTAAACTAAAAGGTACATGTTTATTTGCTGATTTTGAACCTAAAAATGTCAAAGATGCATTAGAAAATGAAAGTTGGATTAAGGCTATGAATGAAGAAATAGAGAAAATAGAGAAAAATAAGACATGGACTCTTGTACCTAGGCCTAAAGATAAAAATGTAATTGGGACAAAATGGGTATTCAAAAATAAGTTGAATGAAGATGGTCAAGTATCAAGAAACGAAGCAAGATTGGTATGTAAAGGATATTCTCAAGAAGAAGGAATAGATTATGGAGAGACTTTTGCTCCTGTTGTAAGATTAGATGGTGTGAGGACTTTACTTGCATATGCAGCACATAAAGGATTTAAGGTATATCAGATGGATATCAAATCTTCTTTTCTCAATGGTATTCTTGAGGAAGAAGTCTACATTGAGCAACCTGAAGGTTATATTGATCCGGACAAAAGGGATATGGTCTGTAAATTACACAAAGCATTGTATGGTCTGAAACAAGCTCCTAGAGCATGGTATGAAAGATTACATAACTATCTTACTCAGATTGATTTCAAAAGGGCTAATGACAACAGCAATTTATACATCAAAGAAGGATCAAATAACAAAATTGTTTTGGCAGAAATATTTGTGGATGATACTGTGTTTACAGGAAATGATGATCAGTGCAAAGAATTTTTAGAGCTCATGAATGCAGAATTTGAAATGTCTATGTTTGGTAAGATAAAATTCTTTGTTGGACTTCAGATTTAGCATAACAAAAATGGTATCTACATTACTCACTCTAAATATATCAGGGAAATACTTAAGAAATTTGGTATGGAAGATTCAAAACCAGTTGGTACACCCATGTGTACTGGACTAAAGCTTACCAAAGATGATGATTCAAAAGAAGTAGATCAGACCTTATACAAATCAATGATTGGAAAATTATAGTATGTAGTACACACAAGGCCTGATATTGCCTTAACAGTTGGAATAGTGGCAAGATTCTTGGCTAAACCCAGAGAAAATCACATGATGGCAATCAAAAGAATCTTGAGGTATTTAAGGGGAACTGAAGATTATGGCTTGTGGTATAAATTTGGAGGCAATCTGGATTTAAAAGTGGTTACTGATGCTGATTGGGCAGGAAACATTGATGACAGAAAGAGTACAAGTGGTGGAGCATTCTTTCCTGGCAAGAGGTTAGTATCTTGGACTAGTAAAAAGCAAAACTGCACATCCCAATCCACAACAAAAGTAGAATATGTTGCTGTAGCAATAAACTGCTCTAATATTATATGGTTTAAACAGCTTTTGGAAGGCATGAAGGTTGAGATCAAAGAACCAGTTGTTATGTTTTGTGATAATACAAGTGCAATAAATATTTCAAAGAATCCAGTAATGCATTCCAAAACCAAGCACATTGCAATTAAATATCACTTTGTCAGAGAATTGGTGCAGGACAAGGAAATTAGATTGGAATATATCATACAAAAGAACAAATTGTAGATATCTTCACCAAGCCACTACCTAAGGATGCATTCTTGTATCTAAGAGGAAAGTTAGGGGTCACTCCCCTGTCCGAGGTTCACGAAATAAAGTTTTAGTGATGTATCAACAAGAACATGTTGAAGATCAATTAGTTGATGCAACATAGTTAGGGAATCATTGCATATGAATTAGTACATAAGGTACATTGATATTTATCAAAACTGTGTAAGTTGTCTTTGGCATGTGTTATCAAAGAGGGAGAGTTTGCTGTCATTTCAAGAAATTTCTAAGAAGAATAATTTGAGAAGTTAAGAGGGAGAGTTCTCAGTCAGAGAAAGAAGTTTGAAGATGATGGGAATCAGAATGAAGCTAAGGATATGTTTCTTACTCTTGGTTTCTCTGTGAAATTTCATTGTGCTATGACATGTTGTGTTGCCATCAATGCCAAAGAGGGAGATTGTTGGATACAATTATCTGAAGGACATTGTTGGATTAGCTATGTGTTGTCTTTGATGTCACATAAATGTCATATCAATTATCACTCTCAGTATCTACCGAGCTCAGTCGGTTAGCTAGGTGGTTTTTAGTGTCTACCAAGTTCTCTTAGGTGTCTAAAGGAAACATGACAAGGTAATAGTGTTAACTGAGCCTCCTCGATTATCAAAGGAAAATTAGTGGTTACCAAGCTCTCTCGGTCTCCAAAGGATGTTGCAGAATTCACTATGGTTACTGAGTTCTCTCAGTCACCGAAAGAAATCTTTTCAGGATTAATGTTTACCAAGCAAGGTCGGCCCTTTCAAAGAATTTTGTTATTACAATTTTTTTATCCTAGCTGACTGTTATAATAATTATTAGTGCCGACTTGAAAATCTAAATGATCATGAAATGGCATATATATATAGAAGGTCAAGTGGTGAATAAAAGATATACAACATGCAGAAATCATTTTGAAGAAAGGTGTGTGCGAATTTTGAAGGATGGTCAAATATCCTTGAGGAGCAGCAAAGATTTAATTGATCAGTAAGGATCTAGTGAAATATAACATAGATCTATATTCAACAATTCAGTTGTAGGTCATTTCATTGTTACTCTCTAGCAATTGTAGCAGTGATATCAAAATCTCTTAACCGAGTTGGTTTAACAACCATTTTGTAAATCCTCTAACAAGGTAACAGTTCTATTGAATTGTTTCAAGACCTCTTACAAGGCCACTCCTAGTAGGGTGATTAAATCCTCTAACAAGGTCACACCTAATAGTTTGTTTTGTAACCTTTTACCGGGTTGGCTTCTAACCGGGCATCACTTCAGAAGAGTGAAAAATAGTAACTAGTTACATTGGTGGTTTTTCCCATATTGGGTTTCCACGGTAAATCTGGTGTCTCTTGTGTTCATGTTATTTTCTTTATTCATGTAAGTTAATCAGTGATGAATGCTTAAGAACAGTTTAATTATTACACACTTCAAGGATCAAGTTTTTAGCATTTCTCTGTATATTTACTGAGTGGCACAGTAAATAATTTGTTAAGATATTTAAGGGATTAGTGGTAATATTTTTGTGGTTAACTGATTCACCCCCCCCCCTCTTAGTTACTACATCTATATTTCCAACAGATATACTTTTCATAGGGCACTTCAAACCAATCTACAGGTAGGAACCCTTAAGGCTTCATGACTCCATCCATATTTTGTCTTTTGATTCATGTACCTTATGAGGATTTAATCAACCTCTCCCTACACAACACCAACATCAAATCAAAATCAAATCCAAATGCCAACTCTGTATAAAAAAGCACAAAAATGGAAAGAAAATGTGTAGGTATGCCTTGTAGAAGTGCAAGACTAGTGATGCAAATATGTAGGATTGGAAAACCCTACAAGATCACAACATAGGAAAAAGTGCAGTAACAACAAGCATATACGTAGCAATAGAGAGCATATGCATGGGCATATAAATAAAATGGAACAAAAACATAATGAGATGTGAAAATAGTATAATATAAGAATGTGTAGAATAAAGTTTCAATATAGAATATCAAATGTGCAAAACTAGGTAGACAATGCACAATTCTTGTATATGTCATATAAATCTATGTAAAAATCATATAAATACATCTAGGAATAAATAAATGATTAGTAGAAGGGGAAAGTGTTAGAATGTGAGGCTGAGGATATCTAATGATGTTTTCATTAATAGTTTCCATTAATGTCAACATAAATATATTGCAACCTCTAAGTGTATCGGTTACTATGTAATCGGTAGAATGGTGGATCAGTTAATGTGTACTCATAGTCTGGTGTATTAGATGGCATGTCCACCAATATTTTATGATTAGTGGAATCTACATTTTCCTAGATGGTATGTTTTAGTTTGATCCTATCTGGATGTGGTTCGGTCCCAACCATGTAATTGTAAAGTGTTAAATGTATCTATTAGAAATGAGTGCTTTGGTGATGGTGTAGTGTTTTGGATTAGATGAGGCATGTTGAATTGATCAAGGTGGTCCTCAGTTAATTCCTTTAGACTACTGGAATGTGTGGGTGTGACCTATTTCAAATTTGTCTGGCTGACATAATGGATCTCTTTATATTTTATAAATGGAGTGTAGAGTGGAGTTGTGCATCAATCAATTAATTAGAATGAATAAGAAATCAATTAATTCTCATGCACATTAATATGCACAACAATTAACAATTTATTTTTTGGAGATATATGTTCGCGCATAGAATTCTTTTGATCTTATTGGTTGACTTTATCTCTTTTCATATTTTATATCTATGAGTCTTGTATCGGTAGTGAGCCCTTGTGTATTATTAGTGAGCCCTTGTGTGTCGATATTGAACCCTTGTTTATCGACAGTAAGCCCATGTGTATCGGTAGTGAGCCTTAATATTTTTGTTGTGAGGTTGTTTTATCTATAGTGAAAATTCTTGATAGTGAGCCATTATATAAATCACCGTACAATTGTCACCTTAACAAGTGTTTTTACATTTCATGATAATTATCTTCTCCATGGTTTTTCCCATCTTTGGTTTTATGTGTAAAATATGGTGTTCTCTATGTTGGTTTTTTTTTATGTTCTTAGTTGCATATATTTAATATGAATGTTGATGTTCTTAACTGACAGATCTAAATTTGTCACATATGTTAATTCTGAGTTGACCAACAAAGAACAAGTTTTATAAGATTCTTTGGGAATAACTGATTCACCCCCACCTCTTACTTAGTCGACCTTTTCAATAATTGGTATCAGATCTGAGTTCCTTAGTGAAGAGATTAACCACTTTAGAAAGATTTGATGGTGCACAAATTGACTATCCCTTTCTTTAATGGATTAGAATACAACTCATGGAAATATTGGATGAAAGGATACTTAGTATCAGTGGGTCATAACACCTAGAAGCATGTACACACAAAGTATGTATTTCCTCAAATTGGGCTTAACACCCAGGATGAAATTGAGGCATATGGTGAAAATGAAAAGGAAAGGTATGCTATTTCTAGTGCTTTATTGAAGACTAAATTTACTAAGACTACTTCCTCAAAAACTCCATATAAATTTTGGGAAAATTTAAAAAAAATCTATGAAAGAAATAATATTTTTAAGTTGTCTAAGAAGCTAATAGAAAAATACATTATGAGAATCTGAGAATGGAAGATGGAGAAGATATCAATAGTTATTTTAAAAGAGTTGAGAGTATGGTGAATGAATTCATAAATCAAGGAGGCACTATTGTCAATAAAGACTTTATGGAGAATATCTTGATGACATTACCAAATAGCCATAGTGACAACATTTTAGCAATTGAAGAAGTGTATGATTTGACTTGAAGTTTACCAAAGATCAATAGTTTGGTACCCTAACAACATTTGAATTGAGAAATTTTGGAAGGGACAAGATAAGACCTGAAATGAAATTCAAAGAAAAAAATAGATGATGATCCTGATGATGATGGGGATCTTGAAGAAAACTTTGCAAGGAGATTTAAGAAAGTTACTAACAAGTATAAAGGTATGTTACCTCTAAAATGTTTTAGATGTGGAAAGATTGGTCATTTGACTACTAGATGTGTAGAGAAAGGTCCTAGATAGAAGTTTAAGAAGATGAATAAAAATGCTTATTAAGTAAATAAAGATTCTAGTATCTTAGATGATGAACTAGAGACATAGGATTGTTTGTTTTGTGCTCAAGAGCATGAGAAAATATAATTTGATATTAGAAACATATGTACTGAAGTTGATGATGTTGAAGCTACTTTGTATGTTAAAAGAAATAAAAATTAGTGAAACTTGATTGATAGTCGTTATTCTCATCACATGACTAGAGACAAAAGTAAGTTTGTATCACTTAGCAAGTATGATGGTGGTCTAGTTAGATTTAGTGACAAAGAAAAGAATATATCATTGGTAAATGTTCTATTACTTTTTATGGAAAGAATAACATTGACAATGTCCATTATGTGAAGGGTTTGTATTATAATTTCTTGAGTGTTGAAAAGATGTGTGAAAATGGATATGATATCATTTTCAAGAATGAAGGCTATGAAATCAGGAAGAGATCATGAGATATGATTGCAAATAGAAAGTGGATAGGAAGAAACATGTACTAGCTAGGAGCATCAAAATGATATTATTTATTATCTCAAATGAATGATAGTTGGCTATAGCATTGGAGGATGTGTCACATAAAATTTGATAATCTAGTGAAAGTGAGCTCATCTCATGTAGTAAGAGATCTACCTAGATTGTGTATACAAAAAAATGTTAACTATAAGGGTTGTCAATAAGGGAAATAAATAAGAGAATCATTCAAGGAAAAGGAATATTCTTCTATCGATGTACTAGAGATTGTGCAAACTAAATTTTGTGCTCCTACCAAAATAAGGATCTTTCTAGGTGAAAGTTATTTTATACTTTTTATTGATGACTATGCAAGGATGAGATGAGTTTCTTTTCTTAGAGATAAATCTAAGATATTTTATAAGTTGAAGATATTTAAAGATAGAGTTGAGATTGAGAGTGGTAAAAAGATTAACTGTTTGACATATGACAAAGGAGGAGAGTTTACATCTAATTCCTTTTACAGTTTTGTGAAAATAATGGTATTAAGAGAAAATTTTTAGCAAAAAGAACACCCCAACAAAATTGTGTTGTGAAAAGGATCAATCACACAATTCAGGAAGTAGAAATAACTATGTTGAAGAAAGAAAATCTACTAGAAATTTTCTAGAGAGTAGTACATACTGCTATGTATATGCTTAATAGAGTTGTACACCAAAAGAAATATCTAGAAATACTTCATACAATTTATGGTATGGAAGAGAAGCTTTAATGAAATAATTTAGTATTTGGTGGTGAGTGTTATATTCAGAAGAATAAAGAAAATATTGGGAAGTTTGATAGCATATCTGATGAAGGAATATTTCTAGAATATTCTACAAAAAGAAAAGTGTGCCGATGTTACAATAATAGACTAAAAAAATTGTGGAAAGTGAAAATGTGAAGGTTGATGAAGATTTTCAGAAGGCCCATAAGAAACATATTCAATATTCACCTAAAACAAAGGAGTACATTGGGATATATTTGTTAAGAAAAATATGGTGGGAGATGAAAACTGTCGATTTCAAGTGAGTTAGAATTTGAATTTTTATAAAAGAGAAAACATAGGTCACAAGCCAATTTATATTTCTTCATGCACTAGCTATATATGTCATCTAAAAAATATTTTGAAATTAGGGGAAAAAACATTTATTTACATATAATTTTATGGTGGGAACTAGACCCCTAATTTTCAGCATTTTTCAACAACTAAAAAATTGTCTTTAAAAATTAAAAAAAACATATCAATTATTATTCAAATAAATTAAATTAAAAAATATTAATCATAAAATTTATCCATTTTAACACATTTAATTAGTTTACATCATCTTCAAATTCCAAACATAAATGTCATTTTTATACTATTGAAGTTGAACAACTTTGATTTTGTTAGCCTTTTCCTTTATAATAGGGTGACAGATTATTGTGCTTTTACCCCGATGAAAATATCTATAGCTAAATGATTGGATGACTATTTTACTTGATTGATACTAGACTAGATATCATGTATGTAGTATTCTTGGGAGAGCTGGATTTTGACAAGAACCGAAAGAGTTACATATTGTTGAAGTAAAAAGGATTTTTGGATATCTAAAAGGAATAAAAGATATGGGATTCTAGTATCTAAGGGAATCATATTTTTATCTAATAGCTTACATGGATATAGATTGGGTAGTCTATGTGGAGAACAAAAGAAGTACCAGTGGTGGATCTTTTTGTCTTAGCTCTTGGTTATTTGCTTGGTTGAGCAAGAAGAAGGATTTTGTAGTGCTATCTACAACTAAATCAAAATATATTGCAACATCATTAAGTTGTACTCAAGTGTTATGGATGAAGGATAACTTGAAGGATATAGGAGTGAGTTTTTCTAAACTAATTCCTATCATGTGTGATAATACCAATTCTATGATTAGTATGTGAAAAAATCCTAATGCAACAACATCCTAGGTGTAAGGGCAATCTTCCATCACCCAAAAATATTTTATGGTTTCTTTTCAATAAGGGCTATCTTGTGTACAACTTCTATTTTTGTAAATTTACTATTTTTAATAATTTTTTAATTTGAGCTCAAAATGCTCTATGTTCTTCCCTGGAGGTTCACTTTGGTTATACTAGCCTGCTAGTAAAGTTTCATTGCAAGATGAAGTCTAGTTTTGAAGATATTAATTTTTTTTGGTATTGGCAACAGGGTACAAAAACTTTGAACTCAATTTTGAAGGCTTTAGAGGCTCTGAATGGGGTCAAAACTTTTTCTATATAGAAATTGCACAAGTTAGGCATTGTAGATAACTTTGTACCATTTCTAAAATGCGATATAACAGCCAATCGGGTCAACGGGTGATGAGTTATGGTCTCCAGAAGTTGTGCTACCTAAAATAGAAGAAAATAAATTTCCTTCAAAATTTATTTTTGAGTTCCAAAAGGTTTTTGGGCCTATTATAATGTAGTAGAAATGAATAATAATATCTTAGTGATGGTCGACGGCAAACCTAAATTTCTAGAACCTTCTTGGGCGGTTAAAATTGCCTATATAATGAGGGCTCATAGGGTTATCTACTTGTAGAATATTGTAATGAAAATTCCCATGTGGTTTTGCATGTTATATTTTTGAATATTCTAATTTCATTTCATTGGAGATAATAGAAAGACCATTTGTTGTCCTTACAATTCATTATTATTCTCAATTCTATTGTGTGTTTGTGTTAATAAGTAGAGTACCCTTCATCAAGTAGTATTAGATCCATAGTTTCTAAGTGTGTAGAAAGATCACCAACTGTGAGCTAGTTTGTACCAAGACTGTGATTGTGGGTTTGAGTGATAGGAGCTAAAATTGGCTCCATGAATGAACCATAGTACGAGAGTTGCAAGTGTGATAGAAGATGGTTTTAGAGCCCTCTAGAGACAAGTGCAATCATTCCAAGATGAGATGTATAGAGGAATTAATATTGTGGTTAGAGATGAAAGTGAAGAGGAATTCAAAGAAGAAGGATAAGGTGACTATGAAGAACCAGAAGTGCCTAGAAAGATTGAGGAAGATAGGTTTTGGAGGACCATTTCCAAGATTGGAAAGAGATCCAAGATTGAAGTTTCCACATTTTTAGAAAATCTTAACCTAGAGGAACTGATCGACTAAATCAATGATCTAGAAGAATATTTTGAGTATGAAGATGTTGAAGATCTAGATATGGTCAAATTTTTGAAGGCCAAACTAAAGGGTCTTGCAAAAATTTGGTGGCATGAGATTCAGTTGGAGAGGAATAGAAGAGGAAAGGAGAAAATCACAAGATGGTACCAAATGGTGGAGAATTTGAAGAGATAATTTATTCCCATTGATTATGAGCTCAATCTGCTGAATAAAATGAAAGGGTTGAAACAAGTGGGAAGATCTATGTAGGAGTATACATAAGAGTTCTACCGAGTCATCATTAGAATAGGTCATGTAGAAGCTAAGAAAGAAAAATTTTCCTATTATCTTCATGGGTTAAGGCCAAGTATTCAAGTGGAGTTGATTCTTGTTAGAATGACCAGTGTTGAAGAGGCGTACCAATTTTACTTAAGAGTGGAAAATAAGTTCAATAAGAAGTTTGAAAGAAAGAAAGGTGGAAGAGGTCACGGTGGAAGATCTAGCGGACAATCTTACAAAGGCCAAAATGAAGATCAGAAAAAGAATGATGAGTCAAGTAGCAGTTAGAATTGGAGGGGATATAATTTCAATCATTCTTGTGATCAAAATAATAGGGATTGGATAGGAAGAGGAAGAGGGAAAGGACCTATAAGAGGATTTTTTCATGGGACATGTTTCTATTGCAGAGAAGGACACCAAGCCTATAAATGCCCCTAGTGTTAAGGAAGGATGGACATGAGGAATGAAGGTCATGCACTATTTGTGCATGAAAAAGAAGAATTTCAGTCAAAACACTCAGATGATGTTGAGAAAGGAGAAATCTGAGTTATTAAGAGGACCCAAATAAATGAAGAGAAAGAATTAGATCATAGGAAGAGCCTATTTCACACAAGGTGCAAGTGTGAGGATAAGTGTTGTGAAGTGATTATTGATGGTGGAAGCACTAATAATCTAGTCTCAAAAGAAATGGTCACAAAGTTAAAACTAAAAATGGAAAAAATCCCCTATTTGTACCAAACTGCCTGGGTGCAGGATGACCACAAGGTTTTGGTCAATGAGTAGTGCTTAGTGGAGTTGAAGATTGGAAGTTACCAAGATGAGGTACTCTATGATATCATACCCATGGATGCATGTCATTTATTTCTAGGAAGGCCTTGGAAGTTTGACAGGTGCGATATACATGATGGTCGTGCTAATACTTATTCTTTGACCAAGGATGGAGTCTAACACAAGTTAAAGCCATTGAAAGAAATAGGGGAAAGGGTATGTAGTAATGCTATCTAATATATTTAGTTAATGGAAGAAAGTTATTAGAAGGCTTGAGACAAGAGCATTTAGGTTTTGCTTTAATTTCAAAAGTTGGTTAAGAGGAAGTAGAAGATGTACTTGCAGAAGTTGCAGACTTGTTGGAGTTTAGGATATTGTATATGATAATGTACCTAATGGATTTACACTAGTGAAAAAGATTAGTCATCAGATGGAATTGATTCCAGGGGCCAATTTTTCAAACAAGGCAGCCCATAGGATGACTCCGGCAGAATGTGAGGAATTGAACTGACAAGTGTGGGAGTTGTTGTAGAAGGGATTGATTCAGGAGAGTATGAGTCCATGTGCTATGCCAATAGTATTAGCACCATATAAAAATGGAGAATGAAGGAAGTGTATGGATTTTTGAGCTATCAATAAGATCACTATTATGTATAGATTTATGTTGCCAAGGATGGATGATATTATGGATTATTTGAGTGGAGATGTGTATTTCACAAGGATAGATCTAAAGAGTGAATATAAAAAATCAAGATTAGAGAAGGATATGAATGGAAGATATCCTTGAAGAAAAAGGAGGGATTGTATGAGTGGCTAGTCATACCTTTTGGGCTAACCAATGCACCGAGCACATTCATACGATTCATGAACAAAGTAGTGAAAGAATTTCTGGGTAAGTTTGTTATTGGTTATTTGGATTATATTTTCATCTTCAGTAAGACATTGGAAGAACATGTAATGGATGTTCATAGGGTGTTTGAGAGATTAAGGGAAGATAAGTTGTTGATTAATATGAAGAAGTGTAGTTTTGTGAAGGAGTTAGTATATCTGGGATTTGTAGTTTTGGTAGAAGGTCTAAAAATTGACCCAAAGAAAGTGAAGAATATCGTCGAATGGCATATTTCAAGGAGTGCTACTTAGGTAAGATCTTTTCATACTTTAGATATTTTTTACAAAAAAATTATTCAAAATTTTAGTAGTATCTGTGGATCCTTGATTTAAACAATGAGAGGGGATAGGAAAGAGTTTAAGTGGACACTAGGGGTAGAAAATAGTTTTTAATTGTTGAAAAGAAAATTTACAGAATAACCTATTTTAGCTCTTCCATATTTTAACAAGTTGTTTCAAGTAGACTGTCATGCTAGTGGTAATGGTATTGGAGCTATTTTGAGTCAGGAAGGTAAACCCATTGCTTATTTCAATGAGAAGTTAAATGATGTGAAGACAAAATATTATGTTTATGATCAGGATTTCTATGCTATAGTTCATGCATTAAGGATGTGGAGACATTATGTTTTTTTGAAAGTGTTTGTTTTATTTACTAATCGTCAAGATTTGTAATATTTGAACAATCAAGGAAAGTTTTTGCAGAGTTACACTTTTGTTTTGAAACATAGGAGTGGAAATTCTAATAGGGTTGTAGATGTCCTTAGCAAGAAACTGATTTTGCTAACAAAGATGTACACTGAGGTTGTTGGATTCAAAGAACTCAAGAGCTTGTACGATCTTGATTTTGGAGAAGCTTGGAAAGTTTGTACAAAAATTGTTACTCTAGATAGAATGAAATGGTTGGAATTCATAATCCAAGATGGTATGTTATTTAGAGGTATTCATTTGTGCATTCCAAGGAGTTCCATGAGGAAGAATCTAATCAAAGAAAAGCATAGTGGAGGACTGGCTGGACATTTTGGTCAAGATAAAACCATTGCTCTAGTTAGTGAAAATTATTATTGCCCACAATTGCAACATGTTAAGAAATTTGTACAAGGTTGTATAGGATATGTTAGATGGAAAAAGGAACCAAGAAAAATACAAGGTTATATCAGCAATTACCTATAACAGAGAAGCCATGGGAGGATATTAGTATGGACTTTGTTCTTGGCCTACCAAGAACTCAGAGAGGACATGATTCCATTTTTGTAGTGGTAGACAATTTTTCAAAAATTACACATTTCATTCCTTGCAAGAAGACTAATCATGTTGTTCATGTAGCATAATTATTTTTCAAGCAAGTGGTGAGGCTACATGGTTTACAAGAAAGAGTAGTTTCAGATCGGGACACCAAATTTGTTGGGTACTTTTGGAGTACCTTGTGGAAAAATTTAAAGATAGATTTTAAGTTCAGCTTAGCATACCATCCAAAGACTGATGGATAGACATAAGTGGTGAATAGGATTTTGGGGAATCTTTTGAAGTGCTCGGTGTAATACCCCAAAAATGGGCCATAGGTTCATTAACTTCCTACATCTTCAAATCGAACAAAATTGAGATCAAAGTCCTAACCTAAGGCACATTTGCACATCAGTTTATCAAAAACCTAATTGATTATCCTAATTCTGTATCGGGGAATATTCCTTGAATATTTCTAATTATCCTAATTATCTTTGATTTAATAATTATTTGGTGATAAATCATATTTATCCTAAAATTTGATTAATTAAATATTCTAAATATTTAATTAATTAAGTTTAATACTGCCACTTGATTATTTAATTAGATTTAATTACATTTATTCTTAAATTATATTATTTAATTTTGACAATGAATCAAAAATCCTACGAATAATTGATTAAATTCTTATTTAATTGATTAAATCCAATTGTCAATATTTAATGATATAGTTTTTGAATAAAATTTTGATTTAATAATTGGTTAACCCATAAATCAATTATTTTAATTCAAAAATTAGTTAAGTTGAAGATAAATCACTTTATTTTTAAATTAATTCATAATTATCTATGCACATTTGAAAGAGCAGTTAAACTTTAAATCAGAAAATCAATTCAAGTTGTTATCTTTTAGAAACTCAACATTTGTTTTGAGTTGAAAGTTTATCTAAACTTTTGATTTAAGTTAAAAAGCTATTCTTGCATGATTTGCATGATTTTGTGTGTTGATCTATTTCTGATTTCTTGTTGACTCAAAAATCAACCTGAGTTCATCAAGAGTGATTTATGAATTGTCTCAATACATCCTCAAGCCTTGGATTTCTATAAAAACAAGGCTCTTCACAAATTATCTCTTGAATTTACACAATTACTTTGGCGAAATTGCATACGAAGAATCAAGCATTTGCGACAGGCAAATTTGTGAGATCATTTCATTATTTTCATAGCTTTGCATAGTTTTCCATATCAAATCATATCATTTTTAGATTAAATCTACATATCATTTAAATTTCATTCTAGATCAGATTCATTCACTTTTTTATCCTATTGCATTCAAAATCCAAAAAAAGAGATTAATCTACATTCATACAGTTTTTCATCTTTTGTATTCAAATCCTTCATTTAGGTGTTGCATTGTCAATGATCTTGGTCTAATCTGAGAATACCATACTCGCACCTACTAGAAGTTAGTAAATCCCCTAGTTAGCTTAGTTTCAATTACTTGCAAATTTTGATTTTGCTAACCTCTAATGTTTTACTGAAGTGTTGTGTCTGTAGCTAGGTACAATTTTCACACACACATTTCTAGCACCCACCGTGGGGCCTTGAAATGGGTTTCCATTTCTATTCTAATAATTTCATTCAATTTTCTATCATTTTCTGCCATTTCTACAATTTTCATATTCTATCTGAACATTTTTCATATGACTTTTGTCAGAAAGTTGTACAAGAACCTACTGACTATCATATGACAATTGAGATTTTTGAGGCTCATATTAGAACTTACACATTATCATTTCGGAGCTCCTCTATCATGTGTTAAGACACCCACTATCGTATGAGTTTCCAGATTGTCATGCAGGAGGTAACCCACTGTCGTATGAGTTCTACTACCAGAATTCAATTGTCATTTTAGATTTTCAAGCAATTTTCCAAATTTGACTTTTAGATTGGACTAACAACTAACCTTAACAATTGAGATCTTATGTTTTTGATAGGTATTCACTGATTTGCTAATTGGAAAAGAATAAAAAAATTTCTAAAATAGGTAAAATCTACTAAGCGCGTTGCGAAGAATTCAGGTAATATGTTAAATCTGATAACACTTCATTTGGGACATAAAAGAAACTCTCACGTGTTAAGCTTGTGTGACTTTTCCTGCTTTCATATCATAGACTTCAATTTTTGGGCTATAAAATGAACATAGATTTACTTTTTGCATATCTATTACACATAGTAAATAGGCCCTATGAACACTATTTGCAGATGATCTTGAGAGAGTGGGCTTCGTTTTCTTGTTCACACATGCAAAACTCTTCTTGACAAAGGATCCCCTTGTAGGTAGGGAGGTTACTAAGATTATTTCACATTCTACTTGGTTTGGTCCTCATCTTTTGATCAATATGTTCTTTCTCTAGAGAGATCGATAGAAGATAGTTGTTGACATCACAAATCTTGGTGAGATAATTTCAGTCTTAGCATGTCAGATTAATCTATCTGCTCTATTTTGGTGAAGTGAAGAGACTAGGGGATTATTCTCTACTTCCTTTTCAGATAATACCAGAAACCTAGATCCTTGAATCTGATCTAGTCCCCTTATGGTATCTTTTAAGAGTCACCTTTAGAGAGGGTTAAGCGTAGTGGACATTCCCTTTATTAGGTTAACCAAGTGGATGGAACCTCAAGTAGTAATAACCATTTTCATTGTGGTAGCAGCAACCACTATATAAATGTCTTTGTGGAAGAAATCTTCACAAGTGTGGTCTCTTGTTGGGCTGTCAGATCTCCCTAGTAGCTCCTGATTGGTTAAATTCTTGAACTGTGTCAAAACCCCAGTGTGCCTAGATTAGAGTTCACCCTCTTGAGATCACAAAATTTGGAGAGTCAGACCATTACTACAAACCTTAGCAAGGCCAATTTTTCTATTTTCTAGGACTATGTGGATTATTGAAAAACTTTTGAGAACTTACACAAGTAGCATTCCTAGGGATTAGTGCATTAAGTCACTTGATTGTTGATGCACAGGGTTACTTTGTCCCTGGTTCATTGTTTTCAAATGTACTTGAATCACT
Organism: Chamaecyparis obtusa; assembly: GCA_027943335.1. Lineage (NCBI taxonomy): Eukaryota > Viridiplantae > Streptophyta > Pinopsida > Cupressales > Cupressaceae > Chamaecyparis > Chamaecyparis obtusa. The sequence continues at coordinate 828,110 of BSBK01002553.1, read as the reverse complement.
TTCCTATTGTTCTGTGTGCTTGTTTATCTACTTGGTTATTGAAAATGAACAATCTTGAAACAAACTTCAAATCTGGATAGAAAACTTTACAACACACTGATTCTGAAAACTAAAAAATTACAAAATCTGATGCAAAATTCCTTTTTGGAGTCAAAAGTCATCCCACAGGATCAAAAAGTTGTATGAGTTTTGACCCTTTGTCATATTAGAACCCGCAGATTGTCGTATGAGATCTTGTATATTGTCATACAAGTTTTGTCAAAAATCACAAGTAAAAAGTCAAAACTTGTTATCAATTGTTGTGTGAGCTTTGCAATTGTCATACGAGTCTTGTCAATTATCATGCCAGAGCTTACCCAAAGTCATACGAGGCTATAGAAAGTTGTATGATAATTTTGAAAATTTTCCATAAACTTGCCAAAATTGCTAGAAATCTAGTTTTTGCAGCCTACTTCTAGATTCTATCAAAAAAAATCATTATGTGAGGAATAGAGTAGAAACTAGAAAGAATCCAATCATTTTCCTAAAGTGGTCTCTTGAGTCTAATCTAGCCTTCTGATTTATCGATTTGAGTCTTTTTCATCTCATGTCAAAATTATCTTCAATTCAACCTTCAACCTAAAATGGCTAAGTGTTGTGAGTTCATGTCCACCATCTTTTGGGTGTCTACCCATACTACTAGGGCACAATATCTTTCATTTACATCCAATATAATCTTCACTCAATCCAATCTTGACAAAGTTTCATCATTCAATCTTCTTGAATCAAGTCATTCATTAGTTTTCTTCATCTTTCCCTTTTTCTTCACCCAAGGTTTATGGTGGAAACTAGAGCTTCATCACAACGAAAGCAAGGAGAAAAACTCAAATTATCTTCAACAACATCTTCTATGATAGATGAGACATTTTGTAATACCTCTCCTATGGTGATACTTAGACTTTTCTGATTTGGACATTTTTATTATGATGGTTAGGACTATACATTTAAATTTATGTTTTGTGAATGATGATATGATGGATATGCTCATTTATGGTTATCATTTATATGTTTATGAGATTAGAAAACCATCTATTTTTATATGTTTTATGGATCTAACCCAATGTTTTGAATCTAACCATTATCCTGATGTTTTATGTTTCATGGATATGTGTTGGATGTGTTTTCATGACTCAGGATGAAGTCGTAGTTACTCACTTAGTTGAGGTCCACACGATGTATCGATCCTGGTCATCTGCTTGCATATATCTGATTTGTATATCCATATGTATATATATGCATCTCTTCTTGGTGATGTAGGACTGCGGGTATCGGGTATCGTCTCCACCTAGCTTCACAGGTCTGAGCGATCCCTCAAAATCCTCGATTGTTGTTGTTGTTACGGAGATATTACCAGGTTCCATAGGAAGAAACTTCACCTTTGATCCTTTTATCCTTAGGTGGGAAGTGCCGAGTCAGTCCCTTGTGTGAATATATTATGTGATCTCTCGGTTTACTGATGTTGTGGGTCTTGTAGTTAGTTTCTGGTCTTTTGTATTCATTGTGAATGAAGTTTTGAGTATAGTAGTTCTTGTTGTCTTTATGGTACGTTAAATTTTATTAGTAGATTATTGATGTGAATTTGAGGGTATGATTTAGTAATTTATCTTTATTATTAGCTACTTATGTACTAGCAGATCTTGTTAGGAATGAGTTAGTATGTGATTGAAATATGTGATTTTAATATCAATAATAATAAAGAATTTTATGGTATTATCTTTATAATATCTATAGTAACAAAATGTCTATGGCAAAAAAAATAATAAATATTTTAATAATAGTGGTATGTTTCACCTTGTATATATATCACTATTGCATTTTGTAAAGAATATGGATTAAGTGTGTAAATAAATAATATGCTTTATAATAATAATATTATGTTTGCAATAATATTTATAATAATAATAATATATGTACACATAGGCATATGGGTGCACACATATGCATATGCATACATATATTTATATAATTATTGGTGAGTAAGTAATTATTACATTCTATTAATGAATAATTAGATTAGTTAAATGATATGGTTGTAAATAATAATAATTATTATTAACTTTCGTAAAGTAAAGGAAACATAAATTTGTTTACGGTAAAAGATAAGTATAGTTATATCTCTTCTAGAAAAAGGCTTTAATAATATTATTTAAGCTTAACTATTAACGAATGGATGGTTGGGATGGTTGCACCAGTTGGATTACCCGTGCAACCACCTCCTCCATTCTATATACAAAAAAGATTTCTTGTGTGAGGAGAGTTGGTTTGGAGAAGAAATGATAATAAGAGAAGTATTATGATTATAGGGGAAAATATACTTGGTGAGAAGAGAAATTCATTATTCCCTTAGTTTGGCATTTGGGTTGTTTCGGGTGGAGGCTGGAGATTTCATCCAGGAGGAGTTTAAGGATTGTTGGAAGGAGACAGAGAGGAAAGGATTCTTCTTCATCAACCAGATTCCGCAGGACTCCAGGTTGGATCCCATCCTCAGAAATAGATTTAGTTTAATAGTATGAATGTGGTTTTGTTTTTTAAGATTTGTTGAAAGTTTCTTTATGTGGTATTATTATTGCAAAACATATGTGTAATATTGTAGTATTATTGTATGGTGTAAGGTTAATATGTTAATGTGTTCTATAATAATATATTATTGCAGAAGGTTGATACATTAAAGTATTCTGCAATAATGTATTATTACAGAATGTTGAAGTATTAGATGTATTATTGTAGTATGTGAAACATTATTGCATTATTGGTAATAGTGTGTATATTATGATATTATTTTGTCGGCCATCTATACATTATATAAATGTTGTGTTATTGTGTTATGAATGCTATAGTAATTTATTATTCTTTCATTTGTCAATGGTAATATTCTGTCAAAATAATATATATATACATTTCAATAAAATTATTGGAGTTATTTTCTTGTTATAAACAAAAAAATTATTATATAATTATAAAATATATGTTTCAAAAAAAATAAAAAAAATAAAAAAATGGGGGGGTTAAAAAGTAAAATTTTAATGGAAAATGTTTTGGGGAAGTGGGGGCCACCACCTTCCCCACTCCCCTACGACATCTACTCATAGTAGCAGGCACTGCTACGGCAGTACCTGATTGCTACGGTAGCAGTTACTGCAGTAGCAGTACCCTGCTACGTCCGCAGGCTAGGGAAGCATGCGGGCGATTGGTAAGTGGGGTGCGGGGCCCGCAGGGTCCCCCCCATGAGTCATTCTTTTTAAAACCTAATTTTTATTTGGTATTTGTAAAATTTATTTTAGATTTTAATGATTATTAATTTTCTATCAAATTTAGTTATTTATTTATAGTATTTAATAGTTTAGGTAGGTTGGTTTATAAATATTGGATGTATAAATGAAAACTATCTTAGTTTATTTAGATTTTTTTTTGTAATAGTCGCTTTATACAAGTATAACATTTAAGTATAAGTTTACGTATTTCTTATACTTTAAGTTATACTTGTATAAAGGGATTAGGTACCTTTCAGATTGAATGGGATAGGTTTTAGTTTCCTAGGAGTTAAGTTGCAACTTCTAAATTTTAGATTTTTAACAAAATCTGACTTAGTCAATTTCTGACTTAGAATGAACTTTATGGAGTATTATCTTTTAGCATATGGAATTTTTATGTAAACCTTCAACATGTTTAGTGCAGGTTATATCCAGTGCATTTAGATGCCTTAATAGGGTTAGGATGTGTTTAGGAAACAGTGTAGGGTTTAGAGTTGTCTAAAAGGATCAGGACATTCTAAACATCCTTAAACATTCCTAATTTCCCCTAAAACATCCACAAACTATCTTATTATTTTCTACTCTTTGATGCAGTCTTACAAATGTGTTTATGATATGTTTTACTATGTGTATGATGTGATATGTGGGTTAAGGGTAGAAAACCTAACGACACCTAGTGAGTGGCTCTCAGTGCGGGGCCGGGGCCCTAAGTGGCTAGAACCAGGATAACCGAATTAAGAGTTATTTAACAAGTGAAAACTTAATTAAATTTATGGGAATGGGTTCAAGCAATAAAAAGATTAAATGTGTCTCGTCCATGCCACTAGCGCTAGTAAAGGCTATGGATGGGAGTAGGAGAAGGTACCTATGCATAGGTACGATCGAATGACACTTGTCTATACGAAAGGCATTCGATCTCGCATGTGCCTACTTGGGGGCCGGGGCCCGGAGTGGCTAGTACCAAGAAAACCCAAGGAGTGAGGGATATGCAATGACACTCACTTAGGTTGTTTCTTAGAGTTTCTACCCAAGCCTTAGAACCTGTTTGGGGAAAGTTTTATACTTGGGCTTTCTTTTCATTTGTTATTTGGGAAAGGTAACTTGACCCTAGGTTTGGCCTAGCTATTCCTTCTTTTTGGACCTTGGTGTTTATCTCCTAGCATGGGGGAGTGGGTCTTTGGGTATCCATGTGATTGGGTGGTAAATATTTTTATCGAGGTATCTTTTGTGGATGCAGTGTTTCAATATCCATGCTTGCTTAAGTACTAGTTTGAAGAATGAAGACTTTGTAGTTATATTTCATGATGTAAAATTATTGTTACCTCCCAAGAGGAGATGAATGTAATGTAATCATTGATGTAATTAAAAATGATGTATATGGAATGGGTAGATTTAGGAAAAAGAGAAAGGCAGTTGTGAACTTTATGTATATGATCTATGTTGAAGGATTTTGTACCATTTCAAGTATGTTAGTATGTTTCTTATTATTGATCAAGTGAAAAAGGCTATTGAAGAAAAAATGTATTAATTGCAATGTATCAAATGATTTAGATGATTCTATTTGATTTAAAGGTTAGATTGTTCATAAAGAATACTTAGGAATATAGATGGTTTTTAAATGGAAAGTTGAAATGAAAATGTTTTGTATTTCTTAAAGATATGATGTAGTTTGCCTTGATAAATAAATCTTGTTGTTAGTTTACTTAATGAATTTGAATGAATCATGCATTTAAATGAAAAGGGAACCTTGGGAGGAATCTAAGTTTAAGTTTGGTTCACATAATTCTTTTAAAAGTTCAAAATTTTTCATAAATTATTACTTAGGTTTTCTTTAACAAAGAGAATCTTTGTTCTCTTCCCCGGTTCTCTTGCAGGGCATGACACATTTCATCAACTATTCGATAGAACTAAATTCGTAGAAGATGCTCTTGGAAATCTTTATTTGATATGTGTTTATGTCACTCCTCTTGCATCAATTCATGCAGGACATCAAGTAACTCCTCCTGCATCAATCCACACAGGCCATCAAACAACTCTTCAACAATCAATCCCTGGTAGTTCTCACACCAACACTATGTCTCAAGGAAGAGGAAACCAAGGCTCCCAAGGACAAAAATCTCAACATGGTGCGGATCAAGAACCCATAGCTACTGAAATTGCTCAATATCAAAATGATGATAACTTCAAGAAAATGATGAGGCATTTCTTGAAGGAAGATAGAGAGGCATATTTCCTAGATCTAGCTTGATAAGCAGCTAAACATCCTTCAAAATTTAATGTTGAAGATATCATTACACATGAGGAAGAGACCCCTATCACAGTCATGATGAAATAGATGCATGTCATGCAAGTCAATCTCAACAAACTAGAGAAAGAAATGGAACCTAAGGAGTTCTCCATGGAGGCTCTATGCCCTTTTCCATTTGATAAAGACTTGTACATGCTTACAGTCCCTAAAAAAGTGGAAATGCTTAAATATGACAAATACAATGGAAAATCTGATCCTCAAGATCATGTTAGAGAATTTTGTACTCAATCTATGGAGTTCATGCATGAACCAACCTACCTAATGCATCTCTTCCCTCGATCTCTAGGAGGAGCAACCATTCATTAGTTCTCTAGAATGCCTCCGACAATCAAAACCTTTGAGGAGTTAATCAAATTGTTCTATCAATAATACTCCTATAACATCGAGCATTCAGTCACTATGATTGACATCTACAATCTGAAATAATATCTAGGGGAACCATTCCTGACTTTTCTCAAATGATGGAGGAAGAAGTTTTCTCTATATGCTAGACCCATTCCAAAAATTGAGAAGCTGGAAATTTTCATCAACAATCTTGTTCTAGAAATCAACTACCCTTTGCAAATGCAAAATCATACATCCTTTGATAAGTTGGTAGACAATGCAATCAAAATTAAGAAAGTACCTATGAAAAAAGGAGATATCACACTTGAAAAGGACAAGTATGAATCTAGATCTAGTTGTAAGGACAAGAACAAAAATTGGAACAAGAACAAAGGTGTTGTCACAAATGGAATTGTTGATATTATCTGTATCCCATCCAAAGCACCTACTTTCAATCTAACTGTTGGTACCCAGGCCATCAAAGCTTCTGAATCCAAAACAATAGAGTCAAACAAAAAGTCATCTGACTATAAGCCTTGGGCAACAGATCCTAAATGCAAGTTTACTCCTCTTGGAGAGTCCTTGGAATCCACTATGAAAACTCTATTGGCTAACAATATCATCTCCTTTCCTGAGATAAAACAATTTGATCCTAAACCTAAACCAAAATAGTGGAAAGAGAATGATTTATGTGACTTCCATCACAATAAGGGTCATAAAACTAATAACTGCATACACTTGAAGCACATCATACAAGACAAAATTGATAATGGAGAAATCATAATTGACAATCATAAAAGAAATAATGATCATACAAAATTTACGGAACTATTTCTAAAACATGGTCAAGGAGATTAGTCTTCTCAGCCTAACATGAGTGCTAAAGTCAATTATGCCTACTCTGGAAATAATTTTTTCATAAATATTGTTGAGCCATGCTTATTTGAATGTTGCAATGTCATCACAATTGTAAGAAAGGATAATCAATCAACAAATGCAGTTACTCGATCACAAGCTCAGGTGCATCTACAAGGACAAATCTCTGACTCATCAAATGTCCCTAAGTTGCCTTTTAATCTATCATCTGCTTATAAATAGAAGGCTACTTCTAAATCATCAAATCCTAAAGACACGAGACCAACATCATACAGTATTGTCCAACAACTCCAGCATACCAATGCAAAAATGTCAATGTTTGAGTTGCTTCAGATATGTCCAACTCATAGAGCCATTCTAGATAAAGCTCTACTCAGATCCAATGTTCCCGATAAGCTCGATTTAAATAGATTCCAGACAATGGTTGGTCATCTAAAGTCACCTCAATATTTCTCCTTTACAGATGAAGATGATAACTCATTGAGTTATCCAAATAACCAGCCATTGCACATTGAAGTCTTGATCCAAAACCATCATGTCAAATGTGTGTTGATAGATGGAGGTGTTGGTCTAAATAGTTTTTCTTATAACTTGATCACATAATTGGGATTTTCAGAAGCTGTCATTGATCCTAAAAAGAAGATAACTATAAAGGCATATGATGAACAAGAAAGATCTTTGAAAGGAACAATTGTCTTACCTATCAGAATAGGTCTAGTTATTAAAGATATCACATGTCAAGTTCTTGATCTACCTATTAGGAATAGTCCCAAGAGATAATTGAGAGGGGGGGGGGGTGGTGAATCAATTGTCTACAAGTTTCAATTATTTATCCAATTAAGTATACTTAAACATAAAGCATACACCTAATGAAAGAACACATGAACACAACACCAATATTTTGGTTATGGGGAAACCCAAATAGGTAAAAACCCCGGTGGGACTTGATACCCACTAATATTTTGTACTAGTGTATAATGATCCTTGTTAAAAGATCATTTACACTATTATGAGTAGCTTTACAATATATTAAATATAGTAGACCTGGTCAAGGGTCAGACCCTATTAGAAGTCCTTTACAATTGTCCCTCTTAGGGGAGAGGATGCACTGTCCGAGAGCTCACTGCTCAAAGGGGCAAAGGCTACAACCTTCTGAATAACAAATATACACTATATCTTGATCTTGGTGAAATGCACTTTGAAATGCTATCTAGATCAGTTCCAATGAATAACACAAGTACTTTACTTGGTCACATAGACCTTCCTCTGATCATTCTACAACTCGCACACTCTGCTCTGCTCTGTTGCTTCAACCATGAACCACACTCAAGCAATCACAAATGAATTCCTATAAGTATCTTTCCTCTAAATGATATAATCAAGTCAGCCTATTAGAATCACCTTGAAATAATATTAGAGAAACCATAACAAACTCCAACAAACATTCTGTCAGCTCTACTATGCACACAACACATTCTAGGACCTGTCCAAATAAGATAAATGTAGACACATGCTACACACTGTTGGCTCTACCAAAACAAATGGATCTTTCTCCACAAGCTGAATTAACTCATGCACTTTTAACCAAACATCAATAACTCTCCTCTAAGCTTAACTCCAAGGGCACATACCTTAAAGATAGGCGCAACTCAAGAACTAATAAATTCTCTATCGGCACTTTTGAATAAACACAACAAACTACTACTGGTGAATATTGACTGCATAACTTCACTTCTACTAAATTTATGACTATGCGTCCATAACTAAAACATAACTAATATGTCTTCAACATATATCTAAGGGTGCAAGCCTCCATGACAACTATACAAACAACCATGCATAGAAAATTGTCGGTAACTCTGTCAAGAACACTGTTGACACAAGCTGCTATATAACTGTTTGTACTAATAGTTAACCTCTACACCCATGATATCATGTTGATATCATGTCCATGCTACATATACAAAAATATTACTTCATAAGACTTCCACACATGCTACTTTCCATATGTTGTCATCAATGACAAACAAACAGTCAGTATTGGCCTGCTGGCAAATCTCCAACAATCTCCCCCTTTGGCATTGATGGCAACATGTAGAATGAAAAACCACCACCAACCTAAATGAACATTTATTTTATAATGTTCTCCATTTCCTCTTCAAAACTCCCCCAAATATGAATCCTTCATCTACTGCAACATTCTTGATTTCCTCAACTGAACTATTGTCACAACTGAGTACTGCTCCTAAGTATATTACTCCTATTTTTAATGACTCTATATATTACTCCCCCTTTGACATCAATGGAAAAGGGAACCATTCATTTTAAGCACCGGTACTACTCCTGAGGTAGATTAGTCAACCCTCCATCAGTCCCAGAGGACTGATACCTTTCCTTCTTCCTTCTAAGCAGAATCATGGAAGTGAATTACTCCCAACTTCTTCCTGAGATACTCAAAAGTATCCTTAGGTAAGAGCTTTGTGAATATGTCTACCAACTGATCTTTAGTATTCACAGAGTCCAGCTTCACTTCTTTCTCTACCACTTTCTCTCTTAGGAAGTGATACTTGATCTCAATGTGCTTTGTCTTTTCATGCATCATAGGGTTCTTCGACATATTGATAGTGCTTGTTTTATCACAGTGAATAACAATAGGATAATCAATCTGAATTCCAAAATATTTTATCATTTGCTTGATCCAAACAATTGTAGAACAATTCAAGGCTACTCCAACATTCTCTGCTTCTATTCTTGATTGAGAAATACAATTTTGTTTCTTTCTTATCCAAGTGACAATTCTATCACCAAGAAACACTGCTCCTCCTAATGTACTCTTTCTGTCATCAACACATCCTACCCAATCTGCATCAGTGTACACATGAACCTCAACATTTTCTAAATTAGGATACCATAGACCATAGTCTATAGTGCCTTGTAAGTATCTAAATATACTTTTTACTATCATGAGGTGACTTTGTTTAGGTTCTGTAGAAAATCTTCCAACTATGCCAACTGCATTGGAAATATCAGGTCTAGTCTGAGTAAGATAAATAAGTTTGCCAATCATAGATTTGTACAATGTTATATCAATTTTTGGTGAGCCATCTTCTTTTGTAAGCTTGCATCCAGTAATCATAGGAGTCCCTACTAGCTTGCAATCATCCATATTGAATTTCTTTAATATTTCTTTCACATACTTAGATTGATTAATGAAAATACCTTTCTCTATCTGTTGTACATTCAATCCTAAAAAGTATTTGATAGGACCAATCATACTCATCTCAAATTCATTTTACATCTCCTTAGCAAGTTCAACACTAAGTTTGTCATTACCTCAAAAGATAATCTGATCAACAAATATAGCTACAAGTAAAAAACCTTCAGATGTCTCTCTAAAGAATAGATTACAATCTGCTACTCCTTTCTTGAATCCAATCTTTGTTAGGTATCCGTCTAGTCTCTCATACCATGTTCTAGGGGCTTTCTTAAGTCCATAGAGGGCCTTCTTCAATCTGCATACCATATCAAGTCTGTCTGATGAGGAGAATCCTTCTAGTTGCTCAATGTATACTTCTTCTTTCAAATCTCCATTTAGGAATGCTGACTTGACATCCATCTAATAAACTTTCAAGTTTTTGACTATAGCATAAGCTGTCATGCCCCACAAGGGAACCGGGGAAGAGAACAAAGATTGTCTTTATAAAAGAAAAAAAAAAAAAACCTAAGTAATGATTTATGAAATTTTTTGAATTTTTAAAACAATTATATGAACAAAACTTAAACTTAGTTTCCTCCCAAGGTTCCCTTCTATTTAATGCATGATTCATTTAAGTCCATTAAGTAAACTAACAACAAGATATAATTCTCAAAGCAAATTACATCATATCACTATAAGATTCTTTATTAAGAACTACATAGTACTTTCATTTCAATTTTCCATTTAAAATAATCTATATTCCTAAGTATTCTTTATGAACAATATAACCTTTAAATCAAATAGAACCATCTAAATCATTTGATACATTGCAAATAATATATTTTTTCTTCAATAGCCTTTCCTTGAATCATCACTAATTAAAATCATACTACTTAACTAAAAATCATTTTCTTTTCCAACATACATCTTAAACATAAAGTTCACATCCCCTTTTTCCATTTTTCCTAAGTCTACCCATTTCAAATACATGATTTTGAATTACATCAATGATTACATTACATTCATCTCTGCTCAGGAGGTAACAATAACTTTACATCAGGAAAGATAATTACAAAGCCTTTATTCTTCAAAAATTGGTACATAAGCAAGCATGAATCTTCAACACTGCATCCGCAAAAGATACCTCGATAAAATGTTTACCACCCAACCACATGGACACCCAAAGGCCCACTCCCCTATGCTAGGAGATAAACACCAAGATCCACAAAGAAGGAATAGCTAGGCCAAACCTAGGGTCGAGTTACCTTTCCCAAATAACAAATGAAAAGAAAGCCCAAGTATAAATATTTCCCCAAATAGGTTCTAAGGCTTGGTAGAAACTCTAAGCAACAACCTAAGCGAGTGTCATTGCATAGCCCTCACCCCTTGGGTTGTCCTAGTACTAGCCACTCCGGGCCCTGGCCCCCAAGTAGGCACATGCGAAACCGAATGCCTTTCATACAGACAAGTGTCATTTGATCATACCTATGCATAGGCACCTTCTTCCACTCCCATCCATAGCCTTTACTAGCACTAATGGCATGGGCGAGGCACATTTAATCTTTTTACATGTTTGAACCCATTCCCATAAGTTTTAATTAAATTATCACTTGTTAAAATAACTCTTCAGTCAGTTATCTTAGTACTAGCCACTTAGGACCCCGGCCCCACACTGAGAGCCACTCACTAGGTATCGTTAGGTTTTCTACCCTTAACGCACATATCACAACCACATCATACACATAGTAAAAACATATCATAAACACTTTTGTAAGACTGCATCAAAGAGTAGAAAATAATAAGATAATTTATGGATGTTTTAGGGGAAATTAGGAACATTTAAGGATGTTTAGAATGGTCATGATCTTCTTAGACAACCCTAAACCCTAAACTTCTTCCTACACACATCCTAACCCTATTAAGGCATCCAAATGCACTGAACATAACCTCTACCAAACAAGGAATGAACACATTTACAATTTACTCAAAGTTCCATATACCAAAAGATAATGTTCCATGAACTTCATTCTAAGCTTGATATTTGACTAAGCCTGAAATTTGACTAAGTCTGATTTTATTAAAAATAAAAAAAATTAAAAGTTACAACTTAACTCCTAGGAAGTTGAAACCTATCCCAATCAATCCAAAAGGCACCTAAACCCTTTATACAAGTATAACTTAAAGTATAAGAAATTAAAGTACGTAAACTTATACTTAAATGTTTTATGTTTTAATTGTATAAAGCCCGAATCCTGTTTTCATTAGTTAACACTAATCTGCTTTTAATTGTATAAAGCCTGAATCCTATTTTCATCGGTTAACACTAATCTACTTGGTTCACACTGGTTGCTCAGTCACCACTAACTTACTCGGTCACCACTAACTTACTCGGTCATCACTAACTTACTTGATCATCACTAACTTACTTGGTCATCACTAACTTACTCGGTCACCACTGACTTACTCGGTCATCACTGACTTACTCGGTCATCACTGACTTACTCAGTCATCACTAGCTTACTCGGTCATCACTTCCTTACTTGGCCATCACTAGCTTACTCGGTCATCACTGACTTACTCGGTCACCACTGACTGATTGCCAAAAACTACAAAATACGACTGTCAACTTTGGCTTGCGGGTAAAATTGGGCATTATGGGAACTAGGGTTGCCTAATTTGAGCATGACCCATTTGAGATCTCCTAGTTTCCCTTGAGAAATGACCCATCAATCCATCCTATCTATCCAACATATCTATTCTAGATTTGGGCAAAGAAAAGTGGTGCAAAGAAAAATATGAAATTGTAGGTTTGAAATAGAAGTTCTAAACCCTCAAAGAACTCATGGACATTCTGGATAAGAGAGGAAACACAAGGAGAATTATAAGGACCCTAAAACCTCCTATAAATGCATAGATATTTGTTTATACTCAATACTAGAAATAAATCCATTCAACATGTTCCTACTCTTCAAATCACTAATATAGGGACAATGATATATATAAAACACAACATTCTGTAATTTATATCAACAACGAATATATAGAGAAACATTTAACTAGATTTTCATCTTTTCGTATCACAAAGGAGAGATAACTCTCAGGATGAATTCCAACTTGGAGTCCTGCGGAGATTCAGTTGATGAAGACTAGTCCAATCCTCTCAACCCTTTCAGCACTCCTTCAAATCCTCTTGGGTGCAATCTCCAGCCTCTTCCGAAAATAACCAAATGCCACTCTCAGAGAATGATGAATTTCTCTCCTCACAAATACAATATTCCTACCAGCATAATACTAATCTTTTTATCTTCTTCTTGAAACAACTCTCCTCCAACTCTCTCTCTTATAGGAAGTATTTCCTGTATATAGATTGGGGAGTAGTTGCACAGGTACTCCAACTGATGCAACTATCCACCGGTTATCCATTAACAATACAGTTTGTAAAACCATTCCCGTAAAGGGATAAATAATTTTTTTAATAAAACTATAATCTATTACCGTAATCAAATTTATGTTTCCTTTACTTTAGGGAAGTTAATAATAATAATAATTATTTACAAACATATCATTAACTAATCTAATTATTCATTAATATAATGTAATAATTACTTACTCACCAATAATTATATAAATATATGTATGCATATGCATATGTGTGCACCCATATGCCTATGTGTACATATATTATTATTATTATAAATATTATTGCAAACATAATATTATTATTATGAACCATATTATTATTTACACACTTAATCCATATTCTTTACAAAATGCAATAGTGATATATATACAAGGTGAAACATACCACTATTATTAAAAATATTTATTATTATTTTTTTATTTATTGCCATAGACATTTTGTTATTATGGATATTATAAAGATAATAACATAAAATTATTTATTATTATTGATATTAAAATCACATATTTCAATCACATACTAGCTCATTCCTAACAAGATCCACTAGTACATAAGTAGCTAATAATAAAGATAAATTACTAAATCATACCCTCAAATTCACATCAACAATCTACTGATAGAATTGAATGTACCATAAAGACAACTAGAACCACTATACTCAAAACTTCATTCACAATGAATACAAAAGACAAGAAACTAACTACAAGACCCACAAAACTAGTAAACTGAGAGATCACATAATATATCCACACAAGGGACTGACTCAGCACTTCCCACCTAAGGATAAAAGGATCAAAGGTGAAGTTTCTTCCTGTGGAACCTGGTGATATCTTCGTAACAACAATAATGATCAAGGATTTTGAGGGATCGCTCAGACCTATGAAGCCAGGTGGAGACGATACCCGGTACCTGCAATCCTGCATCACCAAGAAGAGATACATATATATACATATGGATATACAAATAAGATATATGCAAGCATCGTGTGGACCTCAACTAAGTGAGTAACTATGACTTTGTCCTGAGTCATGAAAACACATCTGACACATATCCATGAAACATAAAACATCATGATAATGGTTAGATTCAAATCATTAGGTTAGATCCATAAAACATATAAAAATAGATGGTTTTCTAATCTCATAAACATATAAATGATAACCATAAATGAGCATATCCATCATATCATCATTCACAAAACATAAATGTAAATGTATAGTCCTGACCATCATAATAAAAATGTCCAAATCAGAAAAGTCTAAGTATCACCATAGGAGAGGTATTACATAAGCTAGGAACAACTTAATACTTCTAATCTCTGCTCACAGGTGCAAATGTTTCTGAATAGTAAATGCCTTCTTTTTGCACATATCCTTTACCTACTCATCTTGCTTTGTTTCTTATTACTGTACCATCTTCATTCATCTTATTTCTAAATATCTATTTTGTTCCAATCACATTCATATCACTAGGTCTTGGGACCAATCCCCCAAGTGTCATTCTTAATAATCTGATCAAGTTCTTCTTTCATAGCATCATGCCAATTAGAATCATTAAAAGCATCTTCAACACTTAAAGGTTCAATTTTAGATAGTAAACATACCGCTTCACTGCTAGCTGAGTTCCTTGCTTGTGATCTTGTTAAGACTTTTCCACTTTGATCTCCAATGATGTCTTTCTTAGAATGATTTCTAGATGTAAACTTTGGAACTTTTTTTGATGTAGACTCATCAACTTTAGGAGTTTCTTCTTCACTAGTCTCAGGGTCATTGAATAACAAATCAATACTGTCAAACATTTCTTCAATAACTATCTCACTAGAAGAGGGTCTAGGTTCTTCTTCAATCATGGGTGAGTAATCATGATATCTTTCTTGAACCATAAAATTTTCATCAATCTTAACATGAGCACTTTCAATGATCTTTTTCAATCTTAAATTGAAACATCTATGAGCTTTAATTTTAGTAGAGTAACCAAGGAAAATGCCTTCATCACTTCTTGCATCAAACTTTCCTACTGCTTCATGCCTCTTGATGTAGCACTTGCTTCCAAAGATTCTGAAGTATTTTACTGTGGGAATATTACCAAACCATAGCTCATATGGTGTTTTGTCAGTGCCAAGCCTCAACTGAATTCTATTGATGGTGTAGAATGATGTATTGACTACATCTCTCCAATAGGTGTGTGCAACTTTTCCTTCAATCATGATGGTGTGCGCTGGATCAAGAATGATCCTATTCCTTCTTTCTGCAATTCCATTCTACTGAGATGTTCTAGGTGCACTTACTATCTCTTTATGCCATGTTCTTTGCAATACTCATAAAATCTGTCAGAGGTGAATTCTCCTCCTCTATATGATCTCAAACATTTTTATCTTTAATCTAGATTCATTCTCAACCTTAGCTTTGAATATTTTGAACTTATCAAATGCTTTTGACTTATCTTTCACCATAGTATGATCTTGTTTGAGTTGGACCACATAGGTCTGTATGAATTAGATCCAACTTGTTTTCTGTTGAATTGTGCTTTCTCCTGAATGAGTTCCTCCCATGCTTTCCCATCACACATTCCCTGCATATAGTATCAACTAGCTTTTCTATGCTAGGTGGATCTCTTACTACATTAACATTGCTTATCTTTACTATGTTATCAAAATTGATATGACATAGTCTTTTATGCCACAACCAACTGTCATCAATTTTAGCAACAAAACAACTTGCTTCTGAATTGAGTTGCAAAATATTACCTCTTGTCTTTGATTCTAAGGCAATCATAGCACCATCCTTGTTGTTAATGATGCATTTGTCATCTTTGAACTCCAACTAATATCCTTTTCCAAGTAATTGTCCAATAGTGAGAAGGTTATGTTTCAAACCATCAACATAGAGAACATCATTAGTACTATTCTTTCCATCCAAGGTGATGGCTCCTCTACCAACTATTGGTTTAGCAGTGTTGTCTCAAAATATGACCATACCACCATTGTATTTGTCCAAATGAACAAATATTCCTTTATCACCTGTCATGTGATGTGAACAACCACTATCTATAATCTAGTCTGTCCTTATATCTGCTTGGGAAATCAATGCTAGCTCTTGTTTCTCTTTCACATCTTTATGTCCTATCTTATTATTCATTTTGTCTACAATAGCAATGAATCCAATTTCTTCTTCACCTGATTCTTCATCTGAAACTCCATCTCCATAAAAGTAACATTCCTTAGAGTACTTAGGCGTGTAGTCCTTTTTGATCTTTCTAGCTCTAGTAGGACACTTAGATGCAAAGTTACCGATATTATTACATAAAAAACACTTAAATGGAAATTGACCTTCATATTTTCCTTTTCCTTTCTTTTCTCTTTTAGCAATCATAGCAGTAAAATCATCTAAAGTTTTCTCTTCATCATCATCATCAAAATTACTAGAATTGTTTGCAGATTTCTTACCATGAACTATTGCTTTGAAGGCCATCTCACTTTTGGGTTCTATCTTCAATCTTGAAATCTCAAAAGATGAGATTTTTTTGATCAAGGTCTCTCTCCTGAAATTAGATGTAAGCTTCATGGTCTCATCAAGGATGTTGATCTTCCTTTCATATTCTAGAGTGAGAGTAGTCCTCAACTTGTCCATAATATCTACCTCTAAGATTTCTCCACCATTTTTCCTGATTCCAACAACTGCTTCATTGATCCTTTGATTATAAGCTCTGATGTTTTCTTCAAGTAGCATCTCTAATGCATTGAATCTTTTCTTCCAAGTTTTTCTACGTGCATCCTTTTCTTGTTTGCCTCCTTCAAATATGTCTGCTAGGTACTTCCATATCTTGTGGGCGGTGTCTACCTTCTTTATCTCTGAAAACTAGCTATCAGATAGAGCACTGATAAGGGCTTCTTTGGCAATAGAACTTTGATGAAACAATTCCTTTTGTGTTTTAGTAGCATCATGCTTTCCAAGGTCTTCTAGGGTAGGGATCTTGGCTGCTTTGATAGTTACATTAAAAACTTCAAAACCAATGCACTGAAGATGAGTCACCATCTTGTTCTTTCAATCAAGATAATTCTATCCATCAAAACTTAGGACTCTCTTTCTTGAAGTATGCCATCTAATCAACCTCAAGATGTTAAAATTTCTCTCTGAGAAACTTGGCTCTAATACCAATTGTTAGGAATAGTCCCAAGAGATAACTGAGAGGGGGGGTTGAATAAGTTATCTTAAAGTTTCAATTATTTATCCAATTAAGTATACTTAAACATAAAGCATAAACACAATGAAAGAAAACATGAACACAACACCAATATTTTGGTTATGGGGAAACCCAAATAGGTAAAAACCCCGGTGGGACTTGATACCCAATAATATTATGTACTAGTGTATAATGATCCTTGTTAGAAGATACTTTACCCTGTTAGGAGTAGCTTTACAATATACTAAGTATAGTAGTCCTAGTCAAGGGTTAGACCTTGTTAGGATTCTTTTAAAATTGTCTCTGTTAGGGGAGACGATGCACTATTCTAGAGCTCACTGCTCAAAGGGGTGAAGGCTACAACCTTCTAAATAATAGATACACACTATATCTAGATCTTGGTGAACTACACTTTGACTTGCTATCTAGATTAGTTCCAATAAATAGAACAAGTACTTTAATTTGTCACATAGACCTTCCACTGATGGTTCTACAACTTGCACACTCTACTCTACTTTACTGCTTCAACCATGAACAACACTCAAGCAATCACAAATGACTGCCTATAAGTATATTTCCTCTAAATGATATAATCAAGTTGGCCTGTTAGAACCACCTTGAAATCATATTAGAGAAACCATAACAAACTCCAAAAAACATTATGTTAGCTCTGCTATGCACGCAACACATTCTGGGACCTGCCCAAATAAGATAACTGTGGACACATGCTACACACTGTCGGCTCTACCAAAACAACTAGATCTTTCTCCACAAGATAAATTAACTCATGCACTCTTAACCAAACATCAATAACTCTCCTCTAATCTTAACTCCAAGGGTGCATATCCTAAAGATAGACACAACTCAACAACCAATAAATTCTCTGTCGGTTCTTCTGAATAAACACAAGAAACTGCTATTGGCAAATAGCGACTGCATAACTTCACTTCTACTGAATGTCTAACTATGCATCCATAACTCAAACATCACTAATATGTCTTCAACATATATCCAAGGGCACAAACCTCCATGACAACTGTACAAACAACCATGCATCGAACATTGTCTGTAACTCTATCAGGAACACTACTGACACAATCTACTATATAACTATCTATATTAATAGTTAACCTCTGTGCCCATGATATCATGCTAATATCATGCCCATGATACATATATAGAAAGCTTACTATATAATACTTCCATGCATGCTACTTTCCATATGTTGTCATCAATGACAAAACATACAGTCAATACTGGTTTGCTTGCAAATCTCCAACACTACCTTTAGCTTACGACATTCTCCTAGGGAGACCCTGGATACATGAAATACGAGCTATTCCTTACACATACCATCACTATTTGAAATTCCTTATGAAGGAGTCAAAGTAGAAATTCTCGCTAACGTATCTACAACTTTCAATGCATTGAAAGAAAGTGCTGACAAACTTGTTCCTAATAACAAAGAATCTTCCACTAAACAAATAGACATGGCGTCTACATCCAAGATGGAAGACATTGCAAAAGAGGTCACAATCAAAGACAATGGTATGGGAGAATATACTATGGAACTGGTCCTATCTCTAACATCTATGCCTATCTCACCTAAGTCCTATGGACAGTCTCTAAAATAGTCAAAAGTAGAATCCAAAGAATCTCTTGAGACCTATAATGGAAATTTTTTTGCAGAACAAGTGTCCAAGAAAGAGTTTGAAGATGATGAAGCTATGATTGCATGGCTATAAAAAGATGATCTTGAATCACAAATTGTTCAAGCATGTGACTCAAAAATATTGAAAATCCCTTCCAAGTCATATGGGCCAGGGGATAAACTGATTGCTAAAATGAGATATCCAGGTAAAGGACCTCTAGGAGTGAGAGGAAAAGGTCTCATGGCACCTATTTCACATATTGGTAGGCCAAAAAAAGATATAGTTTGTCTAGGCTATAGAAAGAAACCCTTCTATCTCAAGGGTAACTGCTCTCATGTAATAGAACAAATCACACCAAAAGAGACCCATAACAAATAGGAAGATAACAAATAATCAGACAGTGATAATTCAAACAGCTCTAAACTTATTCCTTATGAATGATTATCTAAAGAAATCCTAGATCTTCTCAAAGCTAAGGACGACCCAATCAAAAGAATTAATGTAGTAGAAATACAAGAACCTACTACTAAACAAGAGGAAGGTAAAACTATGACAATAGCTAAACATTTGGGCCTTTCCACTTGTTCTGAAATAGACTCTCATGAGTATGAATTCAAATCAGAATCCAAAGGAAATCCTTCTTGGGGAATCCATCTAGATTTTACACATATTATTAGCTTTCCTAGAGGCATAGATGAAGAATCCAATGAATATGAATGGGGAGTCATTCCAGAAGAAGATGAGCTTATCACAGAAAAACATGTAGATGTCATTCATCAATATGTGCCTACACTTGATGTAAGTCTAGAGCAAAATGATGAACTTGACGAGTCTGGTCCACTTATTCCTAAGGTGAAATCCAACAATGACGTTGAGACTCTTAATGAACTAACCATATTGAGTAGTAGTATCACCTTTGATTTAATTAGTCAAATCATTGCCAATGATGCTAATATCATGTGCATTAATATGATTAGACAATTCTATCTAGAGCTTACTATCCAACACCTAGAGCTTATCGACCAAATGTTCGAGGGTCCAAACCAAGACATCTATACTTTTAGATTAGACTATGGCCTTGTATGCTATCTCAATGTTGTTGAACCTATGATAACTTCCATTGGTGAACCTAGCACTAGCATGATGGAGTTGGCTATCAAATATCTTAGTCAAAAGAATAAAAATAAAAAGAAGAGTTTTGAGGGTGAAAACCACTTTGTGGCAATCTCAGAACCAAATATAGTAAAAATAAAAGATGTATCCAAAGGTGAAAACCTCTTTGAAATGCCTAAGGATCAGATATTTGATGTCCTTCTGAGTTATTTATAGGATAGATCTCCAATAATAATTAATCCCACTCAATCTATCGACTTGGGCATAGTAGAAGAACCACAGTTGAATCATGTAGCACAATCCTTATTAGATGAAGAAAAGGAAAAATTTACTACATCCTAACCAAGAAGAAGATCAAATTTGCATGGAAATATTTAGATATGCCAGGGTTAGATCTTGATCTTATAGTGCATCATCTCTCTATAGCTCCAGGAGTGAAACCTATCAAACAAAAGTTGAGAAAGATGCATCCACATGTAGCACTTCTTGTCAAAGCTGAACTTGAGAAATTACTAAAAGCTCGATTCATCTGCATTATTGAATATGCTAAATGGATCTCAAATATTGTACCTATTTCAAAACTAGACAAATCTATAAGAGTATGCACAGATTTTAGAGATGTGAACAAAGCATGCCCTAAGGATAATTTTCCACTACCTAACATTGATATGATAGTGGACATGACTACAGGTTTTGAGATATATTCCTTAATGGATGGTTTCTTTGGATATAAGTAAATCAAAATTTCTCTAGAAGATCAATTGAAAATTGCTTTCACATGTGCATGGGGTACCTTTTGTTGGAATGTCATTCCATTTGGTCTCTAAAATGTAGGTGCTACATATCAGAGCTATGACATCTATTTTTCATGACATGATGCATATAACTATGGAGGATTATTTGGATGACACCTTGGCTAAATCTATGATAAGATCTGAACATCTAAATGACTTGAGCAAGATACTAGATAGAATGGAGTAATTTAATCTCAGATTGAATCCTAAGAAGTGTCCTTTTGGTGTCACTTCTGGAAAGCTCTTGGGCTATATTGTTTCAAAGAAGGGCATTGAAGTTGATCCTTCAAAAGTTAAAGATGTCATGGAGATGCAACCTCCCAAAAATATCAGTAAAATGAGAACTCTACAAGGAAGGGTGTAATCTATCAGGCGTTTCATATCTCAACTAGCTGACATATCATAGCCTTTTACAAAAACATTATATAAAGGTGTGACTTTTGCATAGAATGAAGAATGTAAGAAGAATTTTAATCATATCAAGAAATATCTATGAAATCCTTCTATTTTGATGCCTCCTATACAAGGGAAGCCATATATCTTATATGTCTTAGCCATTGATACCTCATTGGGGGCATTTCTAGCACAACACGATGAGAACAAGAAGGAAAGAGCTATATACTATATTAGTAGAACATTGGTAGCATTTGAGAAGAACTATTCAATGATTGAAAAAGCTTGTCTAGTTGTGATTTTTGCATCACAAAAACTGAGACATTACATGTTGGCTCTTAGCACACACTTGGTAGCTAAGATAGATCCATTAAAATACCTATTGAGAAAAGCTACCCTCGCAAGTAGATTAGCTAAATGGGTAATTCTATTAAGTAAGTTTGACATTGAATATGTTGAAATAAAAGCTATCAAGGGTCAAGTAATTGCTAATCAATTGGATGATGCACCTATGATTGATGATACACCAATGCAAATAGAATTCCCAGATTCCTCTATAATGAATCTCTCTTCTAGAACATGGCGGTTATTCTTTGATGACTCCTACACATAGAATGGATCTAGAGTAGGCATATTGTTCATAACTCCTCAAGGATACTCAATACCTAAAGCATTCAGATTAAAGTTTTATTGGACAAACAATATTGCTGAATATGAAGCCCTTCTTAATGGCATGAAGATAGCAATTGAGTGGTGAGTGATAGAGCTACATGTTTATGGAGACTCACTGCTAGTCATTGATCAATTCAATGATATATACCAAATGAAGGATGAAAAGTTAGTTCCATACAAGTTCATGGTGGATGATCTCAAGAAATATTTCATATCTATCACATTTGAGAAAATTCCTAGATTGGAGAATAAGGTTGTTAATGATATGGAAACACTATTATCTATACTACAGCAGCCCGAACATGAGCTACATTATGAGTTCTTGGTGGAAGCACTATCATTCCCAGCCTATCATTACCCAGAAACCCAAATGATTTTCATTGTTGTAGGTCATGATTCCACCCGATACAAAAACCTTTACTCTTACCTTCAAGACCAAATCATTCTTGATTCCATTAACAGGTATGAGAAATGAAACCTTATCGAAAATGTATCTTGATATGTTATCATTGGCAATGATCTATACAAATGGAGTCTAGACGATACTCTTCTTAGGTGTCTAGAACATGATGAATCTCAACATGCATTAGGGGAAGTCCATGATGGAATATGTGGATCACATTCTGATGCAGGAGCATCCTGGGTGTAAGAGCAATTTTGCATCACCCAAAAATATTTCTATTTTTGTATTCAATAAGGGCTATCTTGTGGAGAGCTACTATTTATGGAAACTTGCTACTTTTAGTAAGTTGGTCATACGATCTCAAAATGTTCTAATTTTACATGTGGACGTTCATCTCAATCATATCAGCTTGCCAATAAAATTTCATGGCTAGATCAGGTCTAGTTTTCAAGATATTGAAGATTTTTGGTATTCACAACAGGGTACAGAAACTTTGAACTTAGTTTTGAAGGCTTTAGAGGCCCTGGATGAGGTCAAAAATTTGGGTGACAAGCACTTGGGCTAGTCAAGCCTATAGAGCGCTTCGTGGCCTTTCTGAAATGGGTTATAATAGTCAATCGGGTCAACTGGTGATGACTTATGGTCTCCAGAAGTAGAGCCACCTGAAATGGTGGAAAATAATTTTCCTTCAAAATTTTTGTTCAGTTTTCAAAAGTTATTTTGAGCCAACTTTGATGTAATAAATTGAAAAATAAAATAATTTTAAGTTTGGTGGGCCCTAAGGGCTAAATTTTTGGAACCTTCTCGGGTGGTGGAAAAATGCCTATATAAAGAAGGCCCACAGTGTTGTCTAGGGAAATTCTAGGTAGTAGATCTGGGTATTGATTGGAGGCTTTTTCCTATAGAATATTGTAAGGGAATGCCCATGTGGCTTTGTATATTGTAATTCTGAAAGTTTGTAATTCCACATTTGTGGAGATAATAAGAAGCCCATTTTCTGTTCTTGCATATTGTTGTTGTTTCTCTATTTTTGTTTGTGTTTGTGGTATTAAGGAGAGCACACTTCATCAAGTGGTATCAGAGTAGGAGTTTCTGAGTGTGTAAATAGATCACTGATTGTGAGGTAGTTTACACCAGGACCATGGGTTAGGGTTTCTGTGTAAAAATATCACTGACTGTGGGGTAGTTTGCACTAGGACCATGGTTAGGGTTTCAGCACACATCATGAAAATGCCTCCATGAAGGGAACATGGTGGAAGAGCTGGTGTTATAACATGTAAGGTTAGAGCGGTCCAGAGACAAGTGCAAGCATTTCAAGAAGAAATTCACAGAGGAATGAATCTTAATGTCAAAGATGAAAGTGAGGATGAAGCCAAAGAAGGAAATGATGATCAAGAAGAAGAAGGTGAAATTTTGAATCAAGAAGAAGAAAGGCTTTTTCGGGCCATTTCCAAGATCGAAAAAAGACCTAAGATCGAGGTTCCTACATTTTCAAGAAATCTTAACCCAGAAGAATTGATCAACTAGATTAATGAATGTGAAGAATATTTTGAGTATGAAGATATTGACGATTCGGATAGGGTCAAATTCGCAAAGGTTAGACTGAAGGGTCATGCAAAGATCTGGTGGCAAGAGATTCAATTGGAGTGAAATAGAAGAGGGAAAGATAAAATCACAAGATGGGATCAGATGGTGGATAAATTGAAGTGGCAGTTCATTCCTGTTGATTATGAGCTTGACCTACTGAGGAAGATGCAAAATTTGAAGCAAGTAGGAAGTTTGTTTAGGAGTATACAGAGGAGTTATATTGAATCCTCATCAGAACAAGCCATGCAGAAGTTGATAAGGAGAAAGTTGCCCGATACCTTAATGGGTTGAGGCCGAGCATTTAGGAGGAGTTGAATTTGGTTTGAATGAATAGTATTGAAGAGGCATACTAGTTTTCCCTAAAAGTAGAGGAAAAGTTGAACAAGAAGTTTGAGATCAAACAAAGTGGAAGAGGTCATGATGGAAGATCTGGTGGACGGTCATATGGAGATCAAAATGAAGATCTAAAAAAGTAGGATGAGGCCAATGATAGCCAAAGTCAAAGAGGAGATAATTTTAATCATTTCCATGATCAGAATAATGGAGATCAGAGAGGAAGATGAAGAGGACAAGGTTCAGGAAGAGGAGCCTTTTGTGGAACATGTTTTCACTATGGAGAAGAAGGTCATAAGGCACTTGAATGTCCTTAATGCCAAGGAAGGACAAATAGGAGGAATGAAGGCAAGGCCAGAGTTGCACATGTAGATGAAGATACTGGATCATCAAATTCTAAAGATGCTAAAAGAGGAGAAATGTTGATCAATAGAAGAGTCTTGTTGAGTGCTGAGAATGAACCTGAACAAAGGAGGAGCCTATTTTGTACCGGGTGCAAGTGTGAGGGTAAGTGTTGTGATGTGATTATTGATAGTGGTAGTACTAATAATTTGGTGTTAGAAGAGATGGTGACAAAGTTGAAGCTCAAGAGGTAGAAACATCCACATCCATATTGGGTTGGCTGGGTGTAGGATGACCACAAGGTCATGGATAGTGAACAATGCCTAGTGAAGTTCAAGATCAGCAGGTACCATGATGAGGTACTATGTGATATCATATCTATGGATGCATGTTATATGTTGTTGGGTAGACCTTGGTAGTTTGATACATGTGTTGTACATGATGGTCGTGCGAATACCTATTCCATGGCAAAGGATGGAGTGTAACATAAGCTAAAACCATTGAAGGAAACAAAAGAAAAGGTATGTGGTAATGCAAGAATACCTTTTGTTGATAGATGAAATTTCTCAGATGGTATGAGGCATGAGCATATGTGTTTTACCTTAATTCCAAAGGTTGGGAAAGAGGAAGTAGAGGATGTACCTATAGAAGTTGTAGAATTATTGAACAAGTTTTAGGATATTGTATCCGATAATGTGCCTGATGGATTACCACCAGTAAGAAAGATCAGTCATCAGATGGACTTGATTCTGGAAGCCAGTTTGCCAAATAAGGCATTATTAGCAGAAAGTGAAGAGTGGAAGATAGATTTCAAGTTTAGTTCATCACATCATCCACAAATTGTATATGGAAGTAGTCCTAGAAATGCATCTGAGTTGAGGAAGATATATAAAGGAGAAATAAGTAGTGTTGAAGTTGAGGATTTTCCAGAATATTTGAAGAACATCCATGAGGAGGTGAGGATGCATATTACCAAGATGAATGCATAGCATAAGCCTAAGGTAGATGAGAAAAGGAGGCATAAGGAATTTTAGTTTGCATATGAAATCATGGTTCATTTTCAAAAGGAGTGATTTCCAGTTGGTACATATAACAAGTTGAAAATGAAGAATTTTGGGCCATGTAAAATACTAAAGAAGCATGTTTTAGGAAATGCATATGAAGTAGAATTACCTACTGAGCTGAATATTTCACTGGTGTTTAACATTTTAGATCTAACAGAGTATCATGAGGGAGGTGTTGAAGATGAGATCACAATAGCACAGTGGAGTATTCCAGCAACTAGTTCAGATACCAAAGAGATTGAGGATATACTAGATAGTCATGTTGGTAGAAGCACAAGAAACATGACATATGAAGAATATCTGGTCAAGTGGAAAGGATGACCTGTTGAAGATTCATCATGGCTGACAAAGGAGGAGGTTAACCACCTTGGTTTTCCTCTACACACCTAAGACGTGACGGGGTCACTTCTCAAATTACCCTAGGTGTCTAATGCAGGAGCATCCTGGGTGTAAGAGCAATCTTGCATCACCCAAAAATATTTCTATTTTTGTATTCAATAAGGGCTATCTTGTGTAGAGCTGCTATTTATGGAAACTTGCTACTTTCAGTAAGTTGGTCATACGATCTTCGAATGTTCTGATTTTACATGTGGAGGTTCATCTAAGTCATATCATCCTGCCAGTAAAGTTTCATGGCTAGATCAAGTCTAGTTTTCAAGATATTGAAGATTTTTAGTATTGGCAGCAAGGTACAGAAACTTTAAACTCAATTTTGAAGGCTTTAGAGGCCCTAGATGAGGTTGAAAATTTGGGTGACAGGTGCTTGCGCCACTTGCACCAATCAAGCCTATAGAGCGCTTTGTGGTATTTTTGAAATGGGGTTATAATAGTCAATCAGGTCAACTAGTGATGACTTATGGTCTGCGGAAGTCCGACCACCTAAAATGGTGGAAAATAATTTTTCTTCAAAATTTTTGTTTGGGTTTCAAAAGTTATTTTGAGCTGACTTTGATGTAATAAATTGAAAAATAAAATAATTCTAAGTTTGGTCGACCCTAAGGGCTAAATTTATGAAACCTTCTCAGGCGGTGGAAAAATGCCTATATAAAGAAGGCCCGTAGTGTTGTCTAGGGTAGTTCTAGGTAGTAGATCTAGATATTGATTCAAGGCTTTGTCCTACAGAATATTGTAAGGGAATGCCCATGTGGCTTTGCATATTGTAATTCTAAAAGTTTGTAATTGCACATTTGTGGAGATAATAAGAAGCCCATTTTCTGTTCTTGCATATTGTTGTTGTTTCTCTATTTCTATTATGTGTTTGTGGTATTAAGGGGAGCACCCTTCATCACATTCTAATGGTTTAACACTAGCTTCCAAACTTATTAGGGCTAGGTATTATTGGCCTGAAATAGAAAAAGAGGCTACCAAATATGCAAAGAATTGTCAAAAGTGTCAAGTCCATGGGAACTTGCTTCATGCACCAGGGAGAGATCTAATTCCCTTTACTACACAATGACCTTTTCACCAATGGGCATTTGATCTTATAGGAGAAATTTATCCACATTCTTCTAATGGACATACCCATTTCATCACAACTACAGATTACTTCACAAAATGGGTAGAAGAAGTTCCTTTGACTCAAGCAACCGACAAGAAAAGTTCTATGTTCATTCTGAACTACATCATATGTTGGTATGGTATTCCACACTCTATAGTCAAAGATAATGGTTGACAATTCAAGAACAAAGAATTAGATGATCTATGTGCTAAGTTCTAAATTACACAACATTGGTCATCTATCTACTATCCTCAAGGGAATAAACAAGTAGAGGCTTCAAACAAGAATCTATTGAAAATATTACACCGTAAAGTTAATTAAATAGGAAGAGATTAGCATCTCATGATCAATCTAGCTCTTTGGACCTATATAACAAGTATCAGAATGCCCACTGGGGCTACACCATTCACTTTAGTTTATGGGTCTGAAGCGGTACTACCTATTGAGGTTAAAATATCATCACTAAGAATCAGAATGCATGGTCTAGTAACTGATGATGACTACAAAGTGTCTAGGTTGCAAGAACTTGAACTACTAGATGAACACATACAAGCAGCATATGATCATCTCACAGTATATCAGAAGGGAATGTCTAGAAGTTACAACAAGAAAGTCAAACACAAAGAATTTCAGGTTGGCAATCTAGTCTTGAGAGAAAATCCTAAAAATCAATCACATCAAGAGTGCAAGGGGAAGTTTGAACCCAATTGGTTGGGTCCCTTTATTATCACTACTACTTTTGTCTTTGGAACCTATCAACTCTCAATGACTGATAGAGAATAGCTCAATGAACTAATCAACATTCTCCATCTAAAGAAATTTTACACCTAAAGCATTCATTCTATGGTAAAATGTCCTGAAAAAATTTAAAAAATTGGAAAAAGTCCAAAAAAAATGAGCATCTTGGTGAAAACGTAGCAATAGGTGCCTTTATGTTGTTGGCATTAAGTATGATTGTCATTAGTGACAACACTTATTCAGACTCTACGTGCTTACCAAGGAAAACAATGCTTACCAAGTAGAATAGTGCTTACCAAGAAGAATAGTTTTTACAGAGCAGAACAGTGTTTACCAAGCAGAATAGTGCTTACCGAGCAGAACAGTGTTTACCGAGTGATGAGATGAGTAGCATTTACCAAGTGCCAGCATGGTAAATAGGGAATTTAGTCTCTACCGAGTGACACTATATCTACCGAGTCTCCAGTATATACCGTGCTCAAAACTACAACAGAGTGGTTAGTATGGACCGTGCCTCCAGTTCTACCGAGTGCATGACGATGTCGAGTAATGCAGTGGATGTCGAGTATCAAAAAGTCACAGAGTTAGTTTACAGTAACCGAGTCACTATATTTGGGCACACTCAGTAATATTTGTGTTAGCTTGTTTAAGAGCCGACTTTGTAATTAATTTTTATTGTTTTGGATTGATATATAAACAATGTTTTATATCATATCCAAGGTGTGAAATAGCGAAGTATGAAGAGAAGAGAAAGGTAGAGATAAGCGAATTACAAAGGGCTACATCATTATAAGAAGCATCAAAGATCTATCCATCACAGAAGGTGATCAGTACATCAAAGAATCTCAATTAGCAAGTACAGTTGCAAGTAAGAGATCTACTGTTTCATCCTAACAGGTGAATCAGCTTAAAATCCTTTAACCGGGTAGACTTAATAGTCTTTGTAAAATCTCTTAACCGAGTGCATACTTTATTATATGTTTGTAAATCTTCTAACAAGGTGGAGCTTGCAGTCCTTATTGCTCCTAATAGGGTAGATCATCAGAAGTGATAATTGTAAGCCTTAACTGGCAAACATTGTACTGCAGTATTGAAGTTTTGTGGGTATCATCCCCACCCCAGTTTTACTTTCTACTTGGAAGGTTTTTGGGTCACCAAATATCTATGTTCAAAGTGTTATGAATGTTTTATTCTTTCTTTTACTCATGCATATAGTCAGATTATCAATCTAATGTTATTAAGATCTGAATTTGTTAAAAGTTTTGAGGTTACCGATTCACCCCTCCCCTCTCAATAACCTGGATAGTCTTGAATATTTCCAACAATTG
Source organism: Chamaecyparis obtusa (assembly GCA_027943335.1). Lineage (NCBI taxonomy): Eukaryota > Viridiplantae > Streptophyta > Pinopsida > Cupressales > Cupressaceae > Chamaecyparis > Chamaecyparis obtusa. The sequence goes on along the minus strand of BSBK01002553.1, from coordinate 798,596 downwards.
GTATCAGAGCTCCGTGGTTCTCAGAATAAAGTTTGATAGCTTGAGAAAAGATTTAGGACAATGGAGATATTCAGACTTAACAAAGTAAGTGAGAATGAAAAGCTAGATCTGGAAATGGCCATAACTCAACTCAAAGAAGTAAGAGAGCATCTTTCCCTTTCCCTAAAAAGAAGGAAGGAATTTGTAAATTAGATTAATGACCACCAATATGTTGAAGAAAATATTGAAGACTTTTTCCCTTCAAGTAGCTCAGATGAAGCAAACAATGCAATCAAAGAACTTCTAGAAAAGAGTGGATCTCTGCAAGAAGAAGTAAGCAAATTGAAAAGAGAACAGGAAATTCAGTCAACAAGATTCTGTGAAATCTTGGAACAAAGAAACAAGATGAAAGATGAAATAGATGGAAAGAACAATGAAATCCAGAATCAAACCCTTCAGATAGAAAACCTTATTGATCAAATCTCCAATACAAATGAAGAAATCTTGACTCTGAGATCAAAAAATGAAAATATAAGAGAGGAGCTAAGATTTGAAAAGCAAATCAATTTAAGATTGATGAGTGACCTAGATGTTGAAAGGCAAATCAATGAGAGAATGTTGAAATCTCAAGAATATATGAATTAGGTGTATGAACGAAACCTTCATAGGCAAAAAGGAAAAGTAGGACTTGGATACAAAGAGGAAGGTGAATCCTCCAAACAAGGTACTCAAAAGAATCAGAAACCTACTTGTAATCACTATGGCAAAATTGGTCATACTTCAAACAAATGTTGGAGCAATGGAAAAGCAAAATTCAATGGAAAATGCTACAATTGCAATCAGCATGGTCATAAAGCAAATGAATGCAAGGAGAAACCAAGATTTAAAGGCAAATGTCACAAATGTAGCAAACAAGGTCATAAGGCATCAGAATGCAGAACTAAAACACCCAATCCAGCAAAATAAATTATTAAAGCAATGTTTGGTTGGGATTACAAAACTTGGTGTAGATGTCATTAATGTGGAGAATATGGACACATTGGCATGAATTGTGTAAGGCATCACGTGAGAAAAAGGGATTCTACCATAAGATGTTATAATTGCACTAAGCTTGGTCACATAGCTAAAAACTGCATGAATTTAGGCAAAGTTGAAGATGAAAAGAAAGCAAAAGAAAATAGCATTAGGAAGAAGATGAGATAACAGTGGATTCCTAAACCTACCGAGCAAACCAGTCCAAGTAATGTAGTCACTCATGAAGGGAGTGGCTCTATGAACTGTAACTAAGTCTCCAAGAAAGAACTAGAACTGTATCTTCATAGACATATTCCAAAATAGTTCCTGAACTGAAAGGAAGAAAGATCCAAATCAGTATGCAAGATATAGCAGGATCACAAGAAGGTCAGTATCAGTTACCACCGAGCAAGGTCGGGAGTAACCTAATTTCATTTGGTTACCGAGTAAGGTCAGAGAACTATGAATTTGTATGTTCTCCAAGTTGCGGAATCTTCACCAAGCATTTAATGCATAGTGGATGACAGTCTATTGAATTTAATACTCTAATTCCTATGGAGCATTAATGACAAAGTTTTAACAAAAAGCATGAAATTGAGTTCATTCTTCACCGCGAATATCAACATATTGAGCAGAGAAATTTCTAGTGCGATCAAGCGATTCGAAGCAAAATTTTGAAGCAGAAATTTTTCTACCGAGCTACCATGGCTTCATCCAGCACCAAAGTAAAGAAAGGTTCAGAAATGTTAGTTCATGGAGAATGGAAAGCACTGGATTTCAAACTCGTGCCCACGGTTGCAGAAACCCTAGATCCGAGTGGAGCTCAGTCTCAAATTCCTCCAAAGGTACTTCTTGTAAATGACATTCATAGTCATTTTAGAGGTACAATTCAAGAACTTGGAACCTTAGAGATAGATGTTGTTCGTGATGAACTGCGTGTTGATGGTGTTCTCAAACTAGAACATAAACATTTGGAAGATAAGGGTTTAACACATATCACCCACTTGCCTCAGAGTTTCTAGATAAAATGGATAAGATATATTCTAAGCCGAGTGCATGAAGGTAAAATTTGGCTTGAGCAACCAGTGGAAATAACAAAGAAGATGATTCACCAAATCACTGGTCTTCCCATGCTTGTCAAGGCTAAAACTACAAAAACCCTAGGTTGGGTAGAGCTGGAAAAGAAAACCCTAGATGAATGGGATGGTAGAGGTATGAGAGTTAATAGCATTACCGATGTAGAACAAAAATTTGGCACATATGTAATAGCTCACAAGATATACAGTTCAAGTCGGCAGAATAGTGTTCCGTGTGAAGTAGTTGACCTAGCCTATAAAATTGTGAAGAACAATCTGTCATTTGACCTAGCAGATCTTTTGTTGAAACAATTCAATAAGAATATGGAGAGCATCCAAACCTCAAAGAACAATCCATGTAAGTTTGGCTCACTATTGGTTTGTTTATTTTTTTATGCTCAAAATTTTTTCCCATCAAAAGGCACGATAAAATGGAGAAAGGATGTGCCTATTCTTTATCAGATAAATGAGTCTATTGTAGAAATGGGTGAGAATTTTACAAGCATAATGGATAACTATTTCGAATATTTTAAGGAGAAGATGAATAACAGATTCTGGATTCCACTAAATTTGGTGGAAGATTATAAAGATGATGTTTGTTTCATGGTTGATTGTGATAGAGTATACATTCAGGTAGTAAGGCCCAGGATTGTATGGGTGAAACCTCTTCCTTATGAGGTAAACATTGATGAAACGAAGGATATAATTGAAGCCCTAGTAAATCAACCTGTTGATCCAAAGGCTCCATACTTTGGAACATATGATGAAGCTAAGATAAGAATTGAGCTAAGCATAAAACTTCCACAGGCGGTTAACAAAGGTAGAAAGAGGATAGCCAAGATGCAATCTAGCACACCTCTAATGTTAACTGAGGGCATAGGAGAAGATATTGTAGAAGTAGAAGAAAAGGATGAGACTAAAGAAGAACAAGTGCCTGTAAAGAAGAAAGGAAAGGTAACTATCACCGAGGAACCTGAGCAATCCACTGCAGTATTCACAAGGAAAAGATCAAGGGGCAAGGCAAGTAAAATCAATGATGATATAGTACTCAAAAGGCCTCCTCCCTCATTTGAACAAAAGATTAAGGATTTGAGAGAAGGATCTGGAATTTCAAATTTCAAATCTCTCAAATATGAAATTAAATCAAAGGCAGAGCAGCAGGAAATAGAAGATGCTGTTATTGAGAAAATGGGAAAATGGAAATACTCAGCTGATGATATGGCTTCTCAAATTCCAGGTGTTCTATTGGATAAAGTCAAGTTGAGATGGTCCAATGCAAAACAAACTATCAAGGACATATATGCTCAAACCTTAAGACAGTTGATGCCAAGTTTGAAAGATGATGAAATAAATAAGGGATTGATAGAAAATGAGTCAAGATGACACTAAAATTCAACAATTGTTTGATTTTGATCAAAGATATAGAATCGGTTGTGAAGAGTGCAAATTCTACTTGGAAAAACATCTATCATCTTCACAAACTGAGTACTGAAACTGTGATAATTAAAGATATTGAAGATGATAGTGAAGAAGAAGAAGAAGAAGAAACAGTTTAGATTGATAATGTTGTGATAGAGGAAGCAGGGAAAGAAGCTACCGAGGAAGCTGAGAAGAATGTTGAGGAAGATGATCCAGTTTGGATAGCTACAGAGGTAATTTCCTCACATCCCCACTCTCCAGTAAAAATTGCTACATCTAGCTTGGAGAAAACTTCAAGTGTGATTGTAACAACTCCCTCAGATACATCAAATGTCCAATCATCACTATCACAGCTCAATGTATCAATGATAGAAGTGGCTACCACTTCATCTACTGAGCTTTAGCCTCCTTCCACCAAGTTGTAGTCTTCTGTACCTTCTTCAAATTTGATTTTTTTAGCAGTAAGTACTTTAGATTCTACAGTTGTAAATACTTTAGTTTTTGATTTATCAAGTATTCCAGTTAGCATCCCATCAGTCGGAAGTTTATCAGTTTTCACTACAAGTCCTAGTGCATCTACAATAATTTCTACTACAAAGGCAATAAGTATAAAGACTCAACTGAGTACAAAATTTTTGAGTAAGAGTGTAGTAGAAGGTATAGATCTAGATGAGGAGATACAAATTCCCCAGCTAGATTTTACAAACCTCAATGCAAATCAAATGCAAACAGTTGGTGAACTCCTCCAGAAGAAAGAAAAGTAGAAGAAACTAAAAGAAGAAAGAGATAAGGAATATAAGATCATTGAGGATGCCAAGAACATTTTGATAGAAGCTATAGGTGTTGAAGTTGATTCCTCTCAACACATTTTGTTGTAGTTGGCAGAAGCAATTAACAAGTTTAATGATGATTCCTCTGGAATAGACAAGTTGCTTGAAAAGGCTGAGAAGAAGTTTGAAAATGAAGTGCTTGAGCACATTGCTCAGTAAATAGCTATCAATCAGGCAGGGTTATCTTCAATTTTGACTAGCATTGAGTCCTCCTATTCCAAGGTAACATCTCTTTTTGTCAAAATATGTAATGTTACCGAGTTCTCAAAGGAGATTAAAGACAAAATAAATAAGATTGATGAGGATCTGAAGATCAGTGCACAAAAGTTGCAACTTGAACCTAGCTCAAGCTCTGCACATCAAATGACAGTTAGATTCCTCTCTGATAAGCAGTCAGAGTTATTGAAAGAAGATGCAAGGATCAAATTAACATTAATAGATATTTAGAACATGATCCTTCCCATCATGGATACAATGTAGAAGCATATTACATACTCAAAAACATTGATCCATGACAATCAGTTTTCAATTGCAGATCACATGATTGAACTCTCTGCAGAAGTCCAAGTTGTACTCCATACATGCAAGATTCTGTAAGAGAATTGGGATAGAACTCTAGCACTAATTGGAAAGGTGCATTCTAATTTTCTCTCACATTTTCGTATCTCCGTGTAAAATATTTTTATAGACACCTTTGGCATTATTGTCAAAAAGGGGGAGAAAAGTATATGAGATATGAAAGGGGGAGAAAGTATAAATAGGAAATATGAGTATGAGGTGAAATAAGGTATTTGTATATATATACTATATAAGGGAGACATGAAATGTATATATAGCAGTATGACAAAAAAAATAATTTTCTTTTTCAATAATTAAAACCAGTGTCAGCATGATTGTGTATATAAGTTTTGGGCAATAAGTGTTTTTGTCACTAATGCCAAAGGGGGAGATTGTTGGCATTAAGTATGATTGTCATTAGTGACAACACTTATTCAGACTCTGCATGCTTACCGAGTAGAACAATGCTTACCAAGAAGAACAATGTTTACCAAGCAGAACAGTGTTTACTGAGCAGAACAGTGCTTACCGAGCAGAATAGTGTTTACCGAGTGATGAGATGAGTAGCGTTTACCGAGTGCTAGCATGGTAAATAGGGAATTCAGTCTCTACCAAGTGACACTATATCTATCGAGTCTCCAGTATATACTGTGTTCAAAACTACAACCGAGTGGTTAGTATGGACCGTGCCTCCACTTCTACCAAGTGCATGACGATGCCAAGTAATGCAATGGATGCCGAGTATCAGAAAGTCATTGAGTTAGTTTGTAGTAATTGAGTCACTATATTTGGGCCGACTCAGTAATATTTGTGGTAGCTTGTTTAAGAGCCAACTTTGTAATTAATTTTTATTGTTTTGGATTGATAGATAAACAATGTTTTATGTCATATCCAAGGTGTGAAATAGCGAAGTATGAAGAGAAGAGAAAGGTAGAGATAAGTGAATTACAAAGGGCTACAGTAGTATAAGAAGCAGTAAAGATCTATCCATCACAGAAGGTGATTAGTACATCAGAGAATCTCAATCAGCAAGTACAGTTGCAAGTAAGAGATCTACTATTTCATCCTAACAGGTGAATCAGCTTAAAATCCTTTAACCGGGTAGACTTAACAGTCTTTGTAAAATCTCTTAATTGAGTGCATACTTTATTGTATGTTTTTAAATCTTCTAACAAGGTGGACCTAGTAGTCCTTATTGCTCCTAACAAGGTAGATCATCAGAAGTGATCATTGTAAGCCTTAACTGGCAAACTTTATACTGCAGTATTGAAGTTTTGTGGGTATCATCCCCACCCCAGTTTTACTTTCTACTTGGAAGGTTTCTAGGTCACCAAATCTCTGTGTTCAAAGTGTTATGAATGTTTTATTCTTTCTGTTACTCATGCATATAGTCAAATTATCAATCTAATGTTATTAAGATCTGAATTTGTTAAAAGTTTTAAGGTTACTGATTCACCCCTCCCCTCTTAGTAACCTAGATAGTCTTGAATATTTCCAACATTATGTATCACAAAAAAAGTATAAAATATCAAAAATACAAAAAAATTGAAAAGAGAAAAATACAAAAAAATGAGAAAAAGAAAAAGTGCCTTGGTGAAAATCTGGAAACAGGTGCCTTGGTAGCAAAAATGAAATCTCTGCCAAGATGGTGAAAACCCAACAAACAGGCACCACTTGTTTCAAAATGCTCTATCTATTAGTGCAATCTTGGTCTTTCACAACTTTCAGTCTTGGTTTAGTTTGTACATATCTACCGGTTTGTTTCTACATTCCTATTTTCAATAAAGTCAGTCTATACACCAATTGGTAAAAGTGTCCATCTCCTATCAATCTTCAAACTTGGGGGCAATCAAAGTCATATCCTTTAGTCCTCAGTATCTCAAATGTGTCATATCCAGTTAGAATCCTTTGAAGCTACATCCGAGTCTATCATTTAGTCTCCTTTGTAGAAAGGATTTTGCAATCAAACTCAAATGAACATCAAACACAAACTAAAAATAATATATGCTTCACATGCTTTTATCTCCTTGTATGCTTACTAAGTCACATTGAGATTTTTGGATATTGTGTCCTTTCAAGATCTTCAATGATGTCCTTTACAGGATTTAGAGAGTGATGACTAGGGGCATAATTTTTTCTTTGTTTTCTATTGTATGTAGAAATCTAACAACCTTGGAAATTTCAGATTGAAATAGTGTCCGTCTATAAGAGCCTCCATCTCGTATTTGATGGCCATAAGTACCTCAACCATTGATACCTAGAAAATTCAAGGGATTTTGATCTATTTTACATCTTTTTGAATGATTTCTCGATCCTACTGTGAACAACTATTATCCAAGGATGTGAATGATAAAGGGTCACTATAGGTAATTCACATTGGAGACAAGAACAAATTCTACAACTATTTGGTGTGTTTGCACCAGAAGGAATATTCAAGTCATCACAATGTCTATGTTAGGAATGAATGTTGAATGTTTGGCAGCCATTCTGTAGTATTTGTTGTTGCATTCATGACTATGATTGTCATTGATGTCAACATAGTGATCTACGGGAGATTTGCAAAGGAGCAAATAGTGTTTGGATTAGCGCATGTGGGATATTGCAGATAGAGCTACGAGATGTTGAGGATTTAATCTTCATTATGTTATATGTTTATGGTTAAGAGCATAGATAGTAATTCATTTATTCATGGAAGTTATGAGCATTTTGGTGGAAGTAGTATTCAGGCAGTGTTCCTGAGTAGCGGTTTGTGGAAATTGGGTGATATCTCCTAATCGGGATGGAATCTAGTTTTGTGTAGTTAAAGGGAAGTTTAAGACACATTTTTAGTAACATGGATGACAACACAAACTTCGAGGTCATACTAGTGAAGAATTATTGTAATTTGAAGCTGACAGTTTTGTGTAATTTTGATGTAGCGTGTGGAAACTTTTATTTTGTAATTGGATGCCAACTCATTTGTAATTACTTGAGTGTGGTATAAAGGAAGGAATGTTCTTCCTTATTATAATATGGTTTAATATTGATATGATGATGTATGCATGAAGTGAATAAAAGAGCTAATGAAGTTGTGAAAGAGAATTTGTGAAAGAAGACATGCAAGGTACAAAGATCTGAGATTGAGATTTGGTGTAGCAGTGAGTGCGGTTTGGCATAGTCAAAGAAGAGGTAACATATTTTTGAGATCAACAATCTTTTGGTATTATTCTACTGAGTAATACAAAGATCATTTGGATAGTGTGTTTAGTGATCTTACCCTAAAGCTATTTGGGTAGTGGGTCCTTCTATCTTCCATAACTCTTAACAGGGTTAGAATCTTTTAGCGAGGATTCAAAATATCCTAACATGGATTCATATGTACTAAATGTAGTTCATAAGACTCCTAACAAAGTCCATCCTTTCATAAGGAATATTCATATTAGTGCATCTTTTGTGGGCATCATTCCTACCGGGGTTTACTCTTTGATCAAAAGGTTCCCTATTGAACATATCTTGTGTCATTGTGTTAATGTGTAAGAATATCTTTCTATGGTTGGTAATTATATTTCTTATATGGTTAAATGTTGTTGAAGTTGATAAAAGTTATAATTATCAGATAACTGATTCACCCCCCACCCCCGCCTTCTCAGTTATCTTGGTGGACTTTACTTTCTAACAATTGGTATCAGAGCAGCAAGTCCTTGAAAGAGAAGTTTAATAGCTTAAGAAGATCTATGGAGAATTTTAGGAAAGAAAGCCCTAAGTTTGATGGAGTGAATGTTAATAGCTGGAAAGAAAAAATGAAGACACATCTACTATGTTTAGGACCAAGTTATTGGTTGATTACAAAGAATGAGAAGACTATCATTCAAGAGGATAATCTTGAAACATGTTCTAGTGATGAGAGAGATCTATTCATGTGTTACATACTTGCGAGAGAAGCACTTTTGACAACCCTTCTAAACAATGAGTACAATCAGGTAAAATGTTTGAAAACATCTCATGAAATTTGGAAAGCTTTACACTACTTTTGAAGGTGATGAACATGCAAAGAAAGTTAGATTACATAATTGGATATGTGCATTTGAAGATATAAGAATGATGGAAGATGAATCTGTTAGAAGCTATATTGGTAGAATGTCATAAATTGTTGTAGGCATAAAATCTTGCGGAGGAACAAAGACAGAGAATGAAGTGATATGGAAAATTTTGAGGACATTGACTCCTGTATTTAAACAAACAACATAGATCATTGAACAAGTTATAACTTCTACTTCAAACTTTACAAGAGAGACTCTTCTTTGAAGATTGGAAGCAGAAGAAATGAACCTAAGGTTATCAAGAGACTTGCCTAGAATGGAGACAACATTCAGTGCTCTTAGTGTTCACCCTACTTTGTCAAGAAGCATCAGCATGAGTGGATATTATGCTAGCAGAAACAAATCTAGAAATGAAGACGACATGAAGATTGAAGAAGGTATTGCCTTTCTTGTGAAGAGAGAACTAGACGGTAATAAAATTTTTAAATGTTGGACTTGTCAAGAATATGGTCATTTTGCATCTAAATGTTGTAAGAGAGTCAAAAAGTATAGAAACAATTTCAAGCCTATAAGATATAAGGAATGCTATTATGCTAATGATGAAGATCTTGAAGCTAGTATAGAAAGAGCTCTAAGCGAAAGTGATACTGAGAATAATGATGGCATAGGATTTGTAGCAATTAAAGAAGAAAATCCTGAAACTGATGTTAAGGAAGAAAAAACCCTAGTTTCTCAAGTTGAAAAGAAAGTTTATTGGATTATAGATAGTGGTTGTTCACATCATATGACTAGAGACATGAAAAAATTCATAAAGTTTAACAATTATGATGGAGGAATTGTTAGAGTTGGAAACAATGCACCTTGTTTGATTAAAGGTATAAGATCTATTACTAATACTGATGATGTTTATTTTGTGGATGGTTTGAAACGTAATCTCTTGAGTGTTGGATAGTTAGTTGATAAGGGATATCAAGTTTGGTTTACTAAGAAAACTTGTGTGATAAAGGATAAAGATGGAAATCTGATTGGAACTAGATCTAGAACCAAAGGTAATGTATTTCAGTTGAATCCTACTGAGATGATATGTTTGATTACTAAGATTGATGATAGTTGGTTATGGCACAGAAGGTTTTATCATATAAATTTTGATAACATTGTGAAAGTGAGTACTACACTTGTAGTAAGAAATTTGCCTAAAATTATGAAGCCTACTAACATGATTTGCAAGGAATGTGTGATGGCTAAATAGAAGAGAAGTTCATTTCCCAGTAAGAAGTTCACATATGTAGAGAAGTTGGAGATTGTTCATACAGATTTGAGCGGTCTACCAGGACTAGAGGATTCTATGGAGAAAGGTATTTTATGATTTTTGTTGATGATTTTACAAGAATGATGTGGATTGCATTTCTTAAAGAAAAATATGAAGAATTTGATAAGTTTAAGATCATTAAGAATAAAGTTGAGAATGAATCTGGAATGAAGATTAAATGTTTGAGATCTGATAGAGGTGGAGAATTTACTTCTAGAGAGTTTAACACCTTTTTGTGAAGTGAATGGTATTAAGAGACAGTTTTCAGCCCCTAGAACACTTGAACAAAATGGTATTGTAGAAAGAAGAAATAGATCAATGACTGAAGCAAAAAGAGCTATGTTAATTTGAGAATGATTTGGTGAAGATATTCTGGAGAGAAGTAGTGAATATAGCAGTGTATGCAATGAACACAGTACAAATCAAAGTAGACACAGACAAGACACCCTATGAATTATGGTTTGGACATGCACCCTTAGTTAAGTATTTTAGAATTTTTGGAAGCAAATGTTATATAAAGAGAGATGATGACATTGGAAAGTTTGATCCTAGAAGTGATGAAGGTATATTTCTTGGATATTCTTTGAAGAGCAAAGCTTATAGATGTTACAATAAGAGAACTAAGACTATTGTTGAGAGCACAAATGTTAAAGTTTATGAAAAGTTCAAAATTCAAGAAAGAATGATTGATTATTAATCTGATGAAGGAATTCATCCTAAGCCTAACACTGAAACTACTAAATTATTCTATGAGACTGATAGTGGCTTGTTGAATGAAAGCCATAGTGAAGTCATTAAAGAACCGACACCTGAAGTGAGATCTAAGATAGTGACACCTAAAAGGAATTTATCAAGGGATTATCCTATTGAGTAGATTATTGGAAGCATTGATAGAGGAGTTCAAACTCAAAATAAGGTACAAGAACAACAATGTTTGATTTCTCAAACTGAACCTAAATCTACTAGTGAAGCTTGTGAAGATGAACATTGGATTAAAGCTATGAAACAAGAACTAGATTAGATTGAAAAGAACAAGACATAGGAAATGGTCCCTAGACCTAAAGATAAGAATGTTATTAGAACTAAATGGGTATTCAGAAACAAGATGAATGAACAAGGAGAAGTAGTAAGAAACAAAGAAAGATTGGTATGTAAAGGATACTCACAACAAGAAGGAATTGACTATGAAGAAACTTTTTCACTAGTAGCAATAATTGAAGCAGTAAGAATGGTTTTGGCCTATGCAGCTTATAAGAAATTTAAAGTATATCAGATAGATGTGAAGTCAACATTTCTGAATGATGAATTAGAATAAGTCTATATTGACCATCTTGAAGGTTTTCCTTTGACTCAAGAAGGAGACATAGTATGTAAACTAAAAAAAGCATTATATGGACTAAAGAAAGCACCTATAACTTGGTATGCAAGATTGGATAAGTATTTGCTAAAATTGGGATTTACAAAAGGAACAACTAATAGCAATCTATACACAAAAGAAATTGAAAATGGTTTGTTGATTGTAGTTATTTTTGTTGATTACATTATTTTTGGAGGAGAAGATGAAGCTAGTGACAAATTTGCTAATGAAATAAAGACTGAATTTGAAATTAGTATGATTGGTGAAATGAAATACTTTTTGGGATTACAAATAACATAGAACAGTGATGGTATCTTTGTAAGTCAGAAAAAGTACTTGAATGACTTGTTGAAAAGATTTGGAATGGAGAACTGTAAACTAGTTGGAACACCTATGGTAACTAGACATAAGTTATCTAGCATAGATGACACTCCTACAATTAAATAGAAGTAAAGATCTATGATTAGAGGATTGCAGTACTTGACTCATACAAGACCTAATATAGCACATTCAGTTGGAATTGTAGCAAGATTTCAAGTTGAACCTAGAGAATCACATTATGTAGCAGTTAAGAGGATACTGAAATATTTAAGAGGCATAATGGACTATGGATTGTGGTATGAAAAATCTGATGATTTTACCCTATGTGCATATACAGATGTTGATTGGGGAGGTAGTGTTGATGATAAAAAGAGCACCAGTGGTGGAGCCTTTTTACTTGGAGGAAGATTGGTTTCTTGGCTAAGAAAGAAGAAGAATTGTATTTCAAAGAGCATAGTAGAAGTAGAATATGTAGCAATAGCAAACAATTATAACTAGATAATTTGGATGAAGAAAATGTTGAAGGATATTGGAATAAAGTTTGTTGAGCCTATTGTTATACATTGTGATAACACCAGCATAGTTAGTATGTCTAAGAACCATGTATTAAATTCTAAGACAAAGCATATAGAGATTAAGTATCATGTAGTAAGAGAGAAAGTTGTTGAGAAAGAAGTTAGACTTGAGTACATAAGCACAAAGGAGCAGATAGCAGACATATTTACGAAGCCTTTGCCTAAGGATACATTTGAGTATCTGAGAGGTATGCTTGGGGTTGTGCCCTGACCTACTTTTGAGAAGTGATGAAGTTGGTTGCATCTATCCAGTCATATATGAGCCTTATCTTTCTTCTAGACTGGATGTTGGTACTCCATCTATGGGGGAGTACGTGTATCTAAGCTGAGTCATGAGGACTCTAGTGAATGTATTTTCTCAATAGTGTCTTTTGACATTGGAGTTGTTGTTGACATAATGATGAAATTTTTTGTCATTGTGTCAATGGGGGAGAAGTGTACATGAAAAACCATTTGTACCATCTATTGAAAAGAACTAAATAGGAAAACAAAGCAAGAGTTGATTGATGAAGAGAACTCAAAAACATTTTCAGAGTAGCAGTGTTGCAATATTGGATTTTTGGAACATTGGATGTTTTTCATCTATGTTGCCATCAATTCCAATGGGGGAGATTGTTAGGAATGAATTTTGAATGTTTGGCAGCCATTCTGTAGTAGTTTTTGTTGTTGCATTCATGACTATGATTGTCATTGATGTCAACACAGTGATCTACTGGAGATTTGCAGAGGAGCAGATAGTGTTTGGATTAGCACATGCGGGATATTGCAGATAGAGCTATGTGATGTTGAAGATTTATTCTTTGATATGTTCTATGTGTATGGTTAAGAGCACATATAGTAATTCATTTATTCATGTAAGTTATGATCATTTTGGTGGAAGCAGTATTTAGGTAGTGTTCCTGAGTAGCAGTTTGTGGAAATCGGATGATATCTCCTACTCGGGATGGAATCTAGTTTTTCCTAGTTAAAGGGAAGTTGAAGACACATTTTTAGTGATGTGGATTATAGTGTAAACTTTGAGGTTGCATGAGTTAAGAATTATTGTAATTGGAAGCTGACAGTTTTGTGTAATTTTGATGTAGTGTGTGGAAACTTTTATTTTGTAATTGGATGCCAACTCATTTGTAATTACTTGAGTGTGGTATAAAGGAAGGAATGTTTTTCCTTGTTGTAATATGGCTGAATTTTGATATGATGATGTAAGCATGAAGTGAAGAAAAGAGCTAATGTAGTTGTGAAAGAGAATTTGTGAAAGAAGACATGAGAGGTACAGAGATCTAAAATTGAGATTTGGTGTAGTAGTGAGTGCGGTTTGGGACAATCAGAGAAGAGGTAACATATTGTTGAGATTAGAAATATTTTGGTATTAATCTATTGAGTGATACAAAGATCAGTTGGATAGTGTGTTCAGTGATCTTACCCTGAAGCTATTTGGGCAATGGGTCCTTCTGTCTCCCATAACTCTAAATAGGGTTACAATCTTTTAGCAGGGATTCAAAATCTCCTAACAAGGATTCATATGTACTAAATGTATTTCATAAGACTCCTAATAGAGTCCATCCTTTCACAAGGAATATTCATATTCGTGCATCTTTTATGGGCATCATTCCCACTAGGGTTTACTCTTTGATCAAGAGCTTCCCTCGTAAACATATCTTGTGTCATTGTGTTATTGTGTATGAATATCTTTCTATGGTTGGTAATTATATTGCTTATATGGTTAAATATTGTTGAAGTTGATAAAAGTGATAATTATTAGATAATTGATTCACCCCCCCACACTACTACATTTGAGGTCAAATTTTGACGGCCATTTGTCAGACTTGCAATGCTAATTTGTCAGCATTTCGACAGATGCATCCGTTGCCATTTTTGCATAGCAAATTGCGACAGAAGATGTATCCATTGGTTTATTGACACCATATCACATCAAAAACTTGCATTTCAGCAACAACTTCATTATGGCATTTTCTATGATTTATCCATCAGAATTTTGATGCAATACCTATTAACTATCGAAAAGGTATCTTTTCTGACATTATAACTATCGGAATAGCGATAGTTTCTACTTAATTCTAATAGATATACCCATCGGTGATATGGCATTAATGTCGAACCATCTATCAAAAAATTTCAATTTGTGACACTTGAAATGTTGGAAGAGTGACAATACTTCATTATTTTTCCAACAGATTCCTTGTCAAATGTATAACATTACTGTCAGAACTATTGTCGTAAATTAGTTTTCTTTGACATTTTATCTATCGAATGCATAGCACTTCTATCACAATTAATGATTAAGTGTCAAAAAACCAACGGATATGCACATTAAAGATAAAACAGCACAAGAGACCATCATAGGTTCTCTCTTTCTTCGGTCTATATTATTGACAGAATGTTTTACCTTTCAGGGATTTGATGAGTTAATGAAAGGTAAAACATTCCATCAATAATATAGATTGAAGAAAGAGAGAACCTATGATGGTCTCTTGAGCTATTTTATCTTTAGTCCTAGCTACTGTCCTAGCTACCTGTCGATCGTCGAGAATAATCACCACTTTGCATTTATGTACACTGCACAAATTGATCCCAGTCTTGCAAAAACATTTTAAACTTGTACATCTCATCAATACTGGAGGCCTAAAGTAATTTTATATGATCACTAGCACATTTCGTGCATGGATGAGAAAAAGTATCCAAATTTTCAAGATAACCATTTTTGAGAAGAGGAATGAGTGTAGGCCAAAGAAGGGATAATTCCACAATAGAAAGGAAGACATCTTTTTAGCCTGGGTGTGGATCCTACCCCAATTGTCAAAGGATCTAGGGCTAGTCTAGAAAGATGTCTTCCCATTATATCTAAAACATTGTGTCCATCCATGATCTCAGGAATATGATCGTCTTTCTACTCTTCATTTGCCAAAATATATCGCTTCTTCAAGCTTGCAGAGTAATCTTAATAATAAAAGAACTCTTGCCAACATTAGGGTACCCACATATCAAAATAGTTGATGTTATTGGTGCTTGTGCTCAAGGATATCGATTCACTATTTTGAAACGGCCAAATCATTTTTATTTCATTTGTAGAGAAAAAGAGTGGGAGAAAATGAGCGGGTGAAAGTTGATCAAGCGCGAGAGAAGGCATTGCATTTTATTTGATCATGAATGCTCTCTGAAATGACCAATCATGTTTTCTATTTGATTTTTTTTGGTGTTTTTTTTTCCCATATTCAGTAGATAAAAATCATGGCGGAAACCACTTAGCCATCTTTTTGATGTTCTAGGTATTTTACAAAGATATAGGTATGTGGATTTATCATTCAGTTGCTTGTAGTTATTGGTCAAATGCAAATATTTTGTCAAGTTGAAAGGGAAAGATATCAGTTTGGTGTTTTCGGTTTATGTTAAAAGTTGATTTGGTAAAATCCTCAAAAAACACACTACATGTTCTAAAATGTAAAGAAGTTGAATTGTAAATGTAAGATAGATATCTCATCCATAGTAATCAAAAGAAAGGACATGAAACTTATAAGGAGATTTACCAATCCAAAAATATAAGGGAATAGGAAACATGATTGGTACCTTATGAATTGGTTTTTGAGGTGCACAATCTTCTTCAATCTCTTGAGAACAAGACCCCTCCTCACGAAAAATGCATTTAACGGATTAAACAAATCTACAAAACTGAACCAATGGCATGTTTAGAACAAAGAAATAGATTGATAATAATATGCTAAAAATTCTATTATGTTTAATACATGCAAGAGGACCACTCCCAACAATTCTTAAACATACTTTATCTGATATGATAATAACATGCTAATTAAACTGATAAAGGTGTTATATGCATTTAATCTACCAATTACTAATTACACAAAAAACAAATTACAAAACTAAACCAATGGCATGTTCTTTATGTGGTACAAGGAAGATTTGGCTATGAAAAAAAAAAGTGAAACGGTCTCATCATTTTTATTTCAATTGGATAGAGGAGTGAAAGCTAAGTGCAAGAGAAGGTATGTGATTTCTTCATCTTTCGAGCATCTGGCATCATATTTGAATGCAAATTTCAAATGCATTGCATTTTATTTGATCACAAATGCTCTCTGAAATGACTGCATTCTACTAGTGTCGTGCCCTAGCCTGTGCTTTATCTCCATTATTTGATATTATTGGTGCTTGTGCTCAAGGATATCAATTCACTATTTTCAAATGTTTGGATCATTTAGATAGTTATATTTCTTGACTATTGCTCTAGTACATAGTCAGGAAATGTAACTGTCTAATGATTATATGTAATGTTGAATGGATTAAATGCTTTATTCCTGGTAGAAGTGAATGGAAGGAATATTGTGTATTAAATACAATCCAGTCACTTATTGAATGCTTTGGAGACTACTGGTTTGACTATCCATGCGCTACCAGTGACTGAGATTCATTAAAGGATACAAAACCCTTCATTTTGGGGTTATTGTGTGTGGATTCAAATGTAGGTTTGATTCGGTTAATGTTTAGAAGAGATCAATAAAGTATTTAAAGACAATCTTACATGTTTGGAGAGGTTTAAGAGGCACTTATCATGACTGTACCCTCACAAACATCAGCATAGACTAGTTTTACTAAGTTTCCTTTCTCTATTTTGAGGTTTCCTATCTCTGCCGCAGGGGTACAGTAAAAGGGTTCATTGACAAAATGATCCTTCGAATGGTTACTATGAATATGAATGATTTGAAATAGCATATTGCTCATTTTACTTAAATTTTGAAATAGCTTGTGCAAGGGTGAAAGTAGTTTTGATCATTTTGGTCGTGACTATTCCTCTACACAGTTAGGGAATGTAACTATCTAATATGGATTGTGGAAATCTAATAGATCTAGTTGAGACTTTTTTAAAAGGAAATAGGACAAAGAATGATTTTGATTTAGTTTCTCTATTTTGATCTCTAAGTGGCTTACAACCGTAGAGAAGTATATGCAGATTTACGGATGTAGTTGCAGGATACATAGCAGTGGATAATTCACAAGAAATCCATGCATCCAATTTGAATAGAAATTACTACAAAAAAATAGGGTCCTCCAATGGCCCACTCATGGGGACCTTGACTGTCCCCTCAACCAATGACCCTTCAAAAATGGGTTATCATGCAATCGGTGAGTGATCCTTCATTCTCCTAGTCTGCCCTACAACCAAACATATTGGAAATACACAATACAATGATAGCAAGTCTTTCACAATCCCCCTTCCCTCAAGGAACACTATCAACCATCCATTCCACATAGCATTTCACTATTTTATGAGTGGATTGTGCAGGAACAGTTAACACTAAACAAGGAGCAAACTCCTCAACACATCTTGGAAACCATTGAATTCAATAATAAATGAAACCTAACACCAACACTATTCCTTCCATAGTTGCAGGATACATAGCAGTTGATAATTCACAAGAAATCCATGCATCAAATTTTTATAAGGATATCCTACTAATCAATAGGAATTTTCTTGAGATGACCAATGATTATGCATTTTAATGGCAGTGTGCTAGTTCAAAAGGATAATATAAATCTAAAACATTTTTTTCTAATTTTCTCAAACTATAAATGTGGTTAAAGGGAAAATATTATGGCCCTTACACTATGGTTGTTAGCCTAATTAAAGACAGGCCTACCTTTGCATATAATAAGAGGCCAACATGAAACAAACATCCAGAGGTTAGGGGGTTGTTCCCTATCCATAATTTATTATTTAAGTGCTAAGTGATGATGGGTATATCATGTAATTCATACCTAGTGTGTCTCTTTCTTTCTCTCCACATTTCACATTAGGAGTATATGTTATAAAATATTAATGAAATCAACTATAGGTCAAATCTAATCAAAATTGCAATATAAAGATTAAAATAGATCTTGAAGAAATATGGGAACCATTTTTGACAAATATTGTACAAACAAAGAGAATACTCCAATGAGGAAATGCTTCAATGTGGAACAATTGAAGGACAATATTTTACTTTTATATGCACATTTGTAATGTTTTTGATATATTTATGAGATAACAAAACCATAGAAAGAATAGCATATAGAAGAAAGTAAAGAATAATGATCATACTTTGAGATATTGTGGAAAATTAAAGGAAAGAATGCTTGGTGGGGTTATCATGCTATCAGTGAGTGATTCTTCATTCCCCTCTTCTAGTGACCCTTCAAAACTGAGTTATCATGCAATCAGTGAGTGATCCTTCATTCTCCCGGTCTTCCCTACATCCAAACATATTGGAAATACATAATAAAATGATAAAAAGTCTTTCAAAATCCCCCTTGCCTCAAGGAACACTATCAACCATCCCTTCCACATAGCATTTCACTATTGTATGAGTGGATTGTGCAAGAACAGTTAACATTAAACAAGGAGCAAACTCCCCAACACATCTTTGTTGTAAACATGCCATTGGTTCTGTTTTGTAAATTTGTTTTTTGTGTTAAATGCATTTAAATGGAACATTAAGCATAGTAATAATATGCTTAGTCTACTAGTAATTGCAGATTAAATGTCCATAACACCTTTATTAGTTTAGCATGTTATTATAAGATACTAAAGAAGACCTGCTATTTGTCAGAGAAATCTTCATTGTCCCCCACAATGAAGATAATGAAGATTGACCTCCTGGCCCACAACAAAGAACATTGTAATAAGAATAAGATAGTGCCAAGAAACATTTTCACAAATATGAAACGTGAGGAAACGTAATAACAATAAGAATGCCAAGATTCACAACATTAAATTTCACCTGCGGATGAGTTTCTGCAATGGGTTGCCCAGCATCAAAAATATGTTGAGTTGCATTTGAGTTGTAACTAAGAGTATCATGTAGAACATACCCTAAACTTTGAAAGCATTCTCTAGCTTGGCAATTCAAAATTCAATCTAGGCAAGCATCAGTAAGTGAAATAAATTATAGACATCAACTTCAACATCAACATCATCATAATCATTAGACATAAATTATAGATATCAACATCAACATAATCATAATCATTTGGAGGGTATTTGTTTTGGTCCTTGGATAGTACTATGTTTCTTGAAAGTTCTTTTGATATGCTTCTAAACTTTAAAAACATATTTTATGGCTTAATGATAATATAGATTAGTGTTTTGTTTTCTAATGGAATGTTGTTGATCATTCATGGTCTTGAAGAAATGTTTGATTATTTTGATTTTTGAGTCTTGACGTTGTTTCTCAATGTGATATAGACTGACAACAAGATGGTTCAGTTGGTCCTCTCTTTCTATTTAATCATTTTTCTTCTTCATGGTGTAAGTGCTAATATGTTATAATCCAACATGAAGTGTGGTTCAAATGAAGTTGAACCAAATGCTAACCGTGATGGCTATGATCATGATGAAGTAAATATGAATATTAAATCTAAAATATGGCTTGTAATTTGAATTTTCATTGTGAATGAAGAAACTATAGATTCAAGTTGACTCATTCTATGTTGTGGTATATTTGTTCCCTAGATCTACCATATTATATATGTGTAGCCTGTAAGGGACATCTTTTGCTCATCCATGTATCATAGCTCAGTGAGAGTTCTTAGGAGAAAGATAAGATGTCAGTGGGAGATGGAGAAACCAATATCAGAACACCACTTGAAGCCTTGCAATGTTGAGAGTGGGATAAAAGCTACACTTGAGACCCTATATAAGGAACAAACTTATTGAGCTTCACTTTGTTTCGAGAATAGTTTTATATTCTATACTAAACAGGGCCAACCACATGAAGGTGGAAGCTCATTTGGCCCCACCCAACCCCCCCCCCCCCCCCCAACATCACTCTAAATTCCCTGTTAACATCTAATATTTATTCATTATTTCATCCATTAATAAAATGTAACATTCTTTAATTATCACACATTAACATTCATTCACACATTAATAAAATGTGACATTCATTAATTATCACACAATAACATTCATTAACACATTATAAAATTTATGAACATTCACTACCACATAATTAAATTCATTGGCATATAAAAATCCGTCATTATCAATTAAGGTGCATAGATGACAATCATTTCTTTTTTTTCTTTTGATTTCTAGTTTTTAAGATATAATTGCAAGATGAGTATCGATATCATCATCATGATCATCTACCCTCTCATTAGATCTCAATGCACACCTAGTTCTCTGTTGATGCAAAGGGGGATCATCTGCAATAACCTATAAAAGGGTTAAATTAAAAACATTTTATTATAATTAAAAACATTTTAAACATTTTAAAGTATTTCAGTACTTTACAGGCCATAATCATATAGCTCTTTACCTGATCTAGTCACATCATCAACATCGAGGTCAGTTTGTCGATCCATGAGACTGTGTGGGATGCTCATGAAAGGAGTCTGGGTACCTACATATGTAATTCAATTATCTAATGTTAGCTAAAAAACACATGATACATATACTCAAAACCACATAGTGAGTACATTAAAAACCATAAGCATCCCATAGTAAGTACATCATGAATTAATTAGATTAAGCATTGATTGCATAACTGCACATTTCTATCAAGAAATCAATATTAAATAGATTAAGCAGTGATCACGTAACTGTACATTTCATTCATGTCATTCATCTTCTTCTTCATCCAACTAATTGTCATGATCATCATTGATGACAACATCATCACCACCATTGTCATTGTCTTCATCTTCATCATCGTCGTCATCATCTACATCAGCATCATCATCATCATCATCATCATCATCATCATCATCATCATCATCATCATCATCAGTAGCAGCATCAACATCAGCAACATCATCATCATCATCATCATCATCATCATCATCATCAGTAGCATCATTAGTAGCATCATCATCATCATCTTCTTCTTCTTCTTCAAGAAAAGTTGCGTCAGGAACATCATCGACTAACTATTGTTCGTGATCATCATCTACATCATCTTGTAGTTGTTCGCAATCTTCTTCCATCGCATTATACTTCATTGGCCTTCCTCTTGGATCATGTCTAACAACAAATGACCAACCTAATTTATGTAGAACCTCTGAGTAAAATACCTACTCACATTGGCTTGGAAGAACATAGGGTTCATCCCCAACTGACTCAAACCACCTTGTATTAATCATTGGAAATCCATTGTCATGTTCATTAACAGTTCTATCAGGATCATTTTGATTAAGTCGTAGACTATACCATTTGATGACGAAGATAACAAATCTGAAGGAATTAAAGTCACACTCAAGTATATCATCCAAAATGTCATAGTATCAATTTTTGGACTCTCAAGGATGTAAGTCATTTCTAGATGAAATATTAGTCACCTGAAAGACTGCACTTATCCTAGAATCATAAGTTTTCTTTGTGTCATCCAACTTTTTGATGTAAAATTTATTACCATTGCAAAACATAGCCTTGTAGTGTTTGACCTACAAAAATATGTAAAACATGTATAAATTAATGCATCAAGAGTCCATAAACGTACATGTGATTAACAAATTTGTATGTACCTAGAAATATTTTAAACCATGTGCTAAATCTATTTCCCTTTGGGTAACATTTGGATCTTTGTTACAATGAGCTTCATTAACCAATGAAGACATAGCTTCCCATGTTAATGTGCAACCTAATTGATGACATTGTTTAATCCATTTCATCATCCAATCTTGATTGTTTGCAATATACAAATGTATTGCATCCCACTCTCGAGCAGCTGTACAAAAAATAAATAGACGACTTACAACCGATTAATTTTGAAGATTAAGAATTAATTAACAGCTACAATAACATCTTATAATTTATTACCTCTCACTTTCCTCATTCTGCCTTCCCCCACCAAGTACTCCCCTTCAAATTTTCTAATGGTGTTGAGATCCCAAATGCGATCTATATGGATCTTTGCTGCAAGCTTAGGAAGATATTCAGTAACATACAACATAGTCTGGTATACCATATATCCCTCCACCATAGAACCCTCAGGACGTGCACTTTGCCGAACCAAAGCCTTCAAAAAATTCAAGTGCCTCTCAACCATCCACATTGACCGAGTGTGTACAGGTCCACACATTTCAATCTCCTCAACTTGGTGTATGAGGTAATGTTCTTGTGCATTGAAAAAGGTTGAAGGTAGACACTTTTGCATTTCACACATTATAAGAGGAATTCTTCTCTTCCAGTATTTTATATCTGCTCTATGGATTTCTTTAGATGACAACCACCTACAAGACATTCAAGACACAAAAATATATAAACACGAGACTTTACAATATATATATATATATATATATATATATATATATATATATATATATATATATATATATATATATATATATATATATATATATATATATATATATATACATATAGATATATATATATACATATAGATATATATATATACATATAGATATATATATATACATATATATATATATATATATACATATATATATATATATATATATATATATATATATATATATATACACACACACAACAAATTGAACAGATATAATTGCTTACCTCATGTATTTTCCAAGATCATATATCACTTGTTTGATGTTATTGTCGAAGTTCTTCGGGAGAGATAGGGGTAGCACGTACTGCAACAATTATAAAAATAATCATGTCATTCTTTTCTCATATAATACAATGAGAAGTACATGTAGTTTACAAATATATTATAAATACAAAAAAATATGACTTACCTTGATGAAGGTATGCCAATCATGCATTTTCAACCTTGGCCCAAATTCACCTTTCTTTGATATGGTACTGCTTATGTTTGCAGCAAATCCTGTAGGAAATTAAATTTTTCGTATGACTTCTTTTATAGCATCACCTTGTTGTTCTATTAATAACCAAGGAAGGGCACTTGTATTAATCCATCCTCCATTTCTATTTGATTTAATGAAATTTTTTATTGCATGATTGGATTCATGAATGTTGCTACAAATTTTGACAATTTTTTCTTTGTTACGCCTTCCATCCAATATCTTCCACAATGTCTCCATTACATTCTTTCCAATATGCATAGTATCAAACAAATGCACATCAAGAAGCTACTCGTAGTGGGGCAACCTACTAAATTGTCTGGGATAACTCTTTATTCCCTTTGGAAGGTGCTCAGTAGTGTTTCCTTGACAACATTCATGATCATCAATCACATAATCAGCAAACAAAACACAATAAAAATATACAAATTCCAAACATAAACCATTAGGTAGAATGGTAGTACCTTGATGATTAATTCTATTATATTCCAACTTCCATAAGTGAGGTGTCACTCACCGTGGCTTAGATGTAGTCTCTTCTTTCACATTGAAAATATGTTTTTCGATAATTCAATAGTTATGATTTTTGTGGAGAAAGTACCTATACTCATGAAACACTTGCTTTCCTAAACTTTTTGAATAATGAGATTTCGTCTTTGGACCACAAACTAGACATGCAAATTTTCCCTTTGTTTGAAGACCTACAAGGTAATGATATAATTGGATTAAATATGCTAATTTTTATTTTTAAAATTATCATGTGCAACTTGAATTCACCATAACATACTAGAAAAATGTGTTAGCCCTGGGGCATCATGTATTGTCCATACAAGCATTGCATGGAATTGAAATTGTCTGTCTCATATTGGTCTAGAGATGTCATACATAGTGACACCTTTCCATAACTCCACCAACTCATCAATAAGAGGCTCAATATAAACATTCATATCTTTAACTTGGTATTTACTTGGTTGAATGAACAACATTACATAATTATTGTGACCATTTTACTACAAGATTTATAATTACATGCAGATAACTATTAAATGATCAAATACTTGGAACAATCATTGCCAACATAATGTGCTCCCTCTTTATTGACATCCATGGAGGAATGTTATTGTTGATGACAAAAATAGGCCAAACAGTGCAAACAGATCTTATCTCTCCAAATGGATTGACACCATCTGCTGCCACTGAAAAATTTTGAGATTCTTTGATAAAGTGTGGCCACTTTTCCTCTATGTCCTTAAATATAGAACCATCCGTAGGCATTCGAATAATGTCATCTTGAATCCTATTGCATGCATGGTAATCCATAAATTGTGCCAAGCTATTACACCTAAATAATCTTTTCAAACGTGGTATAATAGGGATGTAACGAAGAACCTTGTGAGGCACCTTTTTTGTTATTTGATCTATTTGATATCTACTCGTATGACATTCAAGGCATTCTGTTGCAAATTCATGTTCTTTATGATAAATAATATGATCATTGGGAGAAGCATCTATTGCTTAATACTCTATTTCAATATCTTTCATAGTGGCACATAATTCTCGGTATGAGTGAGGGAGAATATTTGATGGTGGTAACAAGAACTCACCTATCAATCTGTAGAAAAAAAATATATGTTGTTAATATTAACAATATTTATGGTACATGTTTCACCATTTAATTACTATAATGACATATATGACATACCATAGCATACGTGACATTGCTGTGTTGGATAAACTAGCCATAACCTTCAAGTTCAACAACAACAATACAGCAGAAAGAAGAGTTATTTCAGAGCCTTCGTAAAGGGGCGTGGCTGCCTTCTCAAGTAGAGGTATATCATGGATGACATCAACACCATCCTGATCATCATCATCAGTTGTGCCAATACCAAATGTGTCATGGATCAATGTATTAGTACCATCATCTGACACATCATTGTCATCTTGCATGGGATCATAATCTTCAGCTTCAATATTTGCACCTCCATGATCCTCCACTTCCAAAGCCATATTCTCAATATTTGCACCTCCATGGTCCATATCACGTACTCCCCTAGGGAGGTCGACCTATATTAAAATGAACAAAAATAAACCATGATAATGATCTCATCATCAGGTGTATTTCATATATATATTAATTGTTAAATAAATATAATGAAAAACTTACCAATTCATGACAATCAAAGCCTCCTTCAATGTGACCATTATCCCTATAATGTCTCTTAGCTGTTTTGATTAGCAATCTTCTAATGTTTAAGCCCTTACAATTATTGCAGGGACAATAACATTTTCCATCGCCTTTTCTTTTCAAGTTTGACCACAATCTATTGATTGCATCCCCATTACCTTCTTCACTTGGATTGTCTGACATGATGCTTCTTCACTTAGATTATCTATAACCTAATTATATATAGAAATTGAAAACTTAGTTATGAAATGATGTTGTAGTATAGTATACCAAATTGAAACACTTCTATTATTGTAGTCTTTCACCTCAAACTCTTTCCTATTGTGGCAAGAAAGAAAGATATTCAAATAATATAGTAGTTTGTAAATCAAAATAAAATGGAGGCAAGTTGTTGATTGAGGGTGCAAGGAACAACACCCGTCAGTACTTTATCAAATTGTAAATTTCAATTTTGAACCATTTTGTGAATATAGAACATGGATGTAATCTCAGAAAATAACAAAATGTAGACATGACAGATTAATTATTTTGTTATTCTACATTACTTACTATTTGAGTGCACGTTCCACCTACAACTTGATCAAGTCTTGTTTGATGCTTCAATTTTGTGTTAACTGTCTTGTAGAAGTACACAATTTTGTATTTGCCCAATATGTTATACAAAAAATGCTAATATAATAAAATACTAGTTGAGAAAGATCATCATAGGAGTATCAAAAACTTGATATTTAAGGTAACACAACATTATAAGACTCTTACATTCAACCTTCAACTCATGCACCTAATAAATAGGAGAAAAAATACATGAAATTGAAAAATTTAACTAATGAATTGTGTTTTTCTTCTCATCTTAATCGGCCAAATTTATATGAGATTCTAAAGAAGGCCTCACTCTTAATCAGCCAAATCTTTTGATTGTCTAAATGCTTCTTTATTTGTCAACCAATTAATACATGCTACTATATAAAGAAGACAATCAGAAGACAATGAAAATTTGTCTGACAAAAATGAATACACTAAATTTAAGCAATGACATGTTTAAAAAAATTATCATAACTCGCAAGAAAAACTCAAACAATGGCATGTTTATAACTCATTAAGAGTGAGGAATAGCTTGTGCAAGGGTGAAAGTAGTTTTGATCATTTTGGTTGTGATTGTTCCTCTACACAGTCAGGAAATGTAACTATCTAATGATTATATGTAGGATTAAATGCTTTATTCTTGGTAGAAGTGAATGGAAGGAATAGTGTTGGTGTTAGGTTTCATTTATTATTGAATTCAATGGTTTCCAAGATGTGTTGAGGAGTTTGCTCCTTGTTTAATGTTAACTGTTCCTGCACAATCCACTCATACAATAGTGAAATGCTATGTGGAAGGGATGGTTGATAGTGTTCCTTGAGGGAAGGGGGATTTTGAAAGACTTTTTATCATTGTATTTTGTATTTCCAATATGTTTAGATGCAGGGAAGATCAGGAGAATGAAGGATCACTCACTGATTGCATGATAACTTGGTTTTGAAGGGTCACTGGTTGAGGGGGTAGTCAAGGTCCCAATGATTGGGCCATTGGAGGATCCTATTTCTTTGTATTAATTTCTATTCAAATTGGATGCATGGATTTCTTGTGAATTATCAGCTGCTATGTATCCTGCAACTGCATCCATAAATCTGCATATACTTCTCTAGGGTTGTAAGCCACTTAGAGATCAAAATAGAGAAACTAAATCAAAATCATTCTTTGTCCTATTTCCTTTTAACAAAGTCTCAACTATCAATGATAAAATATACATTTGATGCCCTAAGCTATAAAATATACAAATGGCACCTACCTAGAAGCTCACCAGGAGAATGAAGGATCACTCATTGATTGCATGATAACCTAGTTTTGAAAGGTCACTGGTTGAGGGGACAGTCAAGGTCCAGATGATTGGGCCATTAGAGGACCCTAGTTCTTTGTATTAATTTCAATTCAAATTGGATGCATGGATTTATTGTGAATTATCGACTGCTATGTATCCTGCAACTACATCCATAAATCTGCATATACTTCTCTAGGGTTGTAAGCCACTTAGGGATCAAAATAAAGAAACTAAATAAAAACCCAATTTTGAAGGGTCACTGGAAGAGGGGAATGAAGGATCACTCACTGATTGCATGATAACCCCACCAAGCATTCTTTCCTTTAATTTTCCACAATATCTCAAAGTATGATCATTATTCTTTACTTTCTTCTATATGCTATTCTTTCTATGGTTTTGTTATCTAAGAAATATATCAAAAACATTGCAGATGTGCATATAAAAGTAAAATATTTTCCTTCAATTGTTCCACATTGAAGCATTTCCTCTTTGTAGCATTCTCTTCGTTTATACAATATCTGTCAAAAATGGCTCCCATATTTCTTCAAGATCTATTTTAATCTTTATATTGCAATTTTGATTAGATTTGACCTATAGTTGATTTCATTAGTATTTTATAACATATACTCCTAATGTGAAATGTGGAGAGAAAGAAAGAGACACACTAGGTATGAATTACACGATATATCCATCATCACTTAGCACTTAAATAATAAATTATGGATAGGGAACAACCCCCTAACCTCTGGATGTTTGTTTCATGTTGGCCTCTTATTATATGCAAAGGTAGGCCTGTCTTAATTAGGCTAACAACCTTAGTGTAGGGGCCATAAATTATGGAGTCCAAAATAGTGCACACTTGTATTAAATTAGGTTCAGTATACTACAAGGGAATGGAAACCATGCAATAGTGCCTCATGGGGATGGAAGAAACCCTTCACCAAGAAGATGGTTGTGTCTACAATATTTACTAGAAGCAAAGAACATAATTTGGTTCCAAAAATTAATCCTAGAAGATAATGGCACTCACTATATCTTTTATCACTCTTTTAAAGTTGGGACAATAAATCTCAAAGATTGATCAATGAATTCTTGAACACAAAGAACCATTGATAGATATGATTCATGTGTACAATAGCCAACAACCAGTTGTTCCAATCATGATGTCCAATAATTATGTTAGAAAAAGCATTTACAAATCCCTTACGCAACCATAATATATTCAAACCATGAACTATAAGAACCTAACAATGGGACTAACAAAGATAGAGCCTAAACAAATCTTGATCATATTCCACCCTATTGTAAGGCCCAAGAAGTACCTCTATCTTAAAGCTACACATTCCTCTAGATGAAGCTCAAAGGTTAGGTAGCTGAAGCATAGCAATAATTGAATGAATATAGGAATAATTTGATGTACAATCATTTTCTAGCTTGTTTTGTGGGTTTTCCACATAATATTTTCCCTTTAACCACATTTATAGTTTGAGAAAATCAGAAAAAATTGTTTCAGATTTATATTATCCTTTCAAACTAGCACACTGCCATCAAAATGCATAATCATTGGTCATCTCAAGAAAATTCCTATTGATTAGTAGGATATCCTTATAAAAAATTGATGCATGGATTTCTTGTGAATTATCGACTGCTATGTATCCTGCAACTATGGAAGGAATAGTGTTGGTGTTAGGTTTCATTTATTATTGAATTCAATGGTTTCCAAGATGTGTTGAGGAGTTTTCTCCTTGTTTAATGTTAACTGTTCCTGCACAATCCACTCATAAAATAGTGAAATGCTATGTGGAAGGGATGGTTGATAGTGTTCCTTGAGGGAAGGGGGATTGTGAAAGACTTGTTATCATTGTATTGTGTATTTCTAATATGTTTGGATGTAGGGTAGACCAGGAGAATGAAGGATCACTCACTGATTGCATGATAACCTAGTTTTGAAGGGTCATTGGTTGAGGGGATAGTCAAGGTCTGAATGATTGCACCATTGGAGGACACTATTTATTTTTAGTAATTTCTATTCAAATTGGATGCATGGATTTCTTGTCAATTATCAACTGCTATGTATCTTGTAATTGCATCCATAAATCTCCATATACTTCTCTAGTGTTGTAAGCCACTTAGGGATCAAAATATAGAGACTAAATCAAAATCATTCTTTGTCCTATTCCCTTTTTAAAAAGTCTCAAGTATAAATGATACAATATACATTTGATGCCCTAAGCTATCAAATATACAAATGGCACCTACCTAGAAGCTCACCAGGAGAATGAAGGATCACTCACTGATTGCATGATAACCCAGTTTTGAAGGGTCACTGGTTGAGGGGACAGTCAAGGTCCAGATGATTGGGCCATTGGAGGACCCTAGTTCTTTGTATTAATTTCTATTCAAATTGGATGCATGGATTTATTGTGAATTATTGGCTGCTATGTATCCTGCAACTGCATCCGTAAATCTGCATATACTTCTCTAGGGTTGTAAGCCACTTAGGGATCAAAATAGAGAAACTAAATAAAAATCATTCTTTGTCTTATTTCCTTGTAACAAAGTATCAAATATCAATGATACAATACATTTGATGCCCTAAGCTATCAATACAAATGGCACCTAGCTAGAAGCTCACAAGCTATCCCTTTGATAACTACAGTCAACATTTCAAAAAAATGGATATCCTTGAGCACAAGCACCAATAACATCAAATAATGGAGTTAAAGCATAGGCTAGGGTATGACACTAGTTGAATGCAGTCATTTCAGTGATCACAATTTACAATGGCATCATTAAACATATATGCCAGTAATATCAACAAATGTGAATCCAAACATTTGAATACAGTGAATCGATATCCTTGAGCACAAGCACCAATAACATCAAAAAATAGAGATAAAACATTGGCTATGGCACAACACTAGTATAATGCGGTCATTTCAAAGAGAATTCATGATCAAATAAAATGAAATGCATTCAAATATGATGCCAAAGGCTCAAAAGATGAAGAAATCACATACCTTCTCCTGTGCTCAACTTTCGCTCCTTTTCTCCCTCTCCCTCTATCCAATCGAAATAAAAATTATGAGGTTGTTTCACTTTTTTTTTTATCTATACTCTGAATCTGTCATAATTCTGATGGTCAATTAAACACCCATCAGAATACTGACATCATCGGGGCCTATTACAAAAAAAAACACAAAATTCATAATAAAAAGTTACCCGTCGGAAACTTCTGTCAAAATTTAGCCCCAAATGTAGTAGTGTCACCCTCTTAGTTATCTTGGTGGACTTTACTTTCTAATAGTCTATGTTTTGATGCTTATACAAATTTCTACATCAAAATGGACATGATATTCAGGTCATCCTATCATTTGTGCCTTGGTGCTTATATCTAATCCGACATTCCAAAAATAAAATCAATACTCATATGTCCATGGTTGTCTAACCAGCAGGCATTATGTTGATTCTTGCACATACAAATTGATATTCATATGTCTATGGTTTCATAACTAGTGGACATTGTATTGATTTATCCAGTTACCTAATAAAAATTCAATGATGAAAATGATCAACACATGATCAGTGACTAGGTCATAGGTCTTAGATTTGCATGTCATTTTGCACTTTGCATGATTGCATGATCTCACAAATTTCTGAATACAATTAAAATGCTTAAATGATTCTTCAAAACTAAACTTAAACTTGACATAAAGAGTTGAATCTCACACGAAGGTTTCCTCACAAAACCACAAACAGTCACCATCCTGGGTTAGACATCCTTTTTGACATAAGACCGAGTACTTGTCTTCATCAATCCCTACAAAATATATCATGTGTATCATTGCATTTATATTACATTTCATTATCATTCCATCTATTACATTACATTAGATACATGTGCATTTACAATTGCATAGTATAATCAAAATCATACATTTCCATACATTTTTCATAATCAACTACATTTGCATAAATCCATACATTTGAAAGAAATCATTGCATTGCATAGTACATACATTCTACACTACTCATAGCATTTAAATCACATGATATCATCATAAATCAAAACATGACAAGTAAAAATGACATCATAACCAAAATCTCGATCTCATATATATCATATAAATCAAACTAGTCAAGGGTGCACTACTGGCACGAGATACAAAAGAATGAGCTCATCTAAAATATCAGCAGTCAGATCAGTGTATATCAAGATAGATTAGATGTTGGCCTGATCCTCTACATCTAGTGGAGGTGGTGGTGGTGTATCCAGCACTACCTCAGCTCGTGGTTCTCTGGATCCCTCTGATGCAATCATATACCATGAATATGTGGGTACTCTTTGAGCTACTAGAACAACAGAATAATATGCTGAGACATAATAGTAGGCCTGAGCAGTCTGATGTCTTACCTCTACCTACAATCTCCTGACATGTACCTCCCACAACAAAATCTTGTTGGACTACAACTGATTTGGAAACTGATTGAAGAATCTGTGATTAAAGATCACTGAGGAGTTGTTGATTCGATATGTAATATGATTAAATTAGTATTATGTTTTCATTGATGTCAACTAGTTTGACAACACTTATCTTGTAAGTTACTATACCGAGACATGTGAAGAAAGGTGAAAGAGATGAACGGAGAAATCTACATAGGGAAAGATGTACATGACAGATGAGGATAAGGAACACATTGAGTAACTTGTTGATGAGTCTATGACTTAATGATATTGACTTTATTATGTTGCATTCATCTATGATGAACTATAGAGCTGAAAGACACAAAGCAGTGTTGTTGGTAAATGAAGCATTTCTAGTATAAATCGATGAAGTGTAGTGTATACTGATCACAGTATTAACCAAGCAGTGTTCACCGACGCATTTCTTTGTTAACCGAGCAGAATAGAATGAACTAAATGATTAGTTTAGCCAATAGGATTGATGAGCTATAAAGTACCTCGATTTCAGTGATAACAGATAATGTTTGTTATGAAGATCGACGGCTAACAAAATTAAAGGAAGATCTAATGGAGTAGATTGAAATGTGTTATTGACACATCAACCAAGAAATTTTGAAGCAACAAAATCTATGAATGTGGTTAAGTGGCAAAATCTGATGGTGGAGAAGAAAACAATTTACTCGTCTATATAAGAGACTAGAATTTCATTATGGAATGATGTTGGAAGAAGTAGAAACTATAGAAATATCACGTGAACAAGGTTTTCATGCATTCTGATCATACTAGTTAGTGAGAACCAGCCTTCAGAATAGTTACCGAGCTACAAAGAGTGATTACCAATGGATAGTAAGTTGATACAGTATTGAATCTGAAGTGAAATATTGATTAGAAGGATTTTTATGGATTGAATATTGATCTGTAATCTACAATTGAAGTTGTATTAAGGTAGGTCACATACTATTACATATTTAACCATTGTATATAGTCAAAATCTCTTAACTGAGTGAACTCTCAGAAGTCTTATGATGTATCATTCATAGAATGAACATTCTTATCTTGTCAACCCCATAGTGAATGTTGGTTGGATGATAACTTCTAGTCTAAAATCCTCTAACAATGTCACACCTAACAGTGTGTTTGTAAACCTTTAACAAGGCTGGGTCTTAACCGACCTCACTTCAGAAGAGTGAACAATTTTGGGTTGCTAGTCCCAGGTGGTTTTTCCCTTTACAAGGTTTCCATGTTAAATCTCTTGTGTTATGTGTTGATTGTGATATTTGTTTGTTATCATACTTTACATGTTACATGTTAGATTTGATTCGTAACTGTTATAGTATTAGACTGGTAATCGATAAAAGCATAAATAGTGAAAGTAATTATTGTTTGCTGAGGAGTAAAAATTGAAGAAGTTGTTTTGAATTATACATTTTGTTTTGGGACATTGGATAACTGATCCACCCCCCCCCCCTCAATTATTCTAACAATTGGTATTAGAGACGTGGTTGCTTAGAACAGAGTTTTAAGGACTTAAGCACAAAGGTCTCAAAATGTATAAGAGGGAAGTACCGAAGCTGAACAAAGAAAACTTTGTAGTATGGAAAAGTCAGATGAAGCTACACATATCTGGAATTGGGAATTCTACACTAGATCTAATGGAGAATGGCTACATACAACTGCCCATTGGTCCCTTAACTCTTGATCAACTAAAGGATAGGCATGAACACAATATCACTATGATGGAACTTGTTGCTGCTTGTACCGATGCCAAATTTGAAGACATCAAGGGTTGTGATACTGCTAAGAAGATGTGGGACAAGTTAAATTTGATATACAGTGGAGATCTGAATGTCAAAAGAGCCCGAGCTGAAAGCCTAAGAGGCATATTTGATGATATGACAATGAAAGAAGGTGAGAACATTGTACAATACTCAAATAGACTAAAAGAGGTGGTACATGCTATTAGAGCATATGATGGAGTGATTGATGATGAAACAATGATAAGCAAGATTCTCAAAACTTTGCTGCCAGTTTATGCAATCAGGATCTCTGCAATTCATGAAACAAGAGCTACATCCAACCTTACTCTTGACACTCTAATTGGTAAACTTACAACCTTTTAATTAAACAACTTTGATAATAGTGTTGTTCCTTCTATTGAATCCACTTTCATGTCTTCTTTGAAGATTGGAAAGTCTAGCAGGAATAGTAAGAATTATGATAGTGATGGTAATACTGATGATGAACTTGATGAGCTTGAAGCTCTTATGGCCAGAAGATTTCCCAAAGGAAAAGGAAGGTATAGAAGTAAGATACCTTTGGCATGTTTTAACTATAAAGAAGTCGGTCACATCACTACTAGATGTCCTTAGAAGAAAGATGATGATAGATCCAAAGACTGATCTGAAGGAAGCTATGGGAGAAGAGTCAACAGAAACTACCGAATCAAAAATAGAGACAACCGAGATGATAAAGGCAAAAAGGTATGTTACATAGCCGAAGATATTGAAACTGAATCTGATTCTGAAGATGACATAGAAGTTGTATTTGTTGCTATGAAAGATGACTCAAAGGAAGAAGAGAAACATGAAGAGATGACATTGATCTCTAAAGTAAGCATAAATGATACATGGATCATAGATAGTGGCTGTACACATCATATGACTAGTGATGTAGAGAAATTTGATCATCTTGTTGAATATAATGGAGGATCTTTGAGAATGGAAAATTTTGCACCTTGTATCATAAGAGGTAAAGGTTCACTAATGATCAATGATAGAATACAATGTGAAAATGCATACTAGGTAGATGGATTGAACTATAATTTGTTAAGTGTGGCTCAGTTGAACAATTAAGGCCACCGACTAGCTTTTGAGAGCAAAAAGGTGAAGATCTATGATGATGAAGGAAGACTTGTCAGAACTGGTACACAATCCAGAGGTAATCTATTCTATCTTGATATGGATCAGTCTTCTTGTTTGTTAATAAAGGATGAAGATGCTTAGTTGTGGCACAAAAGGTTATGGCATGTGAACTTTGACAACATGATCAAGATTAGCAAAAAGAAAAGAGTTAGAGGATTTCCTTACTTGATAAAACCTGATCATGCCATGTGTCATGAATGTCAGAAAGGTAAGATGACTAAGTCTAGTTTTAAAAGTAAAGACTACTCAACAAAGAAGATACTTGAGTTGGTTCATACCGACCTATGTGGTCCTATGAGAACTCAGAGCTATTCTAGTGATAGATATTTTATTCTTTTTGTGGATGACTATACTAGACTGATGACTGTTATGTTCCTAAAAGAGAAATTTGAAGCCTTTAAACTATTTAAGTGGATGAAGCTAAGGTAGAGAAAGAGACTTGAAAAGAAATAAAATGCTTAAGATCTGATAGAGGAAGTGAATTTATCTCTGATGAATTTACTAATTTCTATAATGAGCATGGAATTAAAAGATAGGTCTCTGCACCGAGGACACCTCAGCAAAATGGCATTATTGAAAGAAGGAGCAGGTCTATAATTGGCTGTGCTAGAACATTGATGATATAGAAGAATGTTGCTCAAACATATTGGAGGGAAGCTATCAGTACAGCTGTGTATGTTCTTAACCAAGTACAACTGAAGAAGGACACCAACTGAACACCTTATGAGCTATGGTTTGGACACAAACCTACTGTAAGTTATTCCAAGATTTTTGGAAGTAAATGCTTTATTTTGAAAGATGAAAGAAATGGAAAATTTGATTCTAAAGGAGATGAAGAGATATTTTTGGTATATTCCTCTACAAGTAAAGAATATAGTTTGAATAAGGTTACAAATAAGATAGTTCAAAGTACTAATGTTCATGTTAATGAGTTTGATGACAAGAATACAGAGGAAAGTATAAAGGAACCAGAAAACTATGGTAGATTCACTTACATTGAACATCTAGAGTATCTACCAACATCGCAAGCAATGACAACCCGTCAGCAGGGAAACAATACAGGACAATAGGCAACACAAACCGATGAACAAGATGGACCTACCGAGCAAGGAAATGACCCTGAGTAGGATGAGCAAGAAAGGAGAAATCAAGTTCTGGCTAGTTTTGTCAGAAGACATCATCTTGAGACACAAATCATTGGAGACAGACATGCTAGAATGCAAACTAGAAGCAAAACAAGACAAGGTATATGTCTAGTTTATGAATTTGAACCTAAAAATGTGAAAGATGCATTAGAGAATGAAGAATGGGTTAATGCAATGAAGGAGGAAATAGAGAAAATAGAGAAGAAAAAAAATTGGTCCTTAGTACCCCGACCTAAAGATAAGAATGTTATCAAAACTAAGTGGATATTTAGGAATAAATTGAATGAAAATGGTGAAGTCACAAGAAATAAAGCTAGATTGGTATGTAAGGGATATGCATAGGAAGAAGGCATTGACTATGGTGAAACATTTGCACCTATTTCTAGATTGGAAGGAGTTAGAATACTACTTGCATATGCTGCACACAATAAATTCAAAGTCTATCAAATGGATGTGAAGTCAACATTTCTGAATGGTATACTTGAAGAAGAGGTCTACATCGAATAACCTGAAGGATTTGTTGATCCCGATAATAAAGACATGGTATGTAGATTACATAAAGCTTTATATGGCTTGAAGCAAGCACCTAGAGCATGGTATGAAAGACTACATACTTGTTAAGTATTAGATTTGTTAGAACAAGTGAAAACAACAATCTGTATATGAAAGGTGATATTGATGATACTGTTATCATTGCTGAAATATTTGTTGATGATATTATTTTTGGAGGCTCAGATCTTGTATGCAAGACATTTTTTGATGAAATGCAAAAGGAATTTAAATTGTCTATGTTCAGAGAGATTAAGTTCTTTCTTGGACTACAAGTGATTCAGCAGAGTGATGGAATATTCATCACACAATCTAAATACATAAAGGAAGTACTAAAGACATTTGGCATGGAAGATGCTAAACCTATGGGAACACTAATGGCTACTGGATGCAAATTGACAAAGGAGGATGAAACTACAAAGGTAAACCAGACACTTTACCGATCCATGATTGGTAAGTTAATGTATGTAGTTCACAGTAGACCAGATATAGCACATGTTGTGGGTATTGTTGCAAGATTTTGTGCTAATCCTAGAGAATCACACATGATAGCTACAAAAAGGATCTTAAGATACCTAAAGAAAATAGAGAATTATGGATTATGGTATCCTAAGGAAGGGAAGTTTGAACTGAAAGTTTACAATGATGCTGATTGGGCTGGAAATGTGGATGATAGAAAAAGCACCACCGGAGGAGCATTTTTCTTTGGTGAAAGACTTGTAACCTAGACAAGTAAAAGGCAGGCTTGTATTTCTTAGTCTACAGCTGAAGCAGAGTATGTTGCTATTGCTACTAACTATTCAAACATTGCATATATCAAGCAAGTGTTGGAAGGGATGAATGAGGTAATCATTGACCCAGTGATTATATATTGTGACAACACTAGTGCAATTAATATTTCAAAGAATCCTATGATGCACTCTAAGACAAAGCATATATCTATTAAGTATCATTACTTAAGAGAAAAAGTGCAAGAGAAGCAAGTGAAGCTAGAATTTTTCACATCTAAAGAACAACTTGCAGATATTTTTACAAAGTCTCTACCGAAGGACACATTTGAATACTTGAGGACTAGACTTGGGGTCTGTCCCATATCTATCAGTCACTAAGGTGATCTGGTTGTTGCATTAGCCTACTTTTATTAGAAGATCATTCATGTTGATGCAACATAGTTCACACTTTGAATCATGTTCAAGGTTGTGATTAAGTTTGGAGAACTTGAACCGATTAGGATATCAGTATACAGAGATACAGAGGAGGACATAATTGATTGTTTATTTGTTTCTTTGGAATTGCTATCAAAGGGAGAGATAAATAATATGAAAAGGGACAAGCACAAAAGAGAATTATCTAAGGGAGAGACAATCTGAATGAGATAGAGTATTGAAGATCAGTTACAAAGAACAGAAGCAGGAACATGAGAATTGAAAAGAGAACTAAAAAGATCACAACTACAGAATGGTAAAGTTGTATTATCTAATGTTGTTTAGTAACGTAGTGATTAAACATATTAAGTCTATTTGAATTACAACATTTTGTTCACAAATTTGTAGAATATATGTTTGGTATGTGTATGGTACATTTCATATTCCTTGAGTTGCCATCAATGCCAAAGGGAGAGATTGTTGGTCTACAACTGACTTGGAATCTGATTGAAGAATCTGTGATTAAAGATCACTGAGGAGTTGCTGATTAGATATGTAATATGATTAAATTAGTATTATGTTGTCATTGATATCAACTAGTTTGACATCACTTATCTTGTAAGTTACTATACCGAGACATCTGAAGAAAGGTGAAAGAGATGAAGAACAAAGAAATCTACATGAGGAAAGATGTACATGACAGATGAGGATAAGGAACACATTGAGTAACTTGTTGATGAGTCTATGACTTGATGATATTGATTTTATTATGTTGCATTTATCTATGATGAAGTATAGAGCTAAAAGACACAAAGAAGTGTTGTCAGTAAATGAAGCATTTCTAGTATACACCAATGAAGTGTAGTGTATACTGATCATAGTATTAACCAAGTAGTGTTCACCGACACATTTCTTTGTTAAGTGAGCGAAACAAAATGAACTAAATGATTAGTTTAGCCGATAGGATTGATGAGTTGTAAAGTACCTTGATTTTAGTGATAACAAATAATGTTTGTTATGAAGATTGACGGCTAACAAAATTAAAGGAAGATCTAATGGAGCAGATTGAAATGTGTTATTGACACATCAGCCGAGAAAGTTTGAAGCAACAAAATCTATGAATGTGGTTAAGCGAAAAAATCTGATGGTGGAGAAGAAAACAATTTACTCGTTTATATAATAGACTAGAATATCATTATGGAATGATGCCGGAAGAAGTAGAAACTACAAGAATATCGCATGAACAAGGTTTTCATGCATTCTAATCATACTAGTTAGTGAGAACTGAGCTGCAGAATAGTTACCAAGCTACAAAGAGCAATTACCGATGGACAGTAAGTTGATATAGTATAGAATCTGAAGTGAAATATTGATCTGTAATCTGCAATTGAAGTTGTATTAAGGTAGGTCACATACTGTTACATATTTAACCATTGTATATAGTCAAAATCTCTTAACCGAGTGGACTCTAAAAGTCTTATGATGTATCATTCATAGAATGAACATTGTTATCTTATCAACCCCATAGTGAATGCTGGTTGGATGATAACTTCTAGTCTAAAATCCTCTAACAAGGTCATACCTAACAGTGTGTTTGTAAACCTTTAACAGGGTTGGGTCTTAACCGACCTCACTTTAGAAGAGTGAACAATTTTGGGTTTCTGGTCCCAGGTGATTTTTCCCTTTACAGGGTTTCCACATTAAATCGCTTGTGTTATGTATTGATTGTGATATTTTTCTATTATCATACTTTACATGTTACATGTTAGATTTGATCGGTAACTGTTATAGTATTAGACTAGTAATCGGTAAAAGCACAGATAGTGAAAGTAATTATTGTTTATCGAGGAGTAGAAATTGAAGAAGTTGTTTTGAATTATACATTTTGTTTTGGGACACTGGATAACTAATTCACCCCCCCTCTTAGTTATTCTAACAAAGCTGCCTCTCTAGCTACTTCCACTATATATCATGGGTAGCACTCTATAACTTTAGGTCCCTGATCTGTAATCTGAGCCATCTAATGGTCTCCTAAGGAATTATAACCCATCCAGGATCTACATCTACAGATGGCATCTCAATATCATCAACTGGTTGACCAACAGCCTCTACCCTGCGCACCTTATGGCGTCTCACCTTAGCTCCAAGATCAAAATTTGTATCATCCTTTGTAGGATCAGGACCAACACCTACATCCTATCATGCACCTAATAACTCATCTACACTTTCAATACTACCCAAAGTGCCACCCTCTCCTCAAGTGAATCATCTTTGTGCATCTATAGGCCTCCTTGCTATAGAACTAGTAACATGACGTGGTCTCATGTGACCAGATGGTCTTTGTGGTGTCACCATTGCTCTCAGCCTTGAAGGTATAGGCTGGGGCATAGGAATCTATGCATCGTAGTGCCTCTGACCTCGACCCATCAGTGCCCCTGTCACATCCATAGCCTCCTCCATATTGGGGATCATCTCTATAGGATTTGAAAATCTATAAATGGGATGCTCTACGAGCCAAGCAATGAATCCATCTATCACTCCAACATCTACAACATTTGGATGATAATCCCAATCTCTGCCAACATAACCGCTATAGTCCTATGTACTCAGGGCATAAGATAACTTGGTTGTCCATCCAAGCCCAATCTCTCTCACTAACCGTGCATATCTGGCATAGTCCTGAGGGGCATCCTAGATGATTCCATACTACCTCCACACTCTGGTAATGATGAATCTCTCAAGCACTATGGTGGATCACCCAATCAACACTCAACTCTAAAAGAAATAACTAAACTGCTCTTGGGTAGTAGGGCACACCTCTATCTGCAAGTATGGTTGCCATATCACATATGTCATATCATCAAGGTCATTCCTCCAATACTCCATAATTCCCATGTGCCCCTGTGTGACTATCCCCAACCCAACTCAGAAGGAGTGGCCATCAAATGAGCAACCATGGGGGCCCAGGCCATCAAAAAACTATTCTACAAACAGTCAGACATGATAATGCCACCTATCATACTAGTTAGTATGCACTCTAATCTATGGGTCCACCCATATCAATGAACTAATGTCTCCCATGAAATGGACCCAGTCAGCTGAGTCTCATCTCCAAAGAGTCTCTTGAAAGCATGTAAACCAGAGTTCCCTGAACTCACATAGTCAGGGCGCGGATCTTGGAATGGAATGTGGAGTATCCGATAGATGTCCTTCGATGTAACTATTAGCTCTCTAGTAGGTAGGTGGAAAGTATGAGTCTCAGAATGGAAGCACTCAATCAACGCAGTCAGAAGCCCATGGTTCACCTGAATCTCAGGTACTTGAATCCTTGGGAAGCTAAATGTACTCTCATAGGATCTGGAACCGACATAGAATCTCTGAGTGGTTGGATGCAAAATAAAGACATGTACATTGGGATAGACAACCTACACAACACAAAAATAGAGTATCCTATCAGTAAATTCATTAAAAGATAGGCTAAAAGTATAGAAATATGAAAGTTTAACACTTCAGAAGGTACATTAAATGCTACGGAATTGGCCTATGAAATTAGAAAATTAGAAAATTTGACCTAAAAAGGTCATTTTAGCTCACTATTTTCCATACGACAATATAGTTTGGTATCAAAAATCATATGAGTTTCAAAAAGCTATCATACGATAATTCATGGTTATAAGACAATGCATATATTCCCATACGACAACTGAGGGACCCGATGAAATGTCGTAGGACTTATGAGTCCTTCTCATACGAGTTTAAAGTGCTTCCGAGACAACACTCTACAGAAAATTCAAAAGTCATATGAATCTAAGGGGACTATCATACGAGTTTCTATGCTAACGAAATTCAAAAATTCTTAATGTACAAAAAATGATCTAAAAAGATTGAAATATGCAAAATTTTGAATTTACAAAGAGGCATAGAGGTCCACTTACCAGGTGTCCATACTGAGGAGGTCACTGATGTCACCGACTATGCTCAAAATGGTGTGAGGAGACTGGAACCTTCATCTTGGCCATTTTTCTCTCAGAGGGCTCCATGGAAGTTTCTAAAGTCAAAGGTGAATAATGATTTAAAAATGACCCTTTTGGCCCTTATATAGGTTTTGACCTAATTTTTCAAACTGCTCCATTTTCCACGAAAATTGCACCCCCAGCTAATTTTGACATTTTGAACCCATTTTTGAGATCAAAATCAAAATCTAAGATCGTTTACTATGTCAAAATCATGATTTAAATTTTTTAGACCTAGGACAGCCGACTACTTGCATAATCACCCTTCAATCTTCATAGAAATCTAGAATTTAACTTAACTGATTATCTTACATAAAATTATCAAAATTTCAAATTGGTCACCCATGGTCAACTCATGGTCATACCTAGTCAAACTTGGTCTCTAGGTCCTCCAAACGATACAGAACACATTTCCAGACATGTACAACCAATTCTCAAATCAATTAACATGCTTCTAAAACACTTAATGCTGACTTTTCTTATCAGATTTCACTTTTAATCCCGAAGGGGGCATGGTATTGCACATCAATCACGTTTGTAAATCTAATTCTGTAAATTAATCTCTTTCCTCAGTAATCAAGACAACCAGCACATCTAGTTGTTGATTCATCAAAAGACCTCGTCGGTTGGGGCTTATCACTTGGGGCATATCAGATTCATCAAGATCCATATCAATCTGGTATCCTAATCTATCTTGTAAACTATATCAGCTTTTAATAACCATTGGTTCATTAGTGTTATTTCCTTGGTTCTATGATACCGTTTTGATTCCTTTGGACAATCAGCTCTGGAATCAGGTCACTCACTTCTTTGTCATCATAAGGTTTAGAATCCAGTGTTTTGATACTTTTTCGTAATCACTAGTACATTATTTCTATAGTTGACATCATCACGATTCTTCGTCAACCAGGACCTGAATCGGCTTTTTCCAATCTTTCAATCAGTTTCTGGCTTAGAATCGGTTCATCTTTCAAATCAGTTTCAAACATCAAAACATACGATTCTTTGAACCTTTGTGCTTCACATAGTAATTCAAAGAGGGGCAAAATGTAATACACCAAAAATGGGCGATAGGTTCATTAACCTCCTACATCTTCAAATCGAACGAAATCAACATCAAAGTCCTAACCTAAGGCACATCTGCACATCAGTTTATCAAAAACCTAATTGATTATCCTAATTCTGCATCGGGAAATATTCCTTGAATATTTCTAATTATCCTAATTATCTTTGATTTAATAATTATTTGGTGCTAAATCATATTTATCCTAAAATTTGATTAATTGAATATTTTGAATATTTAATTAATTAAGTTTAATACTGCCACTCAATTATTTAATTTGATTTAATTACATTTATTCTTAAATTATATTATTTAATTTTGACAATAAATCAAAAATCCTATGAATAATTGATTAAATCTAGTTGTCAATATTTAATGATATAGTTTTTGAATAAAAGTTTAATCTAATAATTGGTTAACCTATAAATCAATTAATTTAATTCAAAAATTAGTTAAGTTGAAGATAACTCACTTTACTTTTAAATTAATTCATAATTATCTATGCCCATTTGAAAGAGCAGTTAAACTTTAAATTAGAAAATCAATTCAAGTTGTTATCTTTTGGAAACTCAACATTTGTTTTGAGTTGAAAGTTGATCTAAACTTCTAATTTAAGTTAAAAAGCCATTCTTGCACAATTTGCATGATTATGTCAGTTGATCTGTTTCTGATTTCTTGTTGACTCAAAAATCAACTTGAGTTCATCAAAAGTGATTTATGACTCTTCTCAATGCATCCTCAAGCCTTGGATTTCTAT
This sequence comes from Chamaecyparis obtusa, assembly GCA_027943335.1. Lineage (NCBI taxonomy): Eukaryota > Viridiplantae > Streptophyta > Pinopsida > Cupressales > Cupressaceae > Chamaecyparis > Chamaecyparis obtusa. Next base: position 755,240 of record BSBK01002553.1, on the reverse strand, counting down.
AAAAACAAGGCTCGGCTCTTCAAAAATTATCTCTTGAATTTTCACAATTACTCTTGCAAAATTGCATATGAAGAATCAAGCTTTGGTGACAGGTGACTTTGTGAGATCATTTCATTATTTTCATAGCTTTGCATAGTTTTCCATTTTAAATCATATCATTTTTAGATTAAATCTGTATATCATTTTAATTTCATTCTAGATCAAATTCATTCAGTTTTTCATCCTATTGCATTCAAAATCCAAAAAAATAGATTAATCTGCATTCATACAATTTTTCATCTTTTGCATTCAAATCCTTCATTTAGGTGTTGCATTGCCATTGATCTAGGTCTAATTTGAGAATACCATACTCACACCTACTAGAAGGCAGTAAATTGCCTGGTTAGCTTAGTTTCAAGTACTTGCAAATTTTGATTTTGCTAACCTCTAATGTTTTACTGAAGTGTTGTGTCCGCAACTAGGTACAATTTTCCCACAGACACTTGGTTGGAGATAAACTAAAGGGATGAGATTTGATTTTACCACAAGAAGAATATGCATATAATAATTATGCCAATAGGAGCATTGGTAAATAAAAAATTCTAGATAGTATATGGAAGTAGTCCTAGAAATGCATATGAATTAAGAAAGCTGGACAAAGGAGAGGCAAGTACCATTGACACTGAAGACTTTGCAGAACGCTTGAAGAATTTGAATGAGGAGGTAAGGAAATATATTAATAAAATGAATAAATACTGCAAGGCTAAGGCAAATAGAAAAAGAGGCATACTAAATTCTAAGTAGGGATTGAATTCATGGTTCATTTAAGAAAGGAGATATTTCTATTAGCAACATATAATAAGTTGAAGATGAAGAAGTTTGGACCACACAAAATACTGAAGATGCATGATTACAAAAATGCTTATGAAGTAGAGTTTCCCAATGAACTCAATATTTTACCAGTATTTAACATTTTAGATCTAGTAGAATATCATGAAGGAGGTGTTGAGGATCAGTTCACAAAATCATAGTGGAATATTCCAACAACTAATTTAGTGATAGAGGAGATTGAAGACATCTTGGACAACCGTGTTGGTAGAAGCACAAGGAACTTTACATATGAAGAATATTTGGTCAAATGGAAAGGATGACCTGTGGAAGATTCATCATGGCTATCAAGGGAGGAGCTTAACCATCTTGGTTTTCCTTTGAACATCTGAGATGCAACAAATTTACTTCTCAAATTGCTTGAGGTGTCTAATGCAAGAGCATCATGGGTGTAAGGGAAATCATGCATCACCCAAAAATATTTTTTGGTTTCTTTTCAATAAGGGTTATCTTGTACATAGATGCTATTTTTGGAAATTTACTATTTTTAGTAAGGTTTCTGTTTGAGCTCAGAATAGTCTATGTTCTTCCCTAGAGGTTCACTTTGTTTATATCATCTTGCTAGTAAAGTTTCATTGTAAGATCAAGTCTAGTTTATATGAAGATATTGATTTTTTTGGTATTGACAATAAGGTATAGAAAGTTTGAACTCTATTTTGAAGTCTTTAGATGGTCTCGATGGGGTCACAATGTTGGTTGACTAGAATTTTCACAAATCAAGCATTGTATAACACTTTGCACTATTTCTAAAATAGGTTTGTAATATCCAATCGAGGCAATGGGTGATGACTTATGGTCTCTGGAAGTTGCACTACCAAAAATAGAAGAAAATGAAATTCCTTCAAAATTTCTTTTTGAGTTCAAAATATTTTTTGGGCCTATTCTAATGTAATAGAAATGAATAATAATATCTTAGGGATGGTTGACCTCAAACTCTAGGGTTAAATTTACTAGAACCTTCTTGGGCAGTTAAAATTACCTATGTAATGAGGGCTTGTAAGCTTATCTAGGGTAGTTTTTTGGGGGGAACATACATCAGGTGGCTCTAGCTTGTAGAATATTGTAATGGAAATATCCATGTGGTTGTGCATGTTATATTTCTAAATATTGTAATTCCATTTCAGTGGAGATAATAGAAAGCCCATTTATTATCCTTACAATTCATTGTTATTCTCAATTCAGTTGTGTGTGTTTGTGATAATAAGAGTAGTACCCTTAATCAAATCAAATGACACATTATAGAAAAAAACATATTGATATTATATATCACTTTATCAAAGAAAAGGCTGAGGAAGATGAAATTAATCTTGAGTATGTGCCCACAAAGGATCAAATAAAAGATATATTCACTAAACCTTTGTGCAAGGACATTTTTTAGTATCTCAGGGGGAATCTGGGCATTTTCCCCTTTCCTTGTGATCACTAGATATACCAGTGTGTGCATTAGTCCAATAATTTACATATCTATATCTTTCTAGAATGGGGCTTGGAGGCTTCCTCTCAAGGGGATTTTTCTTGGCCCTTTGTTATTGTTATCAAAGGGGAAGAGTAGTTTGGCTATTTTGTTAAAAATATATGTCCTTTTCTTTTTATTAATGAATTTTTCCATCAATAAAAAAGGTGAAGATTCTTAGAATTTGAGGTTGATGATATTCAAAGGTGTTGTCATTAATGTTTTTCATTGATGTGAACATAATTATCTTGTATCCTCTGAGTGTATCGATTACTATGTATCCAGTAGAATGGTGTATCAGTTGATGTGTATCAATAGACTAGTGTATCAGTTGGTGTGTTTCCTGATAGATTCTCATTAGTGGAATCTATATCTTGGTAGATTGTATGTTTTAGTTCAATCATTTCTAAATATGATTCGGTCCTAACCATGTAATTATAGTGTGTTAAATGTATATGTTGGATCTTCTTAAGTTCTTTTGAGATGATGCAATGCATTTTCTTGAGAAAGGTATTTTTAATTGATCAAGGTGGTCCTCGACACATTCCTTACCAATGTAGAAATTTATTGGTGTGACCTATTTCAATTTTTTCTGGTCAAAATGATGGAATTCTTTATGTTGTATAGATGGAGTGTGTAGTGCAGTTATGCATTAATCAATTAATTAGAATCAACAAGGAATCAATCAAGTCTCATGAACATTGATATGTGAATGATGCAGGGAAGGGATGGATGATCCAATAATGGATGGGCCAAGCCTACACTGTTGATTATAACAACAAAAAGCACAACGGAATTCAACAAGATAATGGTTTAAAATTGAATTTCATTCAACATGCCCAGCTGTAAGGCCTTCCGAGTTTCAGCCTATTACAAATGAAATAAAAAAGTATCAGCAAGATCTCGCAAGACCCAAGGAACCACCAACTAGTTCAAATCTACAATAGGCAACCTCTGATACGAACAATCACCATAGGATCTAAACTTGTACTCACACTTCCAAGCAACCCCTTGCTGTCCTAAGCCCATAGGCCACTAGTTCTGCTAAAAAGTCCTTGATTCACAAATCTACTTCTAAAATACTCTTCCTAATGATCTAATGATCATCTGCTACCCTACTAGCTACTAAACATCTACCCAAGCTCTCAATATATAGCCAACTAAGCCACAAGTCGGCCAGTCAGGCAATTAATTACAATATAGGTCCAGACCAATAAAAGAAACCAAAAATAATGCAAGAATGATCAAAATGTAATGCACCCTTGGATTTAGGTCCACATATGACCCAAAAATATTCCTTTAAGGGTGAAAGGCCCCATTTGATCACACGAAACTATGCAAGAAGAAACACTCCACATTTCACATGAAAACTACCAGAAAATAGGTCCCAGGGAAAAACATCCATAACATTTTACTCATAAAGAATTAGGGCTTGTACTCTTGGGAAATGGTATTAATTTAGGTCCTCTTAAAGGCCCTAAGAGAACAAAGGATTATTCATTAAGGATCAACATCACCACTATGTGCAATCAGCCCCAAAACTGCAGGAACGGCTCCGGCGGGAACACTGACAGAAAATGGGTCCCCGAGAAAAATGGTCATAACATTTTACACATAATGAATTAGGAGTTTTTCCATTGGGAAATGATATTAATTTAGGTCCTCTTTAAGTCCCTAAGGGCACAAAGGATGAATCATTAAGGATCATTAGCGCCACATCCCGCAATCAGCTCCAAAACTATAGGAAACATTGCTCCGACGGTAAGGAAAACAACTCCAACTTTGAAATGGTTCATCCAATATCTCCCAAACCATGCCACCTAAAGAGCTGCAACCTTAGACATATCTTCCACACACATAAAGGAACAAACTCCTTTCATCACACATGCTAAAGATCTCCACAGATCAACACAACCCAGAAACTCAGAAAGCTTCCCAAAACAAAGCATTGCATCCCTCTGCGAGGGAATTCCTCCAAGATAAAGAAAGATCTTCAGGTACCCAAAATGCTCCTGCATCAGACTACCCAAGTAAATAGAAAGTATGTCCCATACTTTAACCTTAAGAAAAATTTCTACAATCACCTTCATCTTCACCAAGGGCTTCCAATCCCTCAAGGACAAAAGAACAAAATAGAAAATCAACCATCTATGCTTCATCCATTCAAACATCAAGATCAAATGAATCTCATCAATCCAATCAGCATACCACTGATCACCACAACCAATATCAAAAAACAAGAGTATCCAACTCCCCAACAAGTAGATCCAAAGTTAGATCCATATCAATATGAAATACATCATCATCAGCATCCCATATCTGTAACTCATCACAAGACTCATTACTGTCAACCAACAATTCAAGTCCACAATTAGCAAATAAGATTTGGACCATAACACTGAACAAAATAAAATCAACAACATCACCATCACAAAAGTGTTCAGCATCAATTAACTCTTCACCAATAGCAGTCTGATCACACCCAACTAGATGCTCTACAATCTCCATGTCAAACACAACCGATTGAACATGAAAACAAATCTTCTCACCAGCCTCAACTTCAAGTAAATCTTCACCAATAGTAGTCTAATTACACCCAACCAGATGTTATACAATCTCCATATTAGACACAATTGGCTGAACATGAAAAAAAATCTTCTCACCAGCCTCAACAAGGTCAAAAATATCATCAACAACTATAGGTATCTCAACAATAGTCACAAGTTGCTCTGCAGGTTTCATGTCAGACTCTACCAAATGAGAATCAAAACCAATCTCTTCACCACCAGCAATCTCATTGTGCACAACAAGCTACTCTGCAACTTCCATGCCAGATCCATCTATCTACTCATGCGAACCAATAGACATTTCACCAACTCTAGCCAAGTCATCAGGGACTTCCACAAGCTGTCATCGTCTCTTCACAACCTTCTTCTTTGTAGTCTTCCTTCTTAATTCCTCTTTTAGGTCTTGCACTTGTTTCTTTAAAGCTCTAAATTCATTTTCATACACACTAAGGTCCAATCCTCTTGGAGACATCCTTCAAGATCGTTGAAAACCCAATGCAACAAATCAACAACAAGGTCCTAGTGCAAACAACCTCAACTCAATTTGCACACTCAAGGTCTTCAACCTCTGATACCACTTGATGTAGGGTAAGGATGGATGATCCAATAATGGATGGGCCAAGACTACACTGTTGATTATAAAAACAATAAGCATAGTGGAATTCAACAAGATAATGATTCAAACTGAATTTCATTCAACATGCCCAGCTGTAAGGCCTTCCAAGTTTTGGCCTATTACAATGAAATAACAAAGTATCACCAAGATCTTGCAAGATCCAAGGAGCCACCAACTAGTTCAAATCTGCAACAGGTAGCCTTTGATAGGAACAACCACCACAGGATCTAAACTTGTACTCACACTTCCAAGCAACCCCTTGCTGTCCTAAGCTCGTAGACCACTAGTTCTGCTACAAAGTCCCAAATTCAAAAATATAATTCTACACTACTATTCCTAATAATCTAATGATCATAAACTACCCTACTAACTACTAAACATCTACCAAAGCTCTCAATATATAGCCAGCTAAGCCACAAGTCGGCCAGTCAGGCAATTAATTACAATATAGGTCCAGACCAATAAAAGAAACCAAAACTAATGCAAGAATGATAAAAAATTAATGTGACTTTTTATTTAGGTCCACACATGACCCCAAAACATTTCTTTAAGGGTGCAAGGCCCCATTTGATCACACAGAACCGCGCAAGAAGAAAAACTCCACGTTTCGCATGAAAACTACCAGAAAATAGGTCCCGGGGCAAAATGACCATAACTTTTTACTCATAAATAATTAGGGCTTTCAGTCTTGGGAAATGGTATTAATTTATGTCCTCTTAAAGTCCCTAAGAGTGCAAATTATGATTCATTAAGGATCAACATCACCACTATGTGCAATCAGCCCCAAAACTATAGGAATGGCTCTGGCGGGAACACTGACAGAAAATAGGTCCCCGAGAAAAATGGTCACAATATTTTACTCATAATGAATTAAGAGTTTCACCCTTGGGAAATGATATTAATTTAGGTCCTCTTTAATTCCCTAAGGGTTCAAAGGCTGAATCATTAAGGATCATCAGCGCCGCATCCCACAATCAGCTCCAAAACTATAGGAGACATTGCTCCGACGGCAAGGAAAACAAGTCCAACTTTGAAATCATTCATCCAATATCTCCCAAACCATGCCACCTCAATAATTTTGACCTTAGAAATATTTTCCACACACATAAAGGAACAAAATCCTTTCATCACACATGCTAAAGATCTCCACAGATCAACACAACCCAGAAACTCAAAAAGCTGCCCAAAACAAAGCATTGCATCCCTTTGCCAGGGAATTCCTCCAAGATAAAGAAAGATCCTTAGGAACCCAAAATTATCCTACATCAGACTACCCAAGTAAATAGAAATTATGTCCCATACTTTAACCTTAAGAAAAATTTCTATAATCACCTTCATCTTCACCAAAGGCTTCCAATCCCTCAAGGACAAAAGAACAAAATGGAAAATCAACCATCTATGCTTCATCCATTCAAACATCAGGATCAAATGAATCTCATCAATCTAATCAGCATACCACTGATCAACACAACCAATATCAGCAACAAGAGTATCCAACTCTCCAATAAGTAGATCCAAAGTTAGATCCACATCAATATGAAATACCTCATCATCAGCATCCCATATCTGCAACTCATCACAAGACTCCTTACTATCAACCAACAATTCAAGTCCACAATCAGCAAATAAGATTTGGACCATAACACTAAACAAAAGAAAATCAACAACACCACCATCACAAAGGTGTTCAACATCAATTAACTCTTCAACAATAGTATTCTAATCACACCCAACTAGATGCTCTGCAATCTCCATGTCAGACACAACTGACTGAAGATGAAAAAAATCTTCTCACCAGCCTCAACATCAAGTAAATCTTTACCAATAGCAGTCTAATCACGCCCAACCAGATGCTCTACAATCTCCATGTCAGACACAACTGGCTGAATATGAAAAAAAATCTTCTCACTAGCCTCAACAAGGTAAAAAATATCATCAGCAACCATAGGTATCTCAGCAATAGCCACAAGTTGATCTGCAGGTTTCATGTCAGACTCCACCAACTAAGCATCAAAACCAATCTCTTCACCACTAGCAATCTCATTGTGCACAACAAGTTTCTCTGTAGGTTTCATGTCAGACTCCACCAAATGAGCATCAAAACCAATCTCTTCACCACCAGCAATCTCATTGTGCACAATAAGATACTCTGCAAGTTCCATGCCAGATCCATCTATTTGCTCATGCGAACCAATAGACATTTCACCAACTCTAGCCAAGTCATTAGGGACTTCCACAAGGTGTCTTCGTCTCTTCACAACCTTCTTCTTTGTAGTCTTCCTTCTTAATTCCTCTTGTAGGTCTTGCACTTGTTTCTTCAAAGCTCTAAATTCATTTGCATACACACTAAGGTCCAATCCTCTTGGAGACATCCTTCAAGATCTTTGAAAACCCAAGGCAACAAATCATCAACAAGGTCCTGGGGCAAATAGCCTCAACTCAATTTGCACACTCAAGATCTTCAAGCTCTAATACCACTTGATGCAGGGTAGGGATGGATGATCCAATAATGGATGGGCCAAGCCTACACTGCTGATTATAACAACAACAAGCACAATAGAAGTCAACAAGATAATGATTCAAAACTGAATTTCATTCAACATGCCCGGCTGTAAGGCCTTTCGGGTTTCGGCCTATTACAATGAAACAAAAAAGTATCAGCAAGATCTCACAAGATCCAAGGAACCACCAACTAGTTTAGATCTACAATAGGTAGCCTCTAATAGGAACAACCACCATAGGATCTAAACTTGTACTCACACTTCCAAGCAACCCCTTGTTGTCCTAAGCCCACAGGCCACTAGTTCTGCTAAAAAGTCCCAGATTCAAAAATCTACTTCTACACTACTTTTACTAATGATATAATGATCAGATACTACCCTACTAACTACTAAACATCTACCCAAGCTCTCAATATATAGCTAGCTAAGCCACAAGTCAGCCAGTCAGGCAATTAATTACAATATAGGTCCAGACCAATAAAAGAAACCAAAAATAATGCAAGATTGATCAAAACTTAATGCACCTTTGGATTTAGGTCCACACATGACCCAAAAACATTCCTTTAAGGGTGCAAGGTCCCATTTGATCACACAGAACTGGGCAAGAAGAAACACACCACATTTTGCATGAAAACTGCCAGAAAATAGGTCCTGGGGTAAAATAGCCATAACTTTTTACTCATAAAGAATTAGGGATTTCTCTCTTCGGAAATGGTATTAATTTAGGTCCTCTTAAAGGCCCTAATATAAAAAAGTATGATTCATTAGGGATCAACATCGCCACTATGTGCAATCAGCCCCAAAACTGTAGGAATGGCTCCGGCGCGAACACTGATAGAAAATAGGTCCCCGAGAAAAATGGTCATAACATTTTACTCATAATGAATTAGGAGTTTCACCCTTGGGAAATGATATTAATTTATGTCCTCTTTAAGTCCCTAAGGGTGCAAAGGATGAATCAGTAAGGATCATTAGCGCCACATCCCACAATCAGCTCCAAAACTATAAGGAAACCCTGCTCTGACGGCAAGGAAAACAACTCCAACTTTGAAATGGTTCATCCAATATCTCCCAAACCATGCCACCTCAAGAGCTACAACCTTAGACATATCTTCCACACAAATAAAGGAACAAACTCCTTTCATCACACATGCTAAAGATCTCCACAAATCAACACAACCTAGAAACTCAAAAGCTGCCCAAAACAAAGCATTGCATCCCTCTGCAAGGGAATTCCTCCAAGATAAAGAAAGATCTTTAGGAACCCAAAATGCTCCTGCATCAGTGAAGTGATCATGAATCTCATTTCTAGAGGTCTATGTTTTTGCATAACAATCTATTGTTCTTAGTGGTGAATTCTATCTCTTTTCATATTTTTTGTCTATAGGTCTTGTATCGGAAGTGAGCCTCAATATTCTAGTAGTGAGCCTTTTTATATGCAGTGAGAAGTCCTGATAGTGAGAAATTATATAGATCACCATACTGGTCTCACCTTAATAGGTGTTTTAAAATTTCATGATAATTAGCTTCTCGGTGGTTTTTACCATCTTGGGTTTTCCTATTAAAATCTAGTGTTCTCTTTGTTGGTATTTATGTGTTCTTAATTTCATATATTTTATATGATTGTTGATGTGCTTAACCGATAGATCTAAAGTTGTTATATATCTTAATTATGAGTTGACCAATAGTGAAAAAGTTTAATAAGTTTTTTGGAATAAATGATTCATCCCCTTCTCATTTATTTGACCCATTCAACAATAAGATTCCCACTAGGCATGTCAAAATAATGATGACAGAAATAGACAATGCAATTGCAAACTTAATCAAGCCCAACCATACGCCCTAGATTCCAAAAAATAAGCAACATCATATCAATGAAACAATTCTTCATGAAAACAAAACAATGAGAGAAGACACAAATATACCTATGTTCCTTCATGAAACACTAAATTCTATTGTCCTCTCCTTTAAAGTCTTGCATTGTAATGTGTTTGTCTTAGATTTTTTAGCACATGCATGAGATGCTATAATGGTATGGAGCATGGTTGATTGATGCAACATAATGAAAATATGAAGATGATAACATGTTGGTAACAAGCTAATAATGATGATAATGATCAATCTCTATGATCACAAGTATGCAAGATGACAATATCGATAAGATCACAAAAGCATTAGCAAAGGCATTTAAAATCAAATGAGTATAATATTTTAAGGTAGACCTTGTGAAAATTAAGGGTAGATATTACAAGCTAGTAGAATGAGTGGCTAATATGAGAGAGTGGGTAAGGAGTAGGTAGGAAATGTTAGATTATTTAATTAATTAGGTTAGTTTTTAGGTTAATTTATATTAATAAATATATTAAAGTTACATGATTAGTTGGGAAGTTGCATCCTCATATGAAATTATTCATAGGAATACAAGGCTTAAAAAATCCAATGAGATTATATTGCAAGAAATCAAATTGAATCTCAATTGAATCAATTTTTTGATTTAATGTTTAAATCTGCAATGATAATAGAGTTTCTAGATTATTCCCTCATCATATGGTATCAAAGCATATGTAGCTTTTGTGCCTATGAAATGATGTCATAGGAGTTCATTTAAGAATAAATTTTAAATGAAAAAAGGAAACAAGAGAAAGGGAGAAGAGTGCATTAGATTGACGTTTTAGAATGCCTTGATGGGAAGTAATTTGAGTATTCAACAACAACATGCATAAGATATTTATATATATATTTTTAGCAACCAAAATATGAGGATCCATAATCAACCTAGTGTCCTACAGTTGGCATGGACAAGACTAACGGTATAATCCACCAGAGAAGGTTTCTTCCACATATGATCAGAAGCTTAGTTATGGAGCATAGGGCACTAGATCGAATATGACTAATGATATGACTTTGTTAGGTTGTTAGAAGGACATAGAATTTAATACTATGTGTGGGAGCAATAAAACATAATAAGGTATCATTGTGGCATGAGTAATGAGAAATTTAATAAACATTATTTATTTTCATTGTCCATTTGTTGTTTGTTAGAATAAGGGCATGGCTTAGGTGGGCATTTTGATGAAATATTATAACTAGTGGTGACTCACTATTGGAAGGGATTTTTTTTTATGTTGGTCAAACAATTCCAAGTGCACCATTTTTCATTTACGTCGATCTTCAATTTTAAAGGGTGATTTGTTCTTCATTTAGATGGCATGCGATTTCTTAATCTCTTTGAAATTTTAATGATGGGATATTAATGCAAATATTTTGTGCCTTTATGGATTCGGAAATAAGTTTTTATATAGAGAGAATTGTGATAGGGATTGTATCAAACACATGTCTAGGTGGATAATATATTGTTGGAAGAACTCAATTTGACATGAGTGGTACAACTTTTTTTTCAAATCTAGTTGTAGTAGGTTAGATCACTTGTATTCTTAATATTGATAACTATAGATGGAAAAAATGTGAGTATCCTAGAAGAAATATCACATTTCATGCGAATGAGGGCTCAACAAAAATATGGGTCTTTCATTCTGATTGAATATGAAGATGGTGATGGAGACGTGGGATGAATGTATCTGAAAGAGGTAGAATTGGAGATATGGATGGAAATAAGGCATTTGTTGTGAACCAACTCATCCATGTTTGTTTGACTATGGTTTCTTCAAAATTTACACAAAATTATATTATAAAAGATGCATTATTAAGTGGAATAGAACATCTTGTCAAGTTTATTTATTATTATAGTTGCACATTCTCAAGGTCATCCATGTTATAATTGGTAGAGGTTCTAAAGATCATAGAGATTCACAAGAAACATCTAATGGATAGAGTTTAAAAGAGGGAATATATAACATTGGAGGTAATGGCTCGGCAGGAGGAAAATCATCATCTTGAGATAGCTTCTGCATAGGGATGATTTATCACATGAGAAGAAACCATCTCTATGAAGAGTGGGGGCTTGTAAAATGTTTCGTTGTAGAAAAAAGGGGGCTTGACATACTTGTGTCCCTGAGATAGCTTCTTGCCTAGGGATGATTTATCGCATGAGAAGAAACCATCTCTATGAAGAGTGGGGGCTTGTAAAATTTGTCCTTGAAGAAAAAAGGGGGCTTGACATACTTGTGTCCTTGAAGAAAAGAGGGGGCTTGACATTGTGGTTGTCCCTTCAAGGAGAAAGGGGGGCAAGATTTGTTTAATGATTTTTTGATAATTTGAGAAGACGTTAGACACACTCAGAGGAGATGTGGATTTTAAAGGAAATGTGTCTCACATGTAGATATGTAGGCGATGAATTATGTAGTAGAGGAGAGTATGTTTCCATATAACTTAAGGAGGCATTAGAAACACTTAAAAAGAATGTGGACTTTTAGAGGAAAGGCATCTCATGTGTAGCACTAGAGGAAGCATTAGACATACTTGAAGGAGATGTACAATTTTGAAGGACATGTGTCCCATTGTTCATGGGAGGTCAGAACACTCATGTTGTGTAGATGGTTTCAGGGTCTACAGTCAGGAGTTCTAATTATTGTAATAACAGGGAAATGTTGGAGTATTTCATTAATTAGGTGAATTTTTAGGTTAATTTAGATTAATAAGTTTATATTATAGTTACATGGTTAGTTGGGAAGTTTCATTCTCATAAGAATTTATTCACTGGAAAATAAGGCTTTAAAAATCCAATGAGATTGTATTGCAAGATATCAAATTGAATCTTGATTGAATCAATTTTTTGATTTAATGTTTAAATCTGCAATGATAGTGTATTTTCCAAATTATGGCCTCATTGGGAAATATGGAGGATAAAAGAGATTAATAGGTTAAATGAAATGAATCCTGAATGAGTTGTAGTGGTAGGTAGAGGATATTGACTTTTCATAATACATCACAAGGGGAATTAAATATAGGCATGTTATAGGTGTGAAAGTGAAATGAGGAGACAAGTGTTGTTCGTCACAAGCCTACAAATTGAAGAGTTGATCCATGTAAGTGGAGATGATTGGCATGAATCAAAAAGAAGATAATTTTTTATTTTAATAAAGGCATTTATTTGATAAATACTAGAAAAGAAGGTGAAACAGGATGATTAAATAAATAAAATATCATCTAATCATAGGATAGAAAATGCTAATGATTAGATTAAACAAATTATTTAAATAATAGAAGAAAAGATTAAGGGGTTAACTAAATGAATAATAAATATATTTTATTCAATAGAAGATTTTGTATTAAGTAATTAAAATATTTATTTAATAATACGACGACACTTTTTAGGTGTCTACAATATATTTTTAGATATGTATTTATTGATTAAAGATGAATTTTGAAAATGTTTCAAGATCTACATTTTTTAGAATTGAAAATAATTATTTCATAATAGATTGGAACACTTTGATTGGTTATATGTATAAAATTTGATTTAACAACAAATGGCCTCGTCAAATAGACCACGTAGTCTTTTTAACTACTCAAAACTATCAACACCTAAGAATAAAGGAATCTAGGAGGGGATTTATTTCTTTATAAGAGTGAGAAGCGCTCTATTATCTTACTTAGAAATAGTTGTGGTAAAACCAACATCAATAGTGGTGAGGTGCTAAACTTGTTACTACATAATTTTAATAATGGAAAGCTTAAAATAAATAAGTGCCACATAGTAGCTAGTATTTTTATATGAAATATTCTAGTAATATAACTTTTTTTAATAGAAATTTAAGTTATTATTGTTGAATCATTTTGTTAACACATTTGATTTTACATTATATTTACTTATTCAAAAACATCTCAGATGAGAATATACTACTCAATCACCATAATTCTATCACTTTAAGGGGAGAGTGATTCTTTCTAGTACAATAAAACAAAAGTTTTAATTGGCATGTATGTATATTACCATTAGTTTAACACACTACACATTTTAACATATATATTTTAGTATATATAGTATAACTTGCATTAAACTTAAGAAAAGTTGAATTTATAATTTAATTTCAATAACAATCACTCTTTATATTTAAGATATTAATGATAATTTCTGAAATTATAATATAATGAAAAATTAAATCTTTCAAACATAAATAACCAAAATAAGTATTATTATTTTACTTTTATAAATTACTCAAATTAAAAATTCTAACATGTAAATAGTATAAATAAATAAATAAACAAGTCCAATTATAACAAAGTCTACCCAAAATATGAATAAATATATAACCTAAAGATTAAAACAAATAATTTGAAATAAAAAGATGAATGAGCATGAGTCCCCACACGAATATTAGAAAACATTATGCTTAGAAACTTTTAACCTATTAAAGATTTTAATCTCTAAAACGTCTAAACTATTTCAGGATTTGTTTGATAATTAAGTTGGAGGAAGAAAAAGAAGAAATAGTTACGTGTATGCAAGGAAAAGCGAATGATGAAGATCCATATGTTACCTCTCTATAATAAAGTGGTCTACGTGCCTTTTTTACAATTCCTATTTATATTAGGAATAAACAACCCCTTTTTTCCCATTGCAACTTACATTATATGGATTCCGATGTTCCAAATTCCAACTTATATTATAAACATTTCATTTTTGCCCCAATCGTCAACAGCTCGTTCACCCATCAATTGGCCAGCCTAACGAGTGCATTGCCATGTACTTGGATGTTGACACTTTTACCCAGTATTTTATGTTAGTGGGTGGATCATCAGGAATGTGGCGTCCGCTTTCAGCAGCGACGTTTTGCAGATTCATTCCCATATTTAAATGACATTGATTGATTTGATAAAGACTCCAATTTATCTTTACGTCTATTTAATTATAAAATAAAAATGATAAATTTATGTATTGCTATTATAAAAATAAAACTCACTTTGAAAGATATATATTAAAATGAATAATGCAATGCAATAATTGGTAGTAGAAGAAGCCATGTCAAGTGAAGACTCACAATATTGTGTGTAAAAATAACAAGATTCTCCGTGCTGCTCTTTCAAGAACATTGGGGCCCGTAGTCAATGGAAATTGGAAGGAAGGGAAAAAAGCAATTAAAAGAGGAAAGGTGAAGTGAAAGTTCTTCCTCTAGTGACCTCCCTTCTGTTTCCCATCTCACAAGCAGAGTTCTGCAAATTACTGTCAAAATGATGTAGAGATCGCACCGAGAGCTCTCGACTGAACCTGCACCATACACGTGTCCAGATTTGCCATAACATACCTTTCAATCAATTTTTAAGTACATACGATTAGCTATTGTGCATTAGATACAGTTCCATTCAATGTTATCTTCCTATATAAGTATTTTTGTTTTTAATTTTATAAAACAATAACTGAAGTGCCCATATAAGAGTCTCAAGATAAGGTCCCCAACTCTTATGCTAACAGGGTCTCATCGAGTACCAACACATAGATACAAAAGGATATCCCATTGACACTATATATATCAGATTGTACTACCATCTTATTCCCTTTTAGATATAAACAAATTTAATATCCCTGTACATTGGACTATTTTATAGACTATACAACCGTAATACACTAAGAAGCTCCTATGTGATAATAGTGCTAATATTGCCTGCAAGACATATTCTCACTCCAAGGCCCTAAATCTGAAAGGTCTTAATTAAATATAACTATTTCCACATCAAAGACATCACCTTGATTCACTTTTGAAGTTTGACGTCTTCTTCCAAGCATAGATTGAAATATTGTCGATATATCAGGGATAAGCTGATTTATCGCGATAAGTTCCAGCCGGCGATAAACTATGTATAGATACCACCGACCTATAAGTTGAAACTTATTGTCGATAAGTTCCAACTTATCGCCGATATATGGACAACATATTGCGATAAGTTGAATACTTATCTCTCCTGCGCACCTAGTTAAAACGGTGAGCAGAAAAGTGCAAAATTGATTTTTTAACCGGTCCATTCTAGATCCGCACAAGGTCCTGCTGATGTCAGTTTCCAATTTTCCAATTCAGGAGTGGGATGATTTATACAAATATAACATTAAAGTATAAGTTTGATTTATTTAATTTCTTATACTTTAAGTTATATTTGTATAAATACTTTCAGGATGTTTGAGATAGGTTCCAACTTCATAGGAGTTAAGATGCAGATTCTAGATTTTGGGAGTTTTCAAAAAATTCCAGACTTAGCCAAATTTTAGGATTCGGCAAGCCTTCAGCAGGGTTACCTCCCACAATCCATCATGACTTTATAAGGTCAAATTTAAGCTGGCAAAAGGACCCTTACACAAATCACTTGGTTTCGACCCCATCTCTATAATAGACTTAGCTTAGCTCTCGCCTAAATCCCAGACATACATGACTTCCCAACAAGCCAAAATCACTCAAATCTCATTTGTCGGACCTAGGGACTTGAAAAAAGCCACCAACAAAGACTACCTAAGACCTAGTTATGAAGACTTTGACATTTGGCATTGATCAATGATCAAGCATCATAGATTCATTATGAAATGATTTAGTTTTACAATTATCTATATTTTTCTTTTTTCTTTTTGTGTATATTTCTCTATGGCTAGACCCCCTCCCATTCCACCAATTTTTAATAGAGCTGCTAGGAGGGAGAAGAGGAAGATGTAGACTATTTTGATATTGTACTTGACACTTGTATTTGCTTTTAGTTTTACAAAGATAATTTGCTATTTTTAGTTTGCTTTAGAGTTTAGACTATCCAACTATGCATATGAGCCATCAACATTCCACATGAGGATGTGATTTTGTATCCTATTTGCATTTATATATGTAAGATATAAAAATATATATAAATATATTTTTATATCTATGTAGTTATGTGTGTGTTGATGTGGTGTTTGAAAAATGTTGTGGACATAAATCACCTCCTAATCCAAGACAAGGAGATCCCAATTGATTAATCGAAAGGAGATGATCAATGTGAAAAGGAATCAACCAGTTATGGATAAAGAGGGAAAGGAGATCTAATTATAAAGGAATAAATAAAACACTTATATTGAAGGGTAGCAGATTTGGAAATTGTTGTTTTCTAATGTTTGTACTCAATTTCAGGAAATTCTGCAACCGGATCTGGCCTGGAAACACAGAGACAACGAAAACCCATAAATATTTTGCTTTTCAGAACTAGGTCAACCTTGACCCAAATGAAGGTCAACCTTAACCCCTTTATGTCGACCTTGACATGCGCTACTCTGATGAAAATTCTATTTGCGGATCCCAAAAGTGTTCCGAAAAGGGTGTCTGAATCTGCTTTGTAATTCATTGTTCTATACCTATTCCTACAAGAAATTTTTTTTTGTTGTTTGGATGAGGGGTTTGCCTTGGTCAAACCCTGGTTTGGAATTAACCTTGAAATAAAATTGAAATAGAGAATGCTATCAAGTAGTAGAAGTAGATCTAATAACGAAGCTATTATATTAAATATATATGCAATTGTATTTGAAATTTAAACAAATATGTTAATATAAAAGCTTGGACTCAACACTAAAAATCATAAATGTAAACCAAAACCTCCATGATTGTATGCTTGGAATCCACCTTGAAGGAAGAATGAATAGATCTTGAAGATGACCAAAGGATCTTGAAGGAAGATCACACCACCATGATAGATAGATCTAGGGTTTGAATGATGAATTTTGAATGCTTGAACCAAATCCCTTCAAAGGCTTGAATACTTGAATCCTTGATCTTCAATGGAGAACTTGAATGTTTGAATGCTTGAGAGATTTCTTGCTTTATGATTGAGAGATCTTGTGTTGTGATGGATTGAGAGATGGATTAAAATGAGAGGAGAAGGCTTCCTTATATACTAGTCTAGGGCACAAACTTCTAGAGAGGCCAACATAGGAGAAATAAATCCCCATTAATCCTATACTCTTATAAGTGGACCTAAATTAAATATGATTTAAGAGTTTACCATTTCGAAGCCCAAAATAGCTGACCTGGAAGCGGGAAATAAATCTTTCCGAAACCCAACATCCGAAAACCTTTTGAATCTAAAATTTAAATCTTGGGTCATGGTCAAGGTCAACCTTGACCCTGAGGTCAAGAACCTCAAATTCTCAAAGTAGGATGCCAGAAACAGGCAAAAAAGAAGTGGAAAACAAGGTAGGACGAGGGAAAAGCTAGATCCAAGCCAAAGACCTATTCAAGGCATTTGACATGACCCCAAACCACTTTCTTTGAGGGCTAAACCAATCCTAAATGGAAGTGCTTCCATTTTCCAATGATACAATATATATCTAGATCATCTTGTTTGGTTTGTTTACTCATTTATTGACTCATTTGATGCATCTCCTTATTGAATTTTGCAAACAAAATGTATTTCTAATTAAATTTAAGCAATTTTTTAAGTTCCTGATATTTTCCCAAGAAGTTCCCGACTTATCTTCGATATTTTTTGATAATTTTTTTTTACCTTGATGATAAGTTGTGGATAATGATATTTTGAACTATGCCTCCAAGGTCTCCTGGGGTTTGTGGTTCTTATATTTTACTCAAACTCATGGTAGCTTTGCATGTATGTTACATTTTTTTGATTGAGTGTTTTTCTTTTTGGTCTTGACATCTCCATCCTTAAAAATATTTCTAATAAGGATTATTTTGAAATATCCAATCTGCAGGTAACCTGCATAGAAATTGAAATTGTGAAATAAATGAGCATTCTCCTAACAAATTAAAAACATCTTTTCTAGCTTTCCAAGTTGTCTGTGTAGATGCTAATATTTTTTTTTTACTTTAAATAGGTATATATAGATAAAAATTAGTCAAAAATTTTAATAAAAGTTTTGAGATTTGTAGTCCTGTTATGTTAACATGGATCCACATAATGCTCTCTACTTCTAATTGTTATATACCATGTTGAAACTATATATTTATGGCGAGAGAATCATTATTTTTATTTATCATTTTTTTACTCATCATACTCTTACAACATTATCTAGATGCATTGCTATTCTATTTTCTAATATTATCTAGCTACATTCTATATTCAATTATATTTGGGATATGATTCAATGTGTCTTATGATGCTAAAATATTTTTTTGGGAGAGTTGAGCCTTGGTCTCCAACTTGAGACTTGAATAATTCACCCACTTGTTGATGATACAAATAATAATATTCTTATCTAAATGAAACTTGTATTTAGTTTTGAATTAAAAAATGTAATTTGATCTTTCATATGTTTCAAAATATTTATATCACCTTAAAGATAACCCTTAAAAATAATTGTAGAGATTTAAGTCATATTATTCAAGTAAAAGAGTACAGTCTTCAACAAACTAATACAAACCAGGAAATATAATAAAGATCACATCTTGATAAGATGTGTCATTTCATAAAAGAAAATTGGATTCAACTTATCTCAAACTTACTAGAAACCTTGAAAAAATCAATGAATAACAATGAAACTAATATGATAGTGAGAAAGAGATTATAAACATAGTCCCACTATTTTTTGAAGGGAGACATATGGTAAGCACAATAGTTGAGAAAGTTATTTTATGAATCATCACCTAAAATATATCTAGAAACTTAATTAGCATTAAACACAAGTGTATTTAGTTTCTATTAGAAAGGACCATCTTGCCAATATGCATAGGAAGGCAATCCAAATAAGAGAAAAGTTGTTTAAAATAAGATTTTGTTAAGAGAAAATACTTTAGAAACATTTACAATTTACCATTATCGAACAACAAAATCCTCCAAACAAAAGGATTGTAAATGTGTTGAGAAAATCCCCTAAAATTATATCTATATTTTACCAACAAGAAATATAGAATTAGAAACTTTACAATAGATTTTCTTCTCAACTCTTTAAATGATGTGATTTTATAATTAATGGATGTTTTGCACAAACTAAAGGAAATACTAATAAATTGAATGTCAGTACAAACTCAATCCAAGACTTTTTGTATTGTTGCAACGAGGAGGAAAAAAGAAAGGTTTGATAGTTGGATTTATGTTATTAAATCTTAAAAGAAAGTAAATAGAATATATATACACATTGATTACTATATTTAAGAGATTTGTCTTCTCCATAGAAAGTGATAAGACTTATCTCTAAAATGACTTTTGGAAATCACTCGACCAATATATGCAAAAAGAAAATATCAATAATAATATCTTGAAGATTTATTTAAAAATTTAAAAGTTTCAATTAAAATTAATTAAAAACTTAAAAATAACTTTTTAGTATAAATTATAATATGCAGCTTCTTAATTATCTATTATTTTAAAAATCAGAACAAGAATTTATAATTAAAAAAAAATTAATAAAGCTAAATAACCTTTAGTAAAATTGTTAGTTAAAATATTATTATTAATTACAATCTATGATAAAGAGAAAGGCCCCACAATAGTCTTCATTTTTTCCAAAGTGCATGAGAAATTATGTGGAAATTATTAGACTTGTACGAAATCTACTGTTTCTGCCTGAAAAAGTATGGAAGGAAACAAGATGACTAAATGCAAATAAATCACACTGGAGTTTTACATTTTCTACTCTCAACTTTGCCTCCTCATCTGTGTTTGTTATAGCACAATATGGCACCTGCTCCATATGCTTCACCTGCTCCAGCACCTTCGGAAAGATTTACTACTTGGCCTCCTCCTCCATATGCTTCACCTGCTCCAGCGCCTTCGGGAGGATTTATTTGGTCTCCTCCACCTCCTCCACCTCCTCCAAAAGACCCGGCTGAGTATCTTGAAGAATTTATTAAAAGGTCAACTGCGGCTGCAAATCTTTTAACATTGGCTTGCTTTGTTGCGTTCGCATTTTTAATAGGCTTTGATGTCTGGCGGGCGTTTAAAAAACGTGCGACTTGGCTGCCAGGTAAGGCCTTTGCTCTCAGCGGTGTAACAGTCCAAATAATTGTGTGGTGGACAAGTCTCAGTAATATTGAAAATGGATACAAGAAAGAAATAGATGATTTGATTTGGAGCCATTACATGGTTGTTAGCGGAAGAGTTGCTGTGTGTGTGTTTATAGGTTATTTACTGCCTGGAATGGCCGCTCCAAGTGTCAGAGTTTTTGGGGCTTTAGCAATAACTATATGTGCTCAAATTGCTTCTGAACTGCTCGTTCTATACAACCCATCTAATACAGAATCTGAAAGTACATCTATTGAGATAGGATATATTGAGCGAAAATGCCTGGACTTCGAGTACTACGGAAATCCTGACTATGTACATGTTAATCAGACTTGCATCAAGCAGAATTACATACAAGATTCCTCTGAAGAAGAGATTATCTGGTCCAAAGTTGCAGATCTGATTTTAATGATGTGTGTTATAGTTCTTGGTTTAATATTATGTTGCACTGTTTTAGCGAGTAAAACCATTCATGGTCTTCTCAGACAAAGGATTTCTGCGATTGCTGAAGAGAGTAAATTTCAATTGAAGTCAATTTTCTCCATCACTGAACAGGAGGGAATTCAATGTTCAAATGAGAAGACGAAATTAACTTGGAATGATTTTGCAGATGAAGTGCTCAAGTCATGGTTTGTTGCTCGAGTTTGTAGGGATGATTATGTGATCTCCAGGTCAGTTTTTAGTTCAGCTGTTTGGATAATAGTCACAATTTGTGTCTTAGTCTTCTACAAGTCACCTGTTTTTGACGACCCAACTATGTTTCCACTCCTTTGTTTCATCATAATAGGATGGATTGTCATTTCCTGGAGATGGTTGGCTTCTCAGTTATATTGTTTGCGCAGCCGCAGTTGGAGGAGGTGTCTTTGCTTGGAAGATTTCTGGACAAGTCGTACTGTTGAGTTGATTGACATGTATGACTTAAAAAGAGAGCGGCAACGATTTCAAAGCTCAAAATCAAAGATGTCTAGGTTGAGCAAGTTACAAAGCTTGCCTACAAAGATATTTACCAAAGTTGGGTTGCACAAATTGTTATATTTGGTGTGGACACTTCAGCTATGTGTGCTCTTTTTCAGTAAAGTTTGTGGACTACTATCAGAGGTTACTATAGGTAATATTGTATGTTTTTGTCGTAAATACATCATGAATAAAAAATCAGCTGAACCACATGAAAGTTATACAAGAATTTTGGAGTGTTTATGCATGCCAGGAGAAGATCCTTCTGCCCTGTGGGAAGCCAATAAAATGTCTTTGACTAGAGCAAAGCATTTGATGAATAAAGGTTGTCAGGAAGGCAGTTCATGTGAGGAAATCAACTCAGTTTTTTGCCACTATTCTCTGCAATGGGTAGAGGAAGGGACACAACTTCTGAACGAGCTCAAACAAAAAGCACTTCCTTCAGTTTCAAAGCACTTCCCAAGTGTAGAAAAGCATTGTCTGAAGATGACAGTGGTGTCACTCATGACTATCCTCATTGGATTACGCAAGGCCAAGTCAGATCAGTTGACAAAAGTTGTTAGATCTTGTCATGAAGTGTGGGACTTGGTAAGCTTTGCAGACGAGTGTGATATTGATCTACAGGCTGATAATATAAACCTCCTTGATGATCTCAATAGAGACAAGGATCAAGTTCTCATGGCCGCAGACGGGAAGTTCTACAAGCTACAAATGGACTACGACAAACTTTCTTCTGCGAGTGAAGATTGTGCTCTAGACTCTGAGAAGGTGCGTGCATTTCTGAAGGATCTATCAAGGAAGTGTGAAAATGTGCTCAGAGAAGAAAATCTACTAGAAGACTACGTCAAGTCTCGCAGAGATTTACGTGATTCTAGGAACTGGACAAAAATAGCCCCAAGCTACACCCTCTTCACACTATGCAAATTGATGTTGGATAAAGATAAGGATAGACCTATTGAAGATTTTCTAGAATGGATAGAAAACTCTTTGAGAAATGTTGTTGCTTCTTCCATGTCAAAGCTACCAGATATGCTTGTCAGGCAATGCTGGATTTGGGCACAAGATTTTGAGGAAGATAAATTATGGGAAGCAATTCAGGTCGCAGGCAAATGCAAGGGAATGATGGAAGATTGGGGCCAGAAATCAGAGAAAACATTGAATACCACGCAGGAAAAAACGTTATGCCAACGTTTTAAAATGTGCATATTATGTCAGCAAGTTGAGGAGCCGCCCAACGGAGGAGAGCAGGCATTGAGTAACATAGACCACAGCACAATTGAAGTCACGGAGTCGCCCAGTCAAGAAGTCTCTTCAGGGACTCGTTGAATTTTTAATTGTCTGCTTAATATTAGTTTTCATGTCTGATGTTATGTCTTAAATTTGAGTGGTTTACTTTCATGATAAGATTGTGTTGAAGTCGGTAGTATCCAGAAAAGCACCTTCTTAAAGTCTATTCCCATAGATTGTCATTAATGTAAAATAGCTTTGTTTGTTAGAATTATAGATGTTAAAAGAAATTTGTAGAGTGCATATAGAAGCATTCAAGAGCAGCTGATGATGTAGAGGTTGGATGTCTCTTTGTTTCTCTAAAATTAATATACTTGAAGATCTGTTTTCCACTCTTGTGGAGATTCAAGGTGTATAAAGGATTGCCTTTTTATGTATTAGACATTCTAAATGCTTTTCTTTGTGTCATTTAAATTAATATTCTTAAATTTTTTAAAATTTGTACGAAGTTTCATATTTTTATATATGATATGCAATATATATTTCATTATGTGCATTTTAAATAAAGTCTTTATTTTAAATGAAAAATGAATGGTATAAAAAATTTTAATCTTTCATAATGAATTTTTTTATAGATTAATTATTTTCTATTTATTTCTATTAAATAATTTTATTTGTGATTAATTTGATATTTTTTTAATCTTGAAGGAGATTCAATACTCAACACTATAGACACTTGTCAAATCAAGCTTTGAGATGAGATCCATCATCAAATAGTGTATAAAAATAACTAACTTACAAGAGAGGACTTTCCCCTTTGATTTAAGCTCTATTGTACCGAAGAGGGTTTTCCTAGAGGTCATTGGATGGGATAGAATTAAAGATAAATTAAAATGAAATAATAAGCTAGACCATATGTCTATTGAAACCTCAATTGATGATCACTAGTCATTCAATTATATACTCTCTTACCATAAATATGATCAAACACCTCTTATTGAGACAATGAAAATATGTTGTACATACAATTGAATATCTAAATGAGATAGATTATTCACCTTAAAATGCTTCCCTTTAACCTAGAGTCCATCTTGATACAATTGTTTGAATTTTAAGAAGTTAAGGGCTTGCATAAAAGATAATGATAATTAGAATGTTTAATTACAAGAGTGAAAAAGATGCAATACATTCCCATAGTATGAAAGAATAAATATGAATGATGATAAAATTGTAGCTTTTCTTTTATCACACAACATATAGACGGATTCCTATCCATTGCACAACCTAGTCTACAATTGGAAATACTCTAAAGATATAGATTGTAATTAAATAAAAGGAGCTATACATGTAAACATACGATATTAGAGAAATTAAAAATATGAAACTCATGGATTCTTCAACAATGACATGCTCTTAATAATCTTTTGTGCATAGATTAAGGATTTTTTTATCGAGTGCCTACCTTAAATTTTATTTAATTTGTATAACTATAATTTCGCTTGTGTGTCATTCACCACATAACTATGGTGCATATGTTAGGAATGAATGCTGAATATATCCTATGGGGGAGTATTCGCAGCCATTCTATAGCAGTTGTTGTTGCATTCATGACTGTGATTGTCATTGATGTCAACATAGTGATCTACTAAAGATTACCAGAGAAGTAGACAGTGTTTGTATTAGCGCACGTGGGATATTGAAGATCAAGCTATGTAGAGTTGAGGAATTAATCTATGATGTTTCCTAAGATCATGGTTAAGAGTGCATACAAAAATTCAACTATTCATGACATATATGTGTAATTCAGTGGAAGTAGTATTTAGGCAATGTTCCTAAGAAGCGGTTTGTGGAAATTGGATGATATCTCCTAATCGGGATAGAATCTGAGCATGCGAGGTTGTATAGATTATGAAGACACGATGATTGTGATGTGGACATGATAGCAAGGTCAGAGGTCACACGAGTGAATAATTATCTTAATTGGAAGCCGACAGATTTATGTAATTGTGGAATATTGTGTAACGTGTGGAAGATTTTATTTTGTAAATTGTATGTCGACTCATTTGTATTTATTTGAGTGTGGTATAAAGGAAGCATTATTTTCCTTATTGTAATGTAGTGATTGTAGTATTGTATGAAAGTGGATTGCGGAATTGAGCAATACTTGTTGTAAGAGGATATGTGAAGTACAGAGATCTGGTATTGAGATCTAATGAAGCAGTTGGTGCGGTTTGGCACAGTCAGAGGAGAAGTGATAAATTATTGAGATCGGTAATCTTTTGGTATTATTTTTTTGAGTAATACCGAGATCAGTTGGACAGTGTGTTTAGTGATCTTGTCCTTGAAGCTATTTGGATAGTGGGTCTTCTGTCTTCCATAACTCCTAATAGGGTTAGAATCTTTTAACAGGGATTCAAAGTCTCCTAACAGAGATTCATATGTACTGAATGTATTTCATAAGAATCCTAACAGAGTCCATCCTCTCACAAGGAATTTTCATATTAGTGCATCTTTTGTGGGCATCATTTGCACCGGGGTTTACTCTTTGATCAAGAGATTCCCTAGTCAACATATCTTGTGTTATTGTGTATGTATATCTTTCTATGGTTATTGATTACATTGCTTACATGGTTTAAATCTATCAAAGGTGATAAAAGTTGTATTTATTTGATAACTGATTCACTCCCCCTCTCAGTTATCTTGGTGGACTTTACTTTCTAACAATTGGTATCAGAGCAGTAGGTCCTTAAAGGAAAATTTTAACAACTTAAGGAGATCCCTGGCGAATCATTTCAAGAAAGAAAGTGCTAAGTTTGATTGAGTGAACTTTGACAGATGGAAAGAAAAGATGAAGACACATTTGCTTTGTTTAGGACCAGGATACTAGTTAATCATAAAGAACAAAAAGACTATCATTGAAGAAGACAAAATTGAAGAATGTGCTAATGAGGAGAGAGACCTATTCATGTGTAACATACTTACCAAAGAAGAACTCTTGTCAACCCTTCAAGAAAATGAGTACAGTCAAGTAAAATATCTAAAAACATCGCATGAAATTTGGTTAGCTTTACAATCTACTTTTGAAGGTGATGAACATGCAAAGAGAGTCAGATTTCATAATTGGATATGTGTATTTGAAGATATTAGAATGATAGAAGATGAATCTTTTAGAAGCTATATTGGTAGAATGTCAAAAATTGTTGCAGATTAAAATCCTTTGAAGGAATTAAGATAGAGAATAAAGTGATATGGAAAATTCTAAGGACATTAACTCTTGCATTTAAGCAATGCATATGATTGAGCAAGTTATACCTTGTACTGAGAACTTCACCAGAGAAACCCTTCTTGGAAGACTAGAAGCAACAGAGATGAACTTGAGACAGTCAGGAGATCTACCTAGAATGGAGACAGCAGTTAACACACTTAGTATTCATCCTACTTTGTCAAGAAGCATTAGTGTAAGTGGAGATTATGCTAGTGGCAATAGATCTAAGAATGAAGAAGATAGGAAGATTGAGGAAGCAATTGCCTTGCTTGTGAAAAGAGAACCAGACGGTAAGAAAAATTTTAAATGTTGGACTTGTCAAGAATATGGTAATTTTGTATCTAAATGTCCTAAGAGAGTAAAGAAGTATAGAAATAACTTTAAACCTAGAAGATCTAAAGAATGTTACTATGATAATGATGAAGAATTTGAAGCTAGTATGGATAAATCTCTAAGTGAAAGTGATAATGAGAATGATGATATAGGATTTGTAGCAATAAAAGAAGAAAACCTTGAAACAGAAGTTAAAGAAGAAAAAGCTTTAGTTTCTCAAGTAGGAAAGAGATCTGATTGGATTATAGACAATGGTTGTTCACATCATATGACTAGAGATGAAGAAATTCATAAAGTTTAATAATTATGATGGAGGAATTGTTAGAGTTGGAAACAATGCACCTTGTTTGATAAAAGGAATACGATCTATTACTCTCGATGGAAAGACTAACACTGATGATGTTTACTTTGTGGATGGATTGAACCATAACCTTTTGAGCATTGGACAACTAATTGATAAGGGATATCATGTTTGGTTTATTGAGAAAACTTGTGTAATCAAAGACAAGGATGGTGAATAGGTTGGAAAATGAGAGCTTTGACAATGCATCTAACATTCCTCCCTATTCATTTGTATGCTTGATTTGAAATTGAATAAGTAATGTCAATCTGGAAATGTTAAAAATCAGACAAGATAAGATACATACCTCATAATGGAACAAATCTAGAAATACCTATTTTCTAATGCCTGTGCATAGTCTCGGGAGATTCTACAACCAAATTTGGACCAGAAAACTGTAACATACAAAACCCAGAAAACTTTTTTCTTTCTGGAAGTAGGTCCTCCTTGACCTAGATAACGGGGCAAGATCTTACCCTAAGGTAGGATCCTACCCCTCATCGAAGGTCATCCTTGACCCAAAACAACTTCAACAGAGATTTTGTTCGCAGATCTCAGAAGTTCACCGAAGGGTACTCAGATCTGCACTTTAATTCTCGAAACAACGACTGTAGATATTTGAAAATGGTTTTTTGGGGTGGCTATATAGGGCTTTTCCTTAGTCAAACCCCATTTTGGTGATCTCCACCTCCACAAATAGCCAGTTATAATAGAATGTGTGTGTATTGAAAGTGTAATGCCAAGATCTAATCCTCTAGATTAAAACCCTAGCATGAATATATATGAGAAAGCAATGCATAGATTTGAGTAAGATAAGAAAGCATACCAAGCCCCCAAGGCTAAAGTACTCCTACCAAACTCATAATCCATAATTTTTACCTCATGATTGTATCTTTGAATGCTTGAATATTGATAATGGTGGATCACATAGGAAAGGATCTCTCTTGCTCCAAATAGATGTTCACAATGGTGTGTTAAAAAATTCTTGATATCAACAATGGCTTGATCTTCTATATCATCCTCTTGCAATCTTGCATCTTTACTTCACCATCACTTGCTTGCTTGCTTGCATCAATTATGTCTCCACTTGATGTCTTGATCATGAAATTGCTTGGTGTCCTTGTGTTGTGTGAAAATGAAGGCAAATGAGACTCTTTATATAGAGGTTTCAAGGTGAGGCTCCTAGAATAATGTGAGGACCCATAATTCAAATTTCACATCAAATTATGGTCCAATCACAATAACCAACTAAGGAGGGAAAAGAATTAAATGAATTTCAAATTGAAGCCCTTCCGTACTTGGATTGGAAAGCTCGACATTAATTTTGAGGCCCTCCAGGACCAAATTTGAAAAGGGGGAATCAAATCCCAAAGGAGGTCAAAGATGACCTCATCTCTGACCTAAGTCTGGAATGACCTAGAATCTGACCTAGGTTAGGGATGACCTAGACTCTGACCTAGGTCAGAGTCTACCTCGTCCTTGACCCAGGGGTCCAGATCTAGCCAAAATGAGAAACAGGAGGTCCCGAGGATGCTGGAGACCTAGAAATGATGTCAGAATAGGGCAGAGAGCCAGGGAGAGGCACAAAATCCTATGATGAATATGATGAAGTCCAGGAGAAACTATTTCTAAGTCCTACCTAGAAAATAGAGCCATAAAAGAGGGAAATTAAGGAGAATCCTCAGGATCCTAACCCTAATTTCACCTAGAATGAAGGAGTCAAGTGCATAATGCATCCTAAATATAAGTCTATCATGATAAATGCACTAAAAGAGGGTGCTAAACCTACCAAGATGGAAGTGCTTCCATTTTAAGATGATACATTTAGCCCCCACTTTATCTTAGATATGACACTACGTGAATATGCAAACTAAAGTAAGAAAACATCATAGTAAATAAAAAGGATGTAGCCAAGTCCTCGATGTAGAGATCCTGCAAGAGACTATTAGAGCTTACAACACACAAGGTTAATGAAAACCCATAAATCACCTAGAGCTTACTATATGACAATTTGAGAAGTGCATAAAGCCCCTTATGCCCCCCCTATTTTAGCTTTCTACTTCTGAAGGGTGAAACAGGGTGATAAGGATAACTCTATACACTAGATATGAAGCTTATTGAAAATTCCTTTCTTAAAGCAATTTTAAGGATTCCCACCCTTCCTAAATTGATTCAAGGGGTTAGGTATCTAAATCACAATTCCAATGCCACTAACGAAACTGAAAATGGAGTTACCGAACTCAAGTTATGATGAAAAGAGTGGATGTCTATCTAAATGCATAAGAAGGGAAATCTAAGTTTACCATGAACAAACCCTAATAAAACCTAATTCTAACTATAAATAAGGAAAAGGAAGACATAATCATTCTTACCTTTTTCATATTTGAAAAGAGGAAGTAAGATTATGAGGAGAGAAGAACTTCAAGCGACACGCATGGAGCTTCTGAGATAGAGTCTAGATACTGGACGGTCACTTCCTGATGTGAGTTTTCTATTGTTTGTTCCTATATTTTCCAAATTTTTAATTTCTGTAGGCAAGGTCGACCCTATCCCTTAAAGGTTGACCTTGACCCAGCTATGTCGACCTTGACCCAAGAAGGTCGACATTGACTGGAAGGTCTCCACCTATTCTAGGATAAGGTTGTCCTTGACCCAACAAGGTTGACCCTGACCCAGGAAAGTTGACCTTGACCTAGTAAGGTCGACCTTGACCTAACTGAGGTTGACCTTGACCTAGTCAAGTTATATTTTCAGATTTGTTGATGTAGATTGCTGATATGATGTTTGTTGGTGCTTGCAGGACTTGGTCCCTATCCGAGAGCATCCCTTTGGAGAGTTGCTAGCCATTGTCAAAGAGAGGCTATCTGAGCTTGATGATGATGAGATATAGTTATTGAGAGATGTGGGACTATACTAGGTATCAGTCCTACCACAGATCTAACTACACCAAGCCATGCTATCGGCTCTAATAGATAGGTGGGCTGAGGATACATGCTCCTTCCATCTTGCCTCAGGAGAGATTATAGTGACATTGGAGGATGTCTACAGGATCCTCCAGCTTCCAGTCTAAGGTGAGACCGTCACACCTAGAGCACAATGAGTTTGTGAGGAGATCCTTGCAAATAAGGAGTATTGCATAGGACAGGTTCGACAGATGTGAACCCAATCAGATCAAGTCCTCTTTTCATCCATATTGTCAGGCCCTTCACCTTTGGTATGGAGGGTGATGCCTTGTATAGTATCCTTGGTTGTGATACCCAAGGCAAAGGGTACAATATTTTCTACACCTCTTACTCATCTTATACAGAGGATGGAGAGGGACAGGACCATGTTCTCATCAGGTCGCAGCATGTTAGACCAGCTATACCATGAGCTATGTCAACTAGTGAGATATTAGAGAGAGAGTCTTTTGATATGCACAGTTTTATAGATTTGGTTGTTTGAGCATTTCACATGTACACGTCCATAGGGTGTGTTGGAGCTCTAAATTTTGGGCAAAATTTGGAGTCCTATATCATGATAAAACCCTAAAAAATGGCCTCTTAATTTCCATGCCAAATAATTAATGATGGAATATAGGAAATGGGATGAAAAAATTACATTAATTTTCAATTCAAAATTGAGAGATTAAGAAAGGAAGCTTTGTGACAGGAACAATCAAAATTATGTGATTAAAGCCTTCAAAAAATGCTGAAATTTCGACCTGCTACAAAGATGATGCTGACAGAGGCTAAAGATGGTCAAATTTTAAAAATCTAAAAAAGACCCAGTTCGGGAAATCAAATTTCCCATTTTCATTAAAAATATTAGCTTTCCATGAGGTGTTTTGGTTTTTCAACCAGACCCAAATCCAAAAGATAGGTAGTTATTTTTTAGTTAGTTTATCATTTTTCAAAATATTTTGTAATAAGGGTGTGTCTTTTCACCCTAAAGTGGTGTGAAAGCCACTCAAACATGTATATATACATAGTGTAAAATGTAAAGAGGGAAGAGAATACAAGATATATTTTCATAAAATAGAATTTGATGACAACTACAATATGAACTCTAATGTACTATTTTTTCAATATTAATAAAGATAAGTGCTCTTCTTTTTTATTTGTGGTTATAAGTTATATGTTTTCAATTAGTCTTTCAGATACTCTATTTTATTAGGGTATTCTACTATGTTCTATTCCCTTATTTTTATCATTCAAAGTTGATTTATGAAATTTGAATAGCAATTGTATGATCTGTGAACCTACCGTTGTTCATGTCGGCCTCTTAATTTGGGTTAAAATCGATAGGATTAGTTGCATGAATTGTTTTGAATTGTGGATCAAGTGGAAGCCTGTAGGATGATGTTCTCACTTTACAGGAGTGAGTTACCTTAAAACCACCTCTAATTGTACGTAGGATTGAAAGTTTTATGACTCTATAGCCCAAGTATTTAGAAGGCACTGATCTAACTATTATTTGGAAATTGTCATTTGGTTCATACATTTGTAGTTTATAGATCATTAAATTATTATTTCAAAAGCATTACTTTTAATTATTTAGCATAATCCATTTAGTCAAGTATTATAGAATAGAGATTTTTAGGAGATTAGTTTCTTTCGTCAAAGGATCATTCACCACCTTTGGAGGAACTTTGTTTGTTATGTATGCAATTGTACAACATAGAGAATTAAATAGTTCAAAGTGAAATTAGGCCTAGCAGCCTTGGCTAGATTAAGCCAGAATTGCAGAGGTATAAGTGTGTATCTGTTAATTGGCCAAAAGTGAATCTATCATTTTTGGGCACCAACAAATTGGTGACTCTACTAGGGAGAGTTTCTCACAATATAAATTGTGAAGCTACCTAGAATTTTAGATTTTCTAGATCAGAATCAGAAAGTAGTTATATTATTTTGTTTGGAAGCACACTCTACTGGAAGAAAGAAACTAGAAGCAAGACATTCCTCAAATGAGGTGGCAACTCTATTTAACAAAACATTTTAGTTAGTGACTCTACTGAGGGAGAATACCTAGAAGGAGATAAGTAAAGTTTTCCTATTTAAAGAGGTGGCGACTTTATTGAAAAGAACCTAATGTATAAAGAAAAAAGTTACTACAAATTTAAATATTCAGTATGTACCAAAATACATACTCACATAAAGTATCAAACTTTTGTGACCCAAGACCAAAATTTATTATTGAAATATATAGACCATTGAGTTTTGATAACATCATTGGTGGTCAGAAAGATTTTTCTCTTAAAATAAAGAAAAATGTTCCAAAATTTTGTGGAGATGGATCAGAATCACCAACGGAGCATTTGCAGGCATTTTGTAAATTTATTCTATATTATCATATCTATGCAGAAGATGTGATTATGAAACTATTTGTAAGATCATTGACAAATCATGTAGGTTTACTTTTTAGTATGACACCTGAACAAAGTATATCATCATGGAGAGAGTTTGAGAAATGGTTTCTTGATATGTTTCATGATGCAAGTGAAGATGATATGCATTATGAATAGGATAAGATTCAGGATCACAATATGGAAGAGGACTCTTATATGTCTCCACTTGATACATTTGTTGTCTTGGAGAGATTTGAAGGGGAGTCTTCTGCACATTTTCTGATAAGAACGGTGGACATTCTTCGAGAATACCTTCAAATATTATGCCTTCACAAAAAGAAATCATGAGAAAGGTCAAAAAATTTGGAATTACATCAAATGATCCTTCTGTAAAGCTCCTTGTGCATATATTAGAAGAAGATGATGAAGATAGAAAAAGGGAGGCTAGTGCTCAGATTGAACAAGGCCTTGTGCTTGATGATTATCTTGGTGAGGAAGATGAATGCACTAGAGTCATATAGAAGATAAAGAAGCATACATTCATGAGAACCATAATAATACTTGTGATGACATGGAGGATAAAAAATCAGATTAGATTGAAGAAGAATTTGTCCATGATGAGATGTGTATGGAAACATGTATCAATGACCATGATGATGAGGAACTAAAACCTTCTCAGTACAAGAAAGATTTCATCTTTATTAGACATAGAATACTGAAGACACACTGAGAAGAATGGTCCAATTTTTTTCTCAATCCACCATGGTAAGGAGGTAGACGAATCAGCCCATATTCAAGAGAAATCAAATTGTGGAGATGAAATAGAACTGCATGAACAGGAGGAAGTTTCAAGAGATAATGTCAATGAAGATGTTAGTCTTGTTGATGAAAAACTTGATGATCCAAATAAAAATTATCATGAATGTAT
This sequence comes from Chamaecyparis obtusa, assembly GCA_027943335.1. Taxonomy (NCBI): domain Eukaryota; kingdom Viridiplantae; phylum Streptophyta; class Pinopsida; order Cupressales; family Cupressaceae; genus Chamaecyparis; species Chamaecyparis obtusa. Next base: position 722,002 of record BSBK01002553.1, on the reverse strand, counting down.
GCCCGAATTCTCTATGTTCCTAAATTTGTTGTTTGAAGAGGAAGTAGATGAAGATATGTCTGATTTCTCTATTTTATCAAATTCATTGTTTGAAGAGGATCCTTTATGCAATGGACTCCATTGACATCATAATGAAGATAACAGTCCTAATTTTAAAGTTGATGAAACTCATGAAGTGAATTTAGAGGGTGAGATATCTTTTAGTTCATCCTTTGAGCCGGAGGTACACCAAATATGTAAAGATGAGATGGAATCAGCTAAGCATGATGGGGGAAATATATTAAAGGATAGTTTTGAAGATTGCTCAAATATTTCACCTGACCATAGTCATAGTATATGTGAAGAGGTGTCTCCTCGACATGAACCATCTTTAAAACCATTATATGAACAAGTGTTACACCATAGGCCTGAAGAAATGATTGGATTAGACAAACATAATCTGCATTCTAAATGTGGAGACATAGAAAATTGTATACAAAAGAACTATCAAGCAAAGAAGATTTATTCTAATGCTTATATGACTGGTCACATGCATGACCATAGGGAGCTTCCGTTTGGCAAGGAACAAAGTGCATCTGATGATTTCTCAAAGGAAAAACAAAAAGAGAATACCAAAAGATACATTGATAAAGCAACAAGTATTGTTCACAAAAATGGTGGCATTGTATTTAGGAAATCCAAAGTGTTACATGATCAGAATCAGGTGTTTGGTAGAGGAAAATGTTGATTCCATGTTTTGGTGGTTTGGGGCCACCGAATGAGATTTGATTTGATTATTGAAATATGCAGTGACTCTATAGCCTAATGGACTTCCCACTTGGTTTTCTTCTCTAGAGATAGTTATAATCTTGCTATGCTCACATGGAGCATACATCCCTAGAAAGAGCCTATTGGAGCTCTAAATTTTGGGCAAAATTTGGAGTCCTATATAGTGATAAAACCCTTAAAAATGGCCTCTTAATTTCCATTACAAATAGTTAATGATGGAATACATGAAATGGGATAAAAAAATTACATTAATTTTCAATTCAAAATTGAGAGATTAAGAAAGGAAGCTCTATGACAGGAACAATCAAAATTCTGTGATCAAAGCCTTCAAAAAATACTAAAATTTTGACCTACTGCAAAGATGATGCCGACAGAGGCTGAAGATGGTCAAATTTTAAAAATCTAAAAAAGACCCATTTTGGGAAATCAAATTTCCTATTTCCATTAAAAATCTTAGCTTTCCACAAGGTGTTTTGGTTTTTCAACCAGACCCAAATCCGAAAGATAGGTAGTTATTTTTTAGTTAGTTTAACATTTTTCAAAATATTTTGTAATAAGGGTGTGTCTTTTCACCCTAAAGAAGTGTGAAAGCCACTCAAACATGTATATATACATAATGTAAAATGTAAAGAGGGAAGAGAATACAAGATATATTTTCATAGAATAGAATTTGACCACAACTGCAATATGAACTCTAATGTACTATTTTTTCAACATTAATAAAGATAAGTGCTCTTCTTTTTTATTTGTGGTTATAAGTTATATGTTTTCAATTAGTCTTTCAGCTACTCTATTTTATTAGGGTATACTACTATGTTCTATTCCCTGATTTTTATCATTCAAAGTTGATTTATGCAATTCAAATAACAATTGTATGGTTTGTGAACCTACCGTTGTTCCTATCAACCTCTTAATTTGGGTTAAAATTGATAGGATTAGTTGCATGAATTGTTTTGAATTGTGGATCAAGCGGAAGCCTATAGGATGATGGTCTCACTTTACAGGAGTGAGTTACCTTAAAACCATCTCTAATTGTACATAGGATTGAAAGTTTTATGACTCTATAGCCCAAGTATTTAGAAAGCACTGATCTAACTATTATTTGGAAATTGTCATTTGGTTCATACATTTGTAGTTTATAGATCATTAAATCATTATTTCAAAAGCATTAATTTTAATTATTTAGTATAATCCATTTAGTCAAGTATTATAGAATAGAGATTTTTAGGAGATTAGTTTCTTTCCTCAAAGGATCATTCACCACCTTTGGAGGAAATTTTTTTGTTATGTACGTAGTTGTGTGACATAGAGAATTAAATAGTTAAAATTGAAATTAGGCCTACTAGCCTTTGCTAGATTAAGGCAGAATTACAGAGGTCTAAGTGTGTACTTGTCAGTTGGCCAAAAGTGAATCCATCATTTTTGGGCACCAATAGGTTGTTCCAGTGATGGTAGATGCGAGTAAACTGAGATTCTTTGTGAAAACCTCTGACAGATGCCTGGTAGTTTGGAGATATCCTCTATTGGAGGGTACATCTAGACCACATTTCGGACACTGATGTGATATGGAGACCCTACTGCTAGATGATAGAGTGGCCTGATACACAATTCTAGATGAGATATTCATGTTGGCAAGTTGTCTATACTGAAGTATATGACTAGATATAGTGTTGTCATTATGGAAACAAAGTCATATAGCAGTCTACAGTCAACGCACTAAGTGTAAAGATTATAAATTAGTTAAGTGTTGAAGACTGGATAGCATACAGAGTTCCTACAGCTCAGAGCACCTGCGCCCATGCATATGGATGAATTATGGTATGCACCCTAGAAGTTAAGGTTGTTAGACTATACTTATGCTTAGTCTAAGAGCGCATAAGTAGATATGAAAAGATGTGAAAGTTACAGTTAGTTGAAGTTGCACAGCCAGTGTGTGCCAGTAGAGAATAGAGCATACAGCCGATAGTGACTATTTTGGTTTGCGATTGTAAATTAATGTTGTAGAGGCTATGTGCCAATTGTATTGAGGTTTCTGACATATGTACATGTACAATTGTAAGCACGCTTAAGATAATTCATTTGGAAGCATTATTTGTAATTAGTTATAGGGCTGACCTATTTGTATATTTGATATAAGTGCATAAATATAAGGTGCGCCCATTGTAGTTAGTATGGAAGTCAAGAAAGTTGTAATAGAGTTGTGAGAAGCAAAGCAGAGGTATGTGAAGAGAGAATATGATGTATTAGAGCTTTGCAAGAGGTCAAAGCATCAGTGCACCAAAGGAACTGATCTGACAAGCAGTGTCACAACAACAGTTCACCAGCAAATATAGTGTGTATCTGATCTCTGAAGGTTGTAGCCTTCATCATTTGAGAAGTGAGCTCTTGGATAGTGAGTCTACTCCCCTAGTAGGGATCATTATAAAAGACTCCTAATAGGGTCTGACCCTTAACCAGGTCTACTATACTAAAAGCATTGTAAAGCTACTCCTAATAGGGTAAAGGATCTTTTAACAAGGATCACAAAACACTAGCACATAATATTAGTGGGTATCAAGTCCCACTGGGGTTTTTACCTATTTGGGTTTCCCCATAACCATATTGGTGTCATGTGTTGATTTCATATTTCATTTTTATGTGAATGTTTAATTCAGTATTCAAATTAAAGTGAAAATTTAAAATACAGTGAACATTGAGTCACCCCCCTGCTCTCAGTGTTCCCATTCCTAACAATTGGTATCAAAGCTCTGGTCCTCAGCAAAGAAGTTTAACCACTTGAGGAGATCATGGACAAAGAAGATTTGAAGAAGAATCTTGAAGTAGCTCTTGAAGACTTGGACAACTCAGAAAGAGAAATTGAAAAACTAAAAGAAAAATTCAGTGGTGCTCAATTAGTTATCAAGAAACTAAGAAATGATTTGAAGGGATGCTCTAATAGTGATCTTGAAGAAAAAGTCAAGAAGTTGAATGAAGAAAATGCATCCTTAGTGAGTCAGCTTGAAGAACTTGATGACAAAATGATGAACAATCAAGATGTCTACAATGAACAAGTAAAGGAGAACCTTCAACTCAATAAAGAGTTAAGGGAGGCTAACTTAGAAATCTTGGAGCTAAAGAATATCAAAGAATGCTTGGAATCTAAATTAAAGAAGTCAAAGGATCATATTGACAAATTATACACCAGTGTTGAATTGGTAGAATCACAGTTGTATGCAAGAAGAATCAAATGAGACACTAGCTGTATTGGGTATAATGAAGCACATAATCAGATTGATAGTATGTGAGCAAGAAAGGATTCACAAAAGAACTCTACTGATGATGAGAAGACTGAAGATCAAATCAAAGATAATGGTGGTCCTCCTAGGAATGAGCGCAAGCTAGTAGAATGCACCTATATTGCATGTAACAAGCATGGATAGATTGCAAAGAACTGTACAGAGGTAAAACCCTTTAATGGATATTATTATACATGTAATAGATTTGGTCATAGAGAAATAAATTGCAAGACTAGTAAGAAGAGAAGGATTTAGCATGATCAAAGAAATTAAAATCAAAACAATGCAAGAAGTTCTCAAAATGTTACATGTCAGATATGTAACTATAATGGTCATACAACAAAACAATGTAGAATGGTGACTCATGTCAATGTGCCGAGGAATAATAGACCTCCAGTGATTTTCTCAAACCTATAACAAGGTTGGACATATCTCAAATTTTTGTAGATCAAGGACGCAAGGTCGAGAAAGCCCTAAAAAAGATGAAGAACCAGTTTTGGATCCTGAAGCAGAAGTCAAGTTTGTGAAGGCATCAGAAGATGCGAGCATGATTTGGTCAGATGGAAATAAATAAAATGTTGATGGTAATGTATTGGATGCATCCCCAGTTGACACACCCTCTACATCTGCATGAATGGCCCTCAAGGTCATAGGAGGAGCTAATTTAGCTCTAGACCCCTGCGTGGCTGGTATACTCATCCTCAGAGTATGCACTTTTGGACTTAAGCTTTTGGAGTATATAGAAACTTGTGTGCAAGAGCACACATGCTGATTGTTAATGGAACTCAAGTTTGAAAATTTGAAGTGACAGCCTGGTTTACGCAAGTTGCATTAATGGTGAATTTCTTACTTTAAGTACACAGAAAGTTGTTTGTTCACTCATTGCATTCATATTCAGAGCGATTGGAGAGTATATTGAGCCTTGGAAGTTGTTGTGAAGAGTTGGAGATTAAGTTATTAATGATTACAATACATTTGATTGACTGCAAGAAACCCTAACTCGTTGCGCCAGTTCGGAAGCCATCAGAACATCTCAGAGATCCTTTGGAAAGAGAATATCAAGTAAGTCATGGCCACTCCTATTGTTTTTTATGTTGTTGAGAAGAAGCGATATGTTTTCAAAAGGCACCCATTTAAATCAACCCTAGATGATTTAGAGGGAGCATTTTCTCGCATGCTGATGGGCATCATGCATGTAGAAGACATAAGGGCTTACATTTATTGTAAGAAGGAACCTATTGGAATGGATAGATTAAGGGCGCACATGGACACAATGTTGAAACCATACAAAACATTCATCGATGAATACACCAAATGGAACGATCACCCCATTGTTGAATATGCCATGACATATGAGTTCTCTAAGGAAGAATGGATAAAGATATTATTGAGTAGAATCCATGATTATTTTTTTGGGATTGGAGATGTACCAATAAGAATTGAAGGAGACTTGATTCATGATATAATAGGCCTATCTAAGATAGGCATCATCCTTCTAATGGGTAAGGATGTTAGGAAAATGGTGGAGCAAGTGTGTAAATCCATAAATGATAAGTGTGGCATTAAGTTAATGTCAATGATACTTGGTTATAGGTTTCATCATACTAGTAGGGTGAATAGTGTGTCTGTAGGCACTATTCTAGTAGCCATCTGTCTTGTGCAAGAAGATGGAGAGTTCAACTTGTGAGATCTTGAGCGCACAGTTGATAGACAACATCAAGGCTATCAAACATGACAAGACTAAGGTATTTAGGTTTGGGTCCCTTATCATCTATATGTACCTTCATATAGTTGGTAAAGTGTGAGACATGTATCTAGACAAGTCCATTCCTACCATGCCACAGATATCAAACAAAGCATGCACTGAAAGCACACTTAGAGATTTCATTACCTTGGAATTGAAGATCTTTAGAGCAAGGATGTAGATGAGGTACAACATTCCTGAAAGTATTATAGAGAAGTATAAAGATTCAATATGCTTCATGGTGGAGATTGATACTACTTGTATGGAAGCTATTGAGCCTAGAACTAAGTGGATTCATCCACTTGGCTATGAGGTTGAAGAACAAGTTCTTGAATCTTATGCACAGGTACTGCTATCAGCACCCAAAGATGATAATGAACCTAGGTGGGGAACCTATGAAGAAAAGACTATAGAATTTGATGCTACGCTGAATAGTGCTGCAACTAAAAGAAAGTTTGCAAAAGTTACATCAGAGATCTTGACAAGGCTAGGGAAGAGAAGATTTCCCTAGAATTGAAGAATGCAGTAGCAGAGGAAGAATAGGAAGATCCTAAGATGAAGAAGATTAAGGTTGAAAAAGATGATGACATTCCTTCAACACCCAAAGAATCTAGTGATCCTATTGCTCCTCTGAAGTATGAACCAATGATCAGAAGGAAGAAAGAAGTAAGCACTAGTCATCCATCCTTGCTAGCTACAAGGAGTAGGAGAAACATTTAAGCACCCCCTAAGGCAAGATTCAGACCAAGTCTCAAAACCTTGAGTGCAAGAATTATTGATGAGGGTAGAATTGATTAGGTAGGAAAGTTCTATGAGACTTACATTGAAATTGATAAGTCAAAAATTCATAATATGATTATCAAACATATGATCAAGTTCAAGAAAATAGTTCTTGAAATGCAGACCTCTACTCTTGAAAAAGTATGGAATATTTTAGAACACCTAAAAAGACAAGCAAATGAAGATGATATTAGAATAAGGGAAAAAGTGTTACAAGATACGATGCATGTATATTCTAAAGATGAAGAAGCACTAATATTGAATCTGGTGAAGCCGCACCTTAGAAAAAAATGAAAACTCTGCATATAATGAACAAGGACTATGATCTGACAATGAAGGAGATAGAAAAAGAATTTGAGAAAGTGTTGTTGGAACAACAGATCAAACCACCCATTACGACCATCACTCATGCACCCAGCAAGGAAGATAAAGTGGCTGAGCCCACTAATGTACCAATGACAAGTCCTCAGGACTCAGTGCCCATAACAAAAACTCAAACATAATTAGATCAGTCTATGCCCATATCAGAATCACCCAAAGATATCACAATTATCATAGATAAGGTGGAAATAGCCATGGTGGCTACTAATAAGGAGTTGGACAAGTTTGAGGAAGCATTTGTCACCACCGAGGAAGCATAAATCTTATGCAGCAATACCCCTCCCACTTAGCAAGAAGAAGTAATCATATAAAATATATCTGATGAGAAAGAAGAAGAAAAGAAAGGAGTAGAGGTAGAAAATAAAGATGAATCTTCTGTTGATTTTCTCAAGGTGAAGCAAGAGGTGATGGATAGCACTCCCATCACTCCCTCCTCAGCATTGTTGTGAAGTTTGACACTAGACACAAGCAGTTTGGACTCCTGGAAGGAAGAAGACCTGATTAAGTTCAACATCCTAGCTATGGAGAAGGCTAAGGAGAAGCAAGTAATGAGAAATCCCCTCTTGATGGAATCAATAAATATTTTGAATAGTTTTCTACTAGAAGATAAGAAGATGGTAAATGTACATTCATTTGATGATGTGAGCACAATCATCTCTTAGTTCAAAGTAAATTTCTCAAGCCTAGAAGAATCTGCGGCCATAGTGGCAAAGAAGAAGTACTTAAAAAGGAGACTAGATGAGCTGATGAGTAATTTTGCACTAGACTTGAACTCTCTTAAGTCTGGTCAAGCATCATTGAAGGATTTTGCAGATCAAGGAAGGAAAGTCATTGTAGAATCCATGGATCAGGATAAGTTCACTAATGCCCATCTTAAGAAGATCAAAGATGTAGAGGCAATGATTGAGAAGGTGAAGATTTCAGTGTTAGATACTTCCACTAATGTAAATATGTGTAACAATGTCTATCAAGTTTAGTTAGACTTAATTGAGAAGGCAGAGAAAGAAATGGAGAAGATAAGGTCTAGACAGACTCAGTTGAGGAATGCTCTTATGCCCTCACTAGACATTCTCAGTCAAAACATAAAGGAGATTGATGCAACCATGATAACCTATGATCAAGGTCTGAGCATAGAAGTGGAGAAGATGAAGATGCTTCAATATGCATTATGTGCCCATCTACAGATAGTCAATTCTTTGATAACCTTTTGGAAGAAGGAGATCTAGAAACTCAAGATTGCATATCCAGATGTTTTCCCTCAATAAGTATATGTAGATAAAGATTTTGATATACCTTTGTCATTAATGTCAAAGGGGGAGTTCTATAGAATATGAAGTATATAAGATGTATAAGGAAATATAAGAGCATGTATAAAATATATAGAAGACAAAAAATTTTTGTGTAAAGGATCAGTTAGAGACTTGGCCATATTCCTTTGTTGCCATCAATGATAAAGGGGGAGATTGTTGGCAAGTTGTCTATACTAAAGTATATGACTAGATATAGTGTTTTCATTATGGAAACAAAGTCATATAGCATTCTGGAGTCAACGCACTAAGTGTAAAGATAAGAAATTAGTTAAGTATTGAGGACTAGACAACATACAGAGTTCCTGCAGCTCAGAGCACCTGCGCCCATGCGTACGAATGAATTATGGTATGTGCCCTAGAATTTAAATTTTTTAGACTATACTTATGCTTAGTCTAAGAGAGCATAAGTAGATATGAAAAGATGTGAAAGTTACAGTCAGTTGAAGTTGCACAGCCAGTGTGTGCCAGCAGAGAATGGAGCATAGAGCTGATAGTGACTATTTTGGTTTGCGATTGTAAATTAATGTTGTAGAGGCTATGTGCCCATTGTATTTAGGTTTTCAACATATGTACATGTATAATTGTAAGAACTCTTAAGCCAATTCATTTGGAAGTGTTATTTTTAATTAGTTATAGGGCCGACCTATTTGCATATTTGATATAAGCACATAAATATAAGGTGTGCCCATTGTAATCGGTATGGAAGTCAAGAAAGTTGTAATAGAGTTGTGAGAAGTGGAGCAGAGGTATGTGAAGAGAGCATATGATGTATTAGATATTTTCAAGAGGTGAAAGCATTAGTTCTCCAAAGGAACTAATCTGACAAGCAGTGTCACAACAATAGTTCACCAGCAGATATAGTGTGTATCTGAACTCAGAAGGTTGTAGCCTTCATCATTTGAGAAGTGAGCTCTAGGATAGTGAGTCCACTCCCCTAATAGGGATCATTGTAAAATAATCCTAATAGGGTCTGACCCTTAACCAGGTCTACTGTACTAAAAGCATTGTAAAGCTACTCTTAACAGGGTAAAGGATCTTCTAACAAGGATCACAAAACACTAGTGCAGAATATTAGTGGGTATCAAGTCCCACTAGGGTTTTTACCTATTTGGGTTTCCCTGTAACCATATTGGTGTCATGTGTTGATTTCATTTTTCATGTTTATGTGAATGTTTAATTCAGTACTTAAGCATTTATAATTTAGTATTCAAATTAAAGTGAAAAGTTAAAATACAGTGAACACTAATTCACCCCCCCCCCTCTCAGTGTTCCCATTCCTAACAATTCACAATGGCAAAAGCTGTTAGAGGGTCATCAAAATCATATAGTGATGCCATACTATTATAATCGAGTGATCAGGTAGTTCAACTTATAGGGAGTCCCTAGAGCAGTACCTCGCTATACACACCCAATGATGTATTATTAGAGACCTGACATCATATGCCGACCATCGACAGCAAACATAGAGGAAAATGATGTAGATGAGATAGAGGATAGAGAGGTACCCTCAAATGTGACCTATTCAGGCATGAGCCGAGATTACATTAGGTACTAGAGTCTGTAGGAGACCTGCCCCATCTTCCCTAAGGATTATCCTACAGGTGATCTAGGTTTTTCAGAGAGGACACACCGGGATAGTGGTACAATAGAGGAGGATGAGGATGTTAGAGATGAGGAGCACATCTCCAAGGGAGATCCCATGGAGGAGGAGAGAGCAGAGGAGATGCCCCCAACTAGGGATACTAGTGCAAATGTACACATTTTTCACCCATCACCACTAAGATCATGACAGCCTCCATGCCCCCACACAAAGACACCATCGCTAAGGCCTAGACATAGTGAGTGTGGAGAGAGTAATCACTCCATGTCCCCACCATCTAGACATTTTAGTCACTTCCAAGAGGGAGAGCCAGGTATGAAATATGAGATTTGATTAAATAAGTAACTTGATTTGAAAGAGCATTAAATTGATAAATGTAATTCCATTCTACAACTAGCGTAGCAGAGTGGAGGAGCTTTGTATCCAAGATTCTAAAGGATACATGTATATCCTACCAACTACCACTGAGTGATCGATAATCCTCTCTTGGCTACAAAGATCACAACAGACATGCTGATATCTTTACATGTGTCCAACAAGAGCTTAGGTTGTGCAGAGAAAGGGAGGAGAAGCTAATAGCTAAGTTTCAGAGTGCCCGAGGATGTTCACATGGTATGAGCATATCCAAGAGCCACACACAAACACACAGATCTACCTTTTCCTATCATAGACTCGAGAGATCCAGGTGCCATCAGCCCTCAGAGTGTAGTGATAGATGTAGTGATAAATAGGTCCATTGGCCACATATGTATTAGAACTTGAAAAAATCTTTGATGAATGAAAAAATTTATCTACTAATTAGTTCTATGTTTGATTACTATGTTTTCACCAATATAAAACTTAATAGAATGAAATAAAGTACATAAATATACTCAATATGTAGTTTTACTAGAACTACATAACCTATAAAATAAACTTTATAAGGAATATATAAATGCACAAAATAAAAAAATAAAATTAAGGATAATAACATTTGAGATGCATAGTATTAATGGTTTCCTTAAAAGAAACACCATCCATATTAGCAAGTTTATAAGATCCCAAACCAAAGTCTTCAATAACAACAAAAGGTCCAAGCCAATTAGGGCTAAATTTTCCTTTTTCACCCAATAAAGCATTCACATTTCGTTGATTCTCCTAAAGGACTAAATCACCAACCACAAATGCTCATTCAATTACCTTATGGTTGTATTTCTTCTGAAGAGATTTATGATAGGCTTTTATGTGTTCTAATGCATGTATTCATTTTTCATCCAACATTTATAGCTCTTGTAAGCGTTGTTCATGAAAAGTATCCTTGTCAATTATCCCATGAAATGAAACATGTAGAATAGGTATTTCTAATTCTAGAGGCATAATAACATCAATAACATAGACAATATTGTAACAAGAAGTACCCGTGGCAATATGAACACTAGTCCTATAAGCCCATAAAGCATATCTAAGTTGAGTATGCCAATCTTTCACATGCTTACTAACTATTTTTCTCATAATTTGTTCAATGATTTTATTTGATGCTTCAACTTGTCCATTAGATTGAGGATAATAAAGAGTTGAAAATCTATGTTGAATTCGATATTTCTCCAAGAATTTCGTGACTTCTTTATTTTTAAAAGAGATACCATTATTTGAAACTATCGTCGAAGGAATACCAAATCTTGTTATTATATTATTAAGGATGAAATAAAAAATAACATCCTCCATTGTTGAATGAAGAGGGACAGCTTCGACCCAATTTGTGAAGTAATCTGTGTTGGTTGTCTTTTCTTTCTACTTGCAAGTTTACACTATGATTGACAAACTAATGTCATTGACTATATCACCACTCCAAATTCTACAAGGAAAGGAATCACCAAATATTATGCATTTACACCATTTACAAACTGATTTTGAAGATTTTATCATTTAAATGTGTGATTGATGATGATGAACTACTTCTAGAGAATGGATCAGTGCCTTAACCTAGGGCATAGAGTCACTCAATAACATATATCAACTAAAAATCCTAAATCAAATACTCTTGAACTCAAAATAAGTGTTTTTCCTATTATCCCTCTCACTCCCAAACCTAATCATCAAATTCCTATCCAATCATGAACTCACTGAAACTACCTTAAAGACTTTAATCCTAACTTTGTTAGGAACTCAAAGATAATTCCACAATATTCTTTGTCTACCATATGCTAACTCACCTTGTGACATTAACATATATGAGCCCAAGATCAAAACAAGAAGACAAACATAAATCTGATATTGGAATTCAAGTGTATTCTCATTAGAATCTACAGAATCTATACATTACCAAAACAACACAATGCTAGGAAACAAACCCAAAATCTAGGCTCTCCTTGTTCAGTCTTTTACATTGATTTTCAACATAACATCAACCTCCACAAAAATAAAAATTCTGCAATATATACCACTAGTCATCTTGGAATCTCCAAAGATCAGGATGCAACAAGCTACAGATGACTAAGGTAAGGGTTAGGGTTTTCACCCACCAAACCAACTGGATTCAATCAAAATTTATTTCATTGGAGAAAAACCAAACAACCTGGAGAAAATAGATCCTAGAATGATCTTCACTTATGATAATTATTTTGACTTGTGTACTGAAGATCATGAATTTACCAAGTTATCAGTGTGATCCTCTCACCTATAACATGCCTTGAGCAACACTTTCAGGGTACAAACCCTTTGCAAACATTATCAAACCTTCTAGACCACACAACATCAATTGATGAAATAATATCTACCGAATCCAGCCACTAAAGCATTAAAAACTAGTCCTTCTGTCGTTGGAAAACCTTTAAAAAAATTTAAATTCAGGTGGCAACGGTTAATCAACCAAATTTAAAATACAGCCATTGATTTTATTTCTTCCCGGCAGATTGGGTAGCTCTCATAAATCTCTGCAACCATCACAAGCCATTAAAAAGTCTTTTGCCACATCAGCACACTACAGCCAATGAGAAATGAGCATCTCAGCATGACGTAGCACATCAGACCCACTCATACAAGCCTTTAAATCAGATGGTGGTCGCATGATCACATGGCTTGGAAAGATTCCATGTGATCAAGTGACAACCGTAGATCCTCTATCATTCCTCTTGAGAGATTCGAGCCCACCGATACATCCTTTTCATTATCCATGTCGACCAATGAGAAACTACCATATGTGCATACCTGGCAGTGGACCCACTGAGAAATGTCATATCACCTGGAAGATCAAACGACTAGTCTTATGAGCGCATAGCCTAGAAAGATTCCATGCGAGCATAAGATAGCCGTTGATCTTCAATCTGTTGTTGATGCCATTAAATTGTGACCCCACCCTGCTGATTCTTCTGACATCGGCCCCACTCATGGTCTATCTGAACATCTAGAAGATTGGATGGCTGGCGCATGATCTTAAAAGCTCGAAAGATACCATGCACTCATGTGCTTGCTATAGGATTAGAAGATAACTGAAATTTTAGTCCCACCGTCACGTGATCTAGCGACTAAAGAAAAGATACAAGCCACTAGCAAGGTCACAGAATGCTTCAGGTCTAACTGCCAAGAATAAGAGATCTTGCGACAATAGCATTTGCCCAATCGCTGAACCAAAAGCCCAACCACCCAAGAACTTGGAGAACAAGCGACTGACTATATTCGCTAAATCACTGAATGATTTTTTAACCATTACTTTTTATTACGAGAATTAGCAACCACAGGGAAACATACTTTGACATTTCTTCATTCACCAAGTCGCTGACAGTTAACATGAAATTACCAGCAAACAAGTGAATAAGAAACAACACAGTCACCGAATTGCTGGAAGGTTTAAGAATAAGGAAATGCATGGTGTAATTTAGCAAAGGCTGGGAAAAAGACCACGTGCAGAAAGGAGACCTAAGTGACCCAAAAAAGTAACGAAGAATTAGAATAGGGCCAAGACAGACTAGGGTTTTTTACCTTTCTAACGACTAGAAATATGAATTTTGAACCTAGGTTTCAAGCCAGAGAGAAAAACATAGCCATGAAAATTTCTTACAAGTGCTAACAGTGGCTCTGTCTAGGGATGTATGCCTCTTGTAGGCATAGAAAGAATTTAGGATCTCTAGGTGAAATAGACCACCTACTAGATAAAATTGAATAGAGGAGAGCAAGGCAACACCCTACAAACTAACCAAAAGAAAACCAGACAAAAAGAAACACACTAGTATATACAGAATACACAACATATACAAACCTAAATATTGTTTATGGAAAGATAAAGACCTTCAATTGAAGTATTTTTTCAAGAACTATCCATGAACTGGCAATTCTTGAATATCACCATTTAATTCTTTGACAATATAGGAATCTTGTCCCCATTTTTCATGAATCTAATATGGCCCCAACCAGATTGGATCAAATTTTCCATGTTTCCCTTTATCTTCCAATTTAGCATTCCAGATTAATACCAAGTCATTTGGTTCAAACTTCCTTTCAACAACTCTCTTGTCATACAAATTCTTAACTTGTAACTGCAACCTAGCATTTCTTGAGGCTGATTCTCTTCTAGTTTCATCCAACCTGATGAGATCTTCAATTCTTAACTGCATTTCATCATCTATATCATCATCATACAATTGAACAAACTTATACATTTCCAATAAGTTGTTCTGAGGCATCCTTGCATGTATCCCATATACTAAATCAAATGGTGCACAACCAATTGCCTTTTTAATAGTTGCCCTATTAGCCCAGATAGCTAATGGTAACTTTGAATTTCATGCCCTTTTATTCTTATCAAGAATCCTCTTGAGGATTTTTATCAAACTCTTATTTGTTGATTCTGCCTATCCATTCCCTTGTGGATGACCTGGGTGAGGCGTATGACATCTGGATTCCTAGACCTTTGCAAAAATCTTTGTACTCAGTAGACTTGAAGCACATTGCATTATCACTAACAATCCTCTCAGGACAACCAAACCTTGTGACAATATTATTCAATAAAAAATTAGTGACCACCTTACTAGTTGCATTTCTCATAGGGATAGTCTCTACCCACTTAGTGAAATAATCAGTAGCAACTAATATCCAATAATGTCCCCCACTGGACTTGTTTGGGATTTCTCCTATAAAATCTATTCTCCATTGTTGGAATGGAGCCTGCACTTCAACTGGCCTTAAAAGTACATTTCCAAAAAAATTTAGCTTACCAGTGAATCTTTGACAAGCATCACACCTCCTTACCAGTTTCTCTACATCTTTGAAGATTGTGGGCCACTAGAATCCTACTCTCAAGACCTTTTGAGTAGTAGTTCTACCCATATAATGCCCTCCACAAACTCCCTCGTGCATTTCTTTTAACAACTTGTCAGCTTGATTTTCATCAACACATTTCAAAAGTATGCAATCTAAATTTTTTCTATATAACTTGCATTTTATAATCACATACTTGATGGCCTATCACTTTAATGTCCTCTTCTTATTATCATCCATTCCTTCAGGGAAACTCATTTTCCTTAAGTAAAAGATAATATCTTGATACCGAATGCAATCATCCATATCACAAGTATAATCAATCTCAGTCTGGTTTATCTGGTTTGCATCAAGATTGGATTGAGCCATCAATTTTGCCAATCCTTGTCCTCTGACCAATTTGGTAGCTTGGATTTCATTATTGAATTCTTGAATTCTATTTATCCATCTACATCTTCTCACAGACACCTCTTGTTGTGAGAAAATATCCTTGACTACAACACTTGGCACAAAAACAATCACAATTGCTCCCATCAGATAGCATCTAAAAGCCTTGACAACCTTCACTAGTGCAATGCTTGTTTCTCATTGATATCATATTTGAATTTAGTAGCCTGCAAAGATTTACTAAAGAATGCAATAGGTTTCTCATAACCTTCATTATTTTTCTGCATCAAAACTACAGCAATAGTATGGAAAGATGCAAAGGAAAATATATGCATTGGGATACTATAATCAGGTGCCTTGAGCATAGGTGCATCTTTAATAGCCTACTTGATATTATTGAAAGCTTCATCAAGCTCACCTTCCCATTTGATCTCAGATCCTTTCTTCAACATCTTGGATATAGGCCTAGTGACTTTAGCAAAATTTGTAACAAATCTTCTCAAGAAGTTCACCTGGCCAAAGAAAGATTGAATTCCTTTAACATTTTTTGGTTTAGGGATTTTATCAATGGCTGCCACCCTCTCAAGATCAATTCTAACTCCTTTCTTTCTAACTAGGTGGCCTAGCAACTTGCCTTCAGTCACACCAAATGCACACTTCCTTGGATTTAATGAAATGCCACATTCCAAAGCTTTCATAAATATCTTCTCCAAATGAAAGCAGTGATCCTCTTCTTTCTTGGAATATGCAGTTAAATCATCCTAATAAACAACAAGGAAATCATTTATAAAATCTGCAAAGGAAACACCCATTGCCTTCTGAAAAGTTGCACCAGCATTTGTGAGACCAAAAGGCATTCTCACATAAACATATGTACCCCAAGCTATCGTAAAAGCTGTCTTAAATTGTTCTGATTCTTTTACAATTACCTAATTATAACTAGAGAAACCATCCATCATAGACATTAATTCAGATCTGGTCACTCTTTGCAGAATAGCCTCCATATTAGGTAGACAATAGTTATCCTTCAATGAGCTGATGTTCAAATTTCTAAAATCCACACAAAGCTTAATGTCACCATTTTTCTTTCTAACAAGGACCAAATTTGAAACCCAAGAAGGTCTAATGGGCTTGATAATTCTAGCATCTCTTAGCTTCATTAATTATTCTTGCATTTTAGGTGCCAAAGTAGGATTTATAGGCCTTTGTTTTTGCCTAAAGGGTTTGGCATCTTCTTTTAAAGGAATAACATGTTGGAATAAGTCTTCTCTATAAACCTTCAGGTCATCATTGACCATGCAAAGACATGCCTGAATTTTCTTAGTAATTCAATTAATGACTTTTTTACTTGATGAGACATATCCTTACCAATGTACACCTTCTTAGGTGCTTCTCGTGTTCCAAGATTTATCTCTTCTAGATTCATTTGGTCTTCCCTTTTAGCACCTATCTGAACTTTATATTGATTATCAAATGCATTTTCTAGAACAATAAGTCCCTTGGGAACCTTGTTAGTTTTAAGTTGCAGGACCTCATTACCAAGGACAACTTCTTTTCCTTCTGCAGTCTCAACTAGGGCTGAACAATCTTCACAATGCATAAATCTCAGAATATCCTGGTCATCTTCAAAAACTTGCCAATTCTCAACATTATCTGGTATACTAGGCCTAGTCTAAATCTCAACCTTAGAGAGGCCTGCAAAAGTAATGTCATTGGGATTGATTGCTATATTGGCTAACAAATCAGCCATCTTATTATTACTTCTATCCTTCCACTCAATATTGAAGGCATCAAAACACTCAATCAAATCCCATACAACATTTCTGTACTATTTTAGCCTTTTGTTCTTGGAAGCATATACTAATCTTATTTGGGACACCACTAATTCAGAATCCCCAACAACCTTTATACATGTAATTCCATGCTTTTGTGCCAATTTTAGTCCTAACAACAATGCTTCATATTCTACTATATTATTGGTACAAAAGAAACTCAATGTGAAAGAGAATTTGTAGGTACTCCCACTAAGAGATATGAGTAAAATACCTACTCCTGCTCCATCTTTGTAGCTAGCACCATCAAAGTACATCACCCACAAATCACCCTTCATAGACCTAGAACCTATCTCTTTAGCAATACATGGAAATACAGGCTCCTTCTCAAGTACAGTGACCTTAGTTCTAAAAGCATTGACATCAGTATCTACAAAGCAGGTAACCTCATTATCAATATTCTTTTCAATCATATAAGTCACCCTTGGTTCTCTTTCAATCTTGATAAACTGATCATCAATCTTGAAAGTTGCAAAAGAAAGATCACACTGCAAACACCCACCCATGGCAGCGCTCCATGTCCTAGATAATAGCATATCATAATGGGGTGGAATGTCTACTACCAAAACACTCATGGTTAATTCTTTCTTTAGATAGGCTGCCAATCTGTATGGCATAGCATTTATAGTCCCAATGACTGATACTTCTCTCTGATCCATTGCACAACATCTGCCTTGATTTGTATCAACTTTGAGGCCTAACTTTTCCATAATTTTGAAAGGCATGATAGTATTGGAAGCACTTGAATCAATCATACAATTTCTTAATTTCATCCCATTCACAATGATACTCAAAAAGAATAGGTCTATGTTTTCAAGGCTAGCATTGACAAAATTATCCAAATATATAGGAGGTATGTGAGATACCAATCCTTGGACATCCACTTCTTTCAAAACTTTATCCTGAGGTTCATTGCATGCAACATCATTATCATGGACATTATCTACCCGTGCAAGAGCCCTATCCTTATGTTCAGGGATCCTCAACAATTCTAATAATGGAACCTTGATAGTTATCTAAGATAACACAGCCAACATGTCAACAGGGACAGAGGGAGGAAACTCAATCTATATTTCTTTAGTGTCCTTTTGTTTATCTGATATATAAGTTGTACTGGTGACTTTCATATTTTCATCTTTAACCATTGTGTTGACTAGCTTCTCTATTTCATTAGAAAAATTTTCAACTCCAACTCCCTTAGGCTCCCATTTCTTACCTTTTACATTCTTGAATCTTGCCATATGATCATTTTTTGACTTATTCTCACTAGGTTCTCTAGAGTTGGTGTTCTTCATAAACATTCCTGCAGCTCTCCCATTTGTATCCCTTGCCACCATGCCTCTAGTTTGCACTTGGGCTATCATTTCTATAGTAATTCTATCCATTTCTTCCTTTGAAGGTCTTCTCAAATTTACTATTTCTGAGGAGGAATTCATGTTACATATCTTTTCATCAATGTCATCATTATCAGAAAAAACCTCCTGATGGAAAAGTGCCCTATTGTGTCTTTTCAAACACACATCTGCTTCTTCATCAATATCAGAATCATCTTCATATCCTAAATATGAAGTTGCCATGTTGCATCCAATGTCATCATGATTTTCTTCTTGATCTAACTCCTCAGTTCTATCATCTTGATTTGCTGACATGGATTGTGCAACTACACAATGCTCTACAGAATGAGGGGACTAGCATGCTATGCACCATGGTGCATTCTCTATAAAATTTATAGAGGATTTTTGCAAAGGATCAAGGACAACTTTATCATTATTTCCTCTTGCAGTAGGGACAATAGGCTTGCCATCCCTCCACTGGGTGTTATAGGAGTAATTTTGCAATCTATTCTGCCTACTCAAATTATTGTTGAATTGAGGCTTTTCATTGGCAGGAGTATTATTATTCCTATTAGCAGGTGCTTTCAAGTCTTTCAATGCATTCAACACCTTATCCAACTTGTCTTCCTCTTGTTTCTTATTTCCAACATTTCTTTCATTATCCTTTTTGTATTTTTTATCCCCAAACAACTTTGGATCATCTCTCTTTCCACCCAATTTTCCTGATATTTTCATATTGTTTTCAATATTGACAACAATCCTAAAAGCATCTCTAGGAGTTCTTGGTTCCCTATCTCTCAACAAGTATCCTATCTTTCCATCAAAGGCATTAAGTATGTGGTCAAACAAACATTATTATCTAGCCTCATGACTTGAAATAGCTTATGCATACCCTTATAAAATCTCATATTGAATTCAGTTGCGGACTCATTCTAATTTTTCCTTATAGTGTTGAACTCATTCAACATGAAACTAGCATTAGGCCTATCACCTTATTGTTCCTTAAAACGCTTCTCAAAAGAATCCCAAGTGTCAATACATCAGTCAGGGAGTCTCTTAAACCAATCTCTAGCATCCTCCACCAAAGATTGAACAAATAATTTCATGACTACATCCTCATGTTCTATCTCATAATCATTTAGCATATCACAAATAACCTAAGATGTTCCTCACAACTAATGGCATTGTTACCAGAAAATTAGGTACCTTATCTCTTATATCAGTTGGAAAAACATTTGGGTAGCTAGGTATTCCCTCAAAACTAATTTGCCTATAGCCTTCTAGTTGTATAGGTCTTCTTTGAAAACTTGAACTAGTGTTCAACTTACGGTCAATGTTCACATTTACATTCCCATCTATTTGTGCATTTGACTATTGTTTAGGATCAACATTAATCTTGGCAGATGAAGATGGAAGTGGATTACTAGTAGTAACATTACTAAGTGAAACAACATTAGAAGTTGTTGATGGCATACCTAGTTCATCAATAGTGGATGGTACAAGAGTACTTGCAGATGAAGCCTTCAAGAACTGGATCTTTCTTCTTTTTTTTGCAATGGAGGCTTCAATTTCAGCCCTCTCTAATTCTCTTGCTAGTTCTTCATCTTCTTTTCTTCTTTCCATCTCTATATCCTTATTTGAAATGGGTGGTGGGACCTTTGGTATTGTCAATGGTTTGCTTGTTTGGTGTCCCACCATATTTTGCTTTCCTTTTTCACCAACAAAAACAATAGGCTTAATGATCTCATGCCCATCTATATCTTTAGGGAGGGAAGCATAAGTTTGAACCTATCTAACCATAGGGCCCTCTTTATCAAACTCATGGTCTTGCAGCAAGCATTCTTGCACACTTCTCAAAGCATCAAGATCACCAAAGACATCATGCTACAAAGTCTTAGGAGCAGAGGCAAGCATCTTGTTCCTCTCCTTCAACTCATTAATCTTTCTAAGAAGAGACTCTCTTTCTATCAGAGCATTCACTTTCTTAGCTTCTCTTTCCTTTTGTAACCTCTTATGTATGGCATCCTGCTCTACCAACTGTAACCTTAGTGCACTCAGGTCATTTGGGTCTATCATAATATCCTCAGAACTTGATGAAACATCCATATCAATGAGACTTTGATATGGAAAATGGACCTATCTTGGTCTCATGGGTTTCCTTCTGAACATATCCTCATCAGGATCTAAATTTTGTGCAAAACCCCTTTCTCTGGTTTGTACATCCTATCTGGTAGGTAATGAACCTTTATCTTGAAATACTGCCTCTGGGGTATCATAAAATTTGTCTTCAGAGCGACCACTATCTGATTTAGAACTTTTGTATTATGAATCTTCCTCATTAGAGGATGCATGTGGTGCTCTATTTCTAGTATTTCTTTGTTCTCTAATGGGAGCACTAGTAGAATCTCCATCTCTTCTGATCCAACTCTTCTTTTCCTATTTAGGTAACTATTCCAGAGTAACCTCCAGATTTTTCTTGACAAAGGACCTAGTATTCCTTCTTTTGTCCATCAACTGTAGTCTATAGCACTGGTTCTAATCCTTTTGAGTCACCACCCACCAAAGTGGGAAATCTCTGAAAATCTTAAAGACAACAACTGAATACACAGGAGAAACACAAAAGTCCACTAATAACTCCTATCTCTAGACTCTCCCCAGCAGAGTCACCATTTCGTTGATTGTCTTTTCTTTCTACTTGCAGGTTTACACTATGATTGAAAAACTAATGTCATTGACTCTATCACAACTCCAAAGTTTGCAAGGAAAAGGGCCAATTAACAAGGATCAATAAAGATCCTCCTACACTTTGAGCCTAGATGCTCAGGTGGGTGTACCCTTGATTCACTTCTTGAAAGGAATCACCAAATATTATGCATTTACACCATTTACAAACTGATTTTGAAGATTTTATCATTTAAATGTGTGATTGATGATGATGAACTACTTCTAGAGAATGGATCGGTGCCTTAACCTAGGGCACAGAGTCACTCAATAACATATATCAATTGAAAATCCTAAATCAAATACTCTTGAACTCAAAATAAGTGCTTTGCCTATTATCCCTCTCACTCCCAAACCTGATCATCAAATTCATATCCAATCATGAACTCACTGAAACTACCTTAAAGACTTTAATCCTAACTTTGTTAGGAACTCAAAGATAATTCCACAATATTCTTTGTCTACCATATGCTAACTCACTTTGTGACTTTAACATATATGAGCCCAAGATCAAAACAAGAAGACAAACATAAATCTGAGATTGGAATTCAAGTGTATTCTCATTAAAATCTATAGAATCTATACATTACCAAAACAACACAATGCTAGGAAACAAACCCAAAATCCAAGCTCTCCTTGTTCAGTCTTTTACATTGATTTTCAACATAACATCAACCCCCACAAAAATAAAACTTTTGCAATATATACCACTAGTCATCTTGGAATCCCCAAAGATCAGGATGCAACAAGCTACAGATGACTAAGGCAAGGGTTAGGGTTTTCACCCACCAAACCAACTGGATTCAATCAAAATTTATTTCATTGGAGGAAAACCAAGCAACCTAGAGAAAAAAGATCCTAGAATGATCTTCACTTATGATAATTCTTCTGACTTGTGTACTGAAGATCATGAATTTACCAAGTTATCAATCTGATCATTTCACCTATAACATGCCTCGATCAACTCTTTCATGGTACAAACCCTCTGCAAACATTATCAAACCTTCTGGACCACACAACATCAGTTGACGAAATCATATCTACCGAATCCAGCTACTAAAGCATTAAAAACCAGTCCTTCTATTGCTGAAAAACCTTTAAAAAATTTGAAATTTGGGTGGCAATGGTTAATCAACAAAATTTAAAACACAACCATTGATTTTATTTCTTCCTGGCAGATTGGGTGGCTCTCATAAATCTCTCTAGCCATCACAAGCTATTGAAAAGTCTTTTGCAACATCAACACCCTGCAACCAATGAGAAACAAGCATCTCAACATGATGTAGCATATCAAACCCACTCATACAAGCCTTTAAATCAAACGGTGGTCACATGATCACATGGCTTGGAAAGATTCCATGTGATCAAGAAACAGCCATAGATCCTTTTTCATTCCTCTTGTGAGATTTGGGCCCACTAATACATCCTTGTCATTATCCATGTTGACCAATGAGAAACTATCATATGTGCATACTTGGAAGTGGACCGACCGAGGAATGCCATATCACCTAGAAGATCAGATGACTAGTCTTATGAGCACATAGCTTGGAAAGATTCCATGTGAGCATAAGACAGCCATTGATCTTCAATCTATTGCTGATGCCATTAAAGTGTGACCCCACCCTACTGATTCTTCTAACATCAGCCCCACTCACAGTCTATCTAAACATCTGGAAGATCGGATGGCTAGCGCATGATCTTAAAAGCTCAAAAGATTCCATGTGCTCATGCACCTACCGTAGGATTAGAAGATAACTAAAATTTCAGGCTCACCATCATATGATCTAGCGACTAAAGAAAAGATACAAGTTGCTAGCAAAGTTGCAGAATGCTTCAGGTCTAACCTCCAGGAATAAGAGATTTTGCAATAATAGCATTTGCCCAATCGCTGAACCAAAAGCCCAACCGCCCGAGAACCTAGAGAACAAGTGACTGACTATATTCACTAAATCACTGAATGATTTTTTAACCATTACTTTTTATTACAAGAATCAATGACCATAAGGAAACATACTTTGACATTTCTTCATTCACCAAGTTGCTAAATGTTAACATGAAACTGCCAGGAAACAGGTGAATAAGAAACAACATAGTTGCCGAGTTGCTGGAAGGTTTAAGAATAAGGAAATGCATGGCACAATTTAGTGAAGGCTGGGAAAAAGACCATGTGCAGAAAGGAGACCTAAGTGACCCAAAAAAGTAACGAAGAATTAGAACAGGGCCAGGATAGACTAGGGTTTTTTACGTTTCTAATGACTAGAAATATGAATTTTGAACCTAGGGTTCAAGCGAGAGACAAAGAAAAAACCCTACAGGGACCAGAGAGAAAAACATAGCCATAAAAATTTCTTATAGGTGCTAACAATCTGTAGCAGTCCAAATGTAAGTATGTCCTTGAGAAGAAGCTGGTGAGATTTTTTCAATAAGATCAAAACCCCAAATACTAAAAGGCCATCGAGAAACTTGATTACAAAGCTCACGAGAAGGAGCATGAATCAAATTACTATGTTGTTAACATTGAGGACATTTATTAACAAACATGAAAGAATCTTGTTTCATTATTTGCCAATAATATCCCATTCTAAGCAATTTATTAACCAAGGATTTTCCACCAAAATGTCCCCCACAAGAACCAGAATGAGCTTCTTACAAAGCTACAGGGATTTTAGTTCTATTGAGACATCTTAATAATAATCCTTCATAAGAGGGTTTGTAAAGTGTATCTCCTAAAATGATGTAATGTACTACAAGCTTCCTTATACAATTATGCATGTTCCTTGTTGCTGATTCAGGAAAAGTACTATCTTTCTAGAAATGAAAAATATGGGAATACCATTCATCTGAATGCAAATTGAAACAATCAGAGGTAATCTTTTTAGAAATTGTAGGGCTTTTATTATTTTATATAGTAAATTGAAAGTTTTCAGCATTATTCTCAAGACAAAACAAAGAAGTTGTGCTTTCCATGGCATCCGCATGTCGGTTATCTTTCCTAGGTAAGGTTTGAATCGTATAAGAGGAGAATTGTGAAAGCACATAAAGAGCTAAATCTCTATATTATGTCATTTTATCATTCTTAGTCTAATATGCTCCTTTAATTTGTTGAACAATCAGTTGTGAATCTCCATATATTTGCAAGTGTTTAATTTTAAGGGATGAAGCTTCTCGTATGCCAGCTATCAGAGCTTCATACTCCATAATGTTATTAGTACAAGGAAAGGTTAATTTGTATGATAAAGGGATGGGTTTTTTTGTAGGGGGGATCAAGATAATACCCACACCAGAACCTGTCTTACATTTAGACCCATCAAAATATAATTCCCAAATGTCATCTTGTTGAATAGCTAGAGTATTATCATCAGGGAATTCCATTGAAGTAGAACATGTATCTAGATGAGGACAGGGAGCTTTAGCTAAATAATTTGTTAAATCCTATCCCTTAATAGATTTATGAGAAATGAAATTAAGATCAAATTTTGTAAGTAACATCACCCATTTTGCCAAATGGCCAGAGAGATCAGTTTGTGAGAAAAGATGTTTCAAAGGATCAAACTTAACAATCACATTGACTTCAACATTTATAAGATAATGCCTAAGTTTCTGACATGCATTCACCCAAGACTCGAAAAACCTCTGGAAAAGGTCAAGGTTGAAACCCTTCATACCCTCAACATAGTTCTCAACCTGGCCATCTTTAATAATCTTTCACACCTCATCTTTTTTGTGGCCAGCTCAATTTGATTTAAATCCCCACCCATCCTTCTAGCAGAGAAGCCACAACTATTTAGAGCCCCCAAAGCACGAAAATAAAAATCCATTACGTATTTCTCAAGCCCCAAGGAAATCACACAAACACAAAGCTTTTCAGCTCAGATAACCATAATATATAGAGAAATTTAAGCTAAAACCCAAAACACAAGCTCCAAAAGGAATTAACTTATTTTTTAAAAATAAAATTTCATTTAGATTTTATATAAGTTTTAGTGCGTTTCTTAATTGAAAAGGTATTATTTTAGGTATAGTTTTATTTTAAATTAAGAAACAAAGTTAAATGAGAAGGTATTAGATGTTAAACGTAAAAGGATGAGATTTTAGGGGTTACTATGTGATAATTTTAATAATAATTTTTTAATTTATAAATAAATTGAAATACTAATTTAATATAAATTTGTATTTTTAAATGGAGAAATATATTTTAGAATTAAGAGAAGAATCTAGGATCTCTTATTATTATTTTTTAATTTTTAATAAAATAAATTTTAACTTAAACTAGATATATAAAATTTAAATAACATAAGAGTTAATGTTTATTATTATTAAAAAATATATCTATATCCTTTTTCTTTATGTTTTGAATTTAAAAGTGAAATTAAAATATTATGAAAGCTGTAAATTCAATGACAATTCTCATTTCATTTAGAGATAAGTTGGACACTAAATGCCTAAAGTAATTTGGCATCCCTCGGTACAATGATATCTTCATGAACTGAAGAGTATGTCTATTGCTTCATCTCAAATAAATACAATTATCTAAACTTTGATTAACACTCACTAGAAATGAATATATTAAATGACATAAAAGAGGAAAATCTTGATAAAATTATGTATATTGTAGACATCATGATATCTACAATAAAATGGATCATTTACTATGATCTAAAATGTTGATATAAATAAAATGCATACAGTTAAATCCAAAAAGCACTTTTCAAAAAAATTACATAATTGCATAAATTTATTGTGAAATAAATACAATCATCCAATATTTCGCTAACAATCAATAGAAAGGAAAAGATGAAGTGAAAGTATTATGTAGAAGGAAAGCTAAGGTTGTTTTATGGTCCCCTCCATTCATGATATTTCGGTGTTATTCTTTGAAGGTCATTAAGGGGCCATAAAATTGCAGACCCATCAGTATCCTCAAGAAAGTCAGGTCATATAGTTGAATAAGAGTAAGGTGTAACACCTTCAGGGTCTCTAAAAAAGCATAGGATCATTGGGGCCATCAAGAATTAAAGAACCAATTCATGCCGAATAGATGAAATCATCCAATATTAAATAAAGTCACTAGGAAGGAATAGATGCCCAAAATAACTAAACACTCTTTTGTTAGGAATAGTCCCAAGAGATAACTAAGAGGGGGGGAGGAGGGGGGGTGAATCAGTTATCTACAAGATTCAATTCTTTATCTAATTAAGTATACTTAAACATAAAGCATAAACACAATGAAAGATCACATGAACACAACACCAATATTTTGGTTACGGGGAAACCCAAATAGGTGAAAACCCTAGTGGGAATTGACACCCACTAATATTCTGTACTAGTGTATTATGATCCTTGTTAGAAGATCCTTAACCCTATTAGGAGTTTCTTTAAAATATATTAAGTATAGGAGACCTGGTCAAGGGTCAGACCTTGTTAGGAGTCTTTTACAATTTTCCCTATTAGGGGAGAGGATGCACTGTCCAAGAGGTCACTGCTCAAAGGGGTGAAGGCTACAACCTTCTGAATAATAGACACACACTATATCTAGGTCTTGGTGAACTGTGATTTGACCTACTATCTGGATCAGTTCCAATGTATAGCACAACTACTTTACTTGGTCACATAGACCTTCCTCTAATGGTTCAACACTTCACACACTCTACTCTGCTCTTCTTAATCAACCATGAACCACACTCCAGCAATCACAAATGATTGCCTATAAATATCTTCCCTCTAAATGATATGATCAAGTCAGCCTATTAGAACCACCTTGAAATCATATTAGAGAAACCAAAACAAACTTAGATAAAAATTATGTCGGCTCTACTATGCACGCAACACATTCTGGGACCTGTTGAATAAGATAATTGTAGACATAGGCTACACACTGTCGGCTCTACCAAAACAACTAGATCTTTCTCCTCAAGCTAAATTACTTCATGCGCTCTTAAAAAACATCAATAACTCTCCTCTAAGCTAAAATCCAAGGGCACAACCCCAAATATAGACACAACTCCGAAACCAATAAAATCTATGTCGGCTCTTCTGAATAAACATAGGAAATTGCTACTAGTGAATAGCGACTACATAACTTCACTTCTACTAAATATAAAACTATGTGTCCATGATTGAAAAATCACTAACATGTCTTCAATAGATATCCAAGTGCACAAGGCTCCATGACAACTATACGAACAACCATACACAGAACACTACATGTTACTCTATCAAGAACACTACCGACACAAGCTGTTATATAACTGTCTGTACTAATAGTTAACCTCTGTACCCATGATATCATGCTAATATCATGTCCATGCTATACATACTAAAATCTTACTGCATAAGACTTCTATGCATGCTACTTTCCATATGTTGTCATCAATGACAAACATACATTCAGTACTAGCCTGTTGGCAAATCTCCAACATCTTCACCATCTTAAAATTAAACACTCTTTTACAAAAATTGTAGAGTGACATCACTAGATGCCCAAAGTAGTGGCACCTCCTGTTAAATGATAATAATCTCTGACAAATTCATGACATATAAGCTTATAAGCTCTCCTAGTGACAACCGAAAGGAAAAGATGAGTTGAATTGAATCTCTGCATTCACGATTAGATTAAGAGTTGGTGAGAAAAAGAAAACAATGACATGAAGATGGACATCTTGACAGACTTTTAGTAAAGATAAAATTTCCTATGGTTTGGAAAATTTCTAGTAAAAATATTGTAGGGGATGTTTTATCCTCTAAAATTCATAATATGTAATAAATAAAAACAACTCTTAATCAATATTTCAAGAACTTTATTAATTTTGGTAAATTTAATTTTATTCTCTTGAGACTATTTTGGGATGAGTATTACCTACACAATAGTGCTCTAATGGGGGAAATTGACCCACGTACTGATGCCTTTGAACTCAAATGGTGAGATAATAATTTCTTCTAGAGTAGAAGTGCATTATATTCAAGGAATAATGTCCATATATAGAGTAATAGACTATGTCAAAATTCATCTTCCACCAAAAGTGAAAAAGGATGGCTGATTTATCCTCCATACATAGTTTAAATGCTTCTTTACCATCCAACTAAAAGCATAGGAGTTGATCTAGAGGGCCCATAACACTGCAAAAACATTTAGTAGACACAATCATTACATTCAAGATCAACTCAATAATTGATAAGGAAAATATAGAATTGACGATGATGAAGAGGAACATCATTGCATCAAAGAGTTGACCAAATTTCCTATTAAAACATGCATTCCAAGCAACCCTCGAATTTGAGTAACTCACCCAAATTTAGTAATTGGACAGAAGTAGTTGGACTACAAGTAGGTCACATCATGTGACCAAGTATTTTACAATCTCATAATATTGGATTACTAGATTGTAAAATTATCCCAGGTCACTTCTCAAATTACCCTAAGTGTCTGATGCAGGAGTATACTATGTGTAATGGAAATATTGCATCACCCAAATATATTTCTAGTTTAATTTCAATAAGAGCTATCTTGTGTAGAGTTGGTTTTTTCAAAAATTTACTATTTTTAGTAAGTTTTTCATTTGAGCTCAGAATTCTCTATTTTCTTTCCCAGGGATTCACTTTGGCTATACCAACCTGGTAGTAAAGTTTCATTGCAAGATCAAGTCTAGTTTTGAAGATATTGATTTTTTTTGGTAATCACATTATTTTATGAAATTTTAACCAAGAGGAATTGATCAACTAGATCAACAAATTAGAATAATATTTCTAGTATGAAGATATCAAAGATCCTAATGGGGTCAAGTTTGCAAAGGCCAGACTTAAGGGTTATACAAAAATCTGGTGGCAAGAGATTCAATTAGAATGAAATAGAAGAGGAAAGGAGAAAATCACAAGATGGGATTAGATGGTAGATAAATAGTGTAGACTAGGATTTGAGCGTGTACCTAAACCTGTTTTGAAGGCCAAAGACAAACAAACGTCATAGCATATTATCAAATCAAATTTAATGGTAAACAAACTAAAATCAAAGCCACCTCAGTTTAAGCCTAAAACGGATGCGCCCATGCACCGTTTGATATGCTTGGATATAAATGGATGTGGGTGTGCAAACTCAAGCACTTGGAGCATGCAAATAGGATGATTTGAGGATCAAGAAGACCCAAAATGACACAAAATAGGTATGAGGAACCTATTTTGCCTCAAAGGCCTCAAGAACACACAAATATGCAAAGCTAAAAGATGAACTAAGATTGATTAAACAAGAAATAAATCTATGTTAATCCAATTAAGCTAATTTAGATGTGATTTAAGCTTGAAAATGATCTAAAATGATGAGTTTATGCTTATGCTAGAATGAAAATGGCATTATAACTTTGCTATTGAGTTTGAGAGTTGAAAGATGAGAGATGATTGTTTGCTCAAAGAAGTGAGGCTATTTATAGGAAAAGGGAAGGTCTTGGGTTAAAAGGATGAGTCAGAGTTAGGGCTAAGGTTAGGGTTGAGTCAAGGACAAGTGTCAAAGGAGGATTGAGTTGAAAGTTTGAGGGCATGTGCACAATTTGGTAAATGTGCCCAAGGCCAAGAGGTGGCAAGGAAGGGATAAGAAGGTCTTAAATGCATAATGAATGCATGTAAGAAAGATAAGGAAGGCTTAAATGCATCCTTAAATGCATTTGCAAGAGGTGGCCAAGAGGTGGCCATCTTTGTTGACTAAGGAGGAGGTTAGCATAAATTTTGGTAAACCTTTTGCTAATGGAATGTGACAAGATTAGAAAGGGGATTAGGAGAAAGGGATGGGCAAGTGGCTTTTGGTGAGATTTAGATATTTATTAAAGGTAAATTTAATAAATATTAAATATCTAGGCTTAGGGTTTGAAGGGACTAGATTAGGGATTTGACCCATTTAGAGAAAGGTTTAGGACTTTCTAGAAGAGTTTAGTGCTCTTTAGAATTTTGGCCAACTTTGGGATAAAAAATAAATTAAAAATAAATTAATTTATTTTTGAAGTTTTTTGGTCAATTTATTAATTAAATAATTAATAAATTAGGGATAATGTCCAAATGACATTTTTAGGCTAGATTCCTTAATTAAAGATTTTTAATTAAGAGAGAGGGATTTAATGCCATAAAAATAAATTAATTAATTAAATAATTAATTAATTAATAAATGATGATGTCATCAAGGATTTTCAGAAAACAAAAATAATTTATTTTCTGAAGGATTTTTCGGTGTCTACAAATAGAAGTGAAAATTCACTCATGTTGATTATGAGCTTGATCTACTAAATAAAATACATGGGTTGAAGTAAGCAGGGAGATCTGCTCAAAAGTATACATAGGAGTTCTATCGAGTCCTCATCAAAATAGGCCATGCAGAAGTTGATAAAGAGAAAGTGTCTCGTTACCTTAATGGGTTGAGGATGAGAATTTAGGAGGATTTGAATTTGATATGAATGAAGAGTATTGAAGAGGCATACCAGTTTTCTCTAAGAGTAGATGAAAATTTGAACACGAAGTTTGAGAGCAGGGAAAGTAGAAGAGGTCGTGGTGGAAGATCTAGTGGATGATCTTATGGAGGTCAAAATGAAGATAAAAAAAGGAAGGATGAAGCTAGTAGCAGTAAAAATTAGAGTGGAAATAATTTCAATCAATTTCATGATTAGAGTAATAGAGATCAGAGAGGAAGAGGAATAGGACAAGGACCAAGAAGAGGGGGCTTTTGTGGAACATGTCTTCACTGTGGAGAAGAAGGTCATAGGGCATATGAATGTCCTCAATGCCAAGGAAGGACAAATAGGAGAACCAAATTCTAGGCTAGAGTTGCACATGTGGATGAAGATGCCAAATCATCAAATTATAAAGATGTTGAAAGAGGAAAAGTCCTAGTTAACAGAAGAGTCTTGCTGAGTGGTGAGAATGAACCTTAGAAAAGGATGAGTTTGTTTCATACTAGGTGCAAGTGTAAGGATAAGTGTTATGATGTGATTGTCGATAGTGGAAGAACTAATAATACAGTGTCAGAAGATATGGTCACAAAGTTAAAGCTCAAGAGGATGAAACACCCACGTCCATACCAGATTGCCTAGGTACAAGATGGCCAAAAGATCATGGTCAATGAATAGTGCCTAGTTAAGTTCAAGATTGGGGGATACCATGATGAGGTACTATGTGATAACATACCTATGGATGCATGGCATATATTGTTTGGTAGGCCATGGCAGTTTGACATGTGTGTTGTACATGATGATCATGAAAATACCTATTCCCTGATAAAGGATGGAGTGTGACATAAGTTAAATCCATTGAAGCACATAGAAGAAAAGATATGTAGTAATGCAAGAATAAGTTTTATTGATGGAAGAAAGTTCCTAGAGGGTATGAGGCATGAGCATATGTGTTTTTCATTAATTCCAAAAGATGGTAAAGAGGAAGTAGAAGATGTACTTGTAGAAGTTACTAATTTATTGAATGAGTTTCAAAATATTGTATCTAATAATGTGTCTGATAGATTACCACCTATAAGGAACATCAATCATCAGATGGACTTGATTCCAAGAGCCATTTTTCCAAATAAGGCACCACACAGAATGACACCTACAGAAAGTGAAGAGTTAAAAAAGCAAATAGAGAAGTTGTTGTAGAAGGGGTTGATTTGAGAGAGTCCGAGTTCGTGTGTAGTACTAGAAGTATTAGAACCAAAGAAAAATAGATAATGGAGGATGTGTAGATATTCTAGGGCTATCAACAACATCAAAATCAAGTACATATTTCCATTGCCATGGATCGATGATAGTAAGGCCTCATTGAGTAGAGTTGTGTATTTCATAAAGAAAGATCTGAAGATTGGATATCATTAGATTCAGATCAGAGGAGGAGATGAATTGAAAATTTCCTTCAAGATAGAGGAAGGGCTATATGAGTGGTTAGTCATGTCTTTTGCACTAACCAATGCACTAAGCACTTTCATGCAGCTTATGAATGAGGTTCTAAAACAATTTTTGGGTAAGTTTATCATTTTTTACCTAGATGATATTTTTATCTTTAGTAAGATGTATTGGAGGATCATATAATGTATGTACACTAGGGTGTTTGAGAAGTTAAGAGAAGGAGAATTACTGATTATATTGAAGAAGTGCAATTTTGTAAAGGAGGTGTATCTGGAATTTGTAGTTTTAGCAGGATGTCTAAAAATGGACCCAAAGAAAGTAAAGGCTATCCTCGAATGGCCTACTCAAAGGAGTGTTACTGAGGTAAGATATTTTAATGGTTTGGGTAGCTTTCACAAAAACATTATCAAGAGTTTTAGTAGTATTTTTGGGCCCTTGACTAAAACAATGAGAGGGGATAGGAAAGAGTTTAAGTGGACTATACGGGAAGATAAGAGTTTTAAACTGTTGAAACAAAAAGTTAAAGGAAAGCTTGTTTTGGCACTTCCAAATTTTAATAAGGTGTTTCAAGTAGACTGCGATACTCATAGTACTACAAAAGGAGTTGTCTTGAGCTAAGAGGGTAGACCTATTGCTTGTTTCAGTGAGAAGTTAAATGATGATAAGAGGAAATATTATGTTTATATGATCAAGAATTTAGACTATAGTTCAAGCATTGAAAAAGTGGAGACATGATCTCCTTCTTAAGGAGTTTGTTTTGTATACTCATCACCAAGCTTTGCAATATTTGAGAAGTTAAGGAAAGTTGAATCAAAGGCATTTGAAATGGGTTGAGTTTTTGTAGAGTTGCACATTTTTTTTGAAACACAAGAGTGGAAAGTCTAACAAGGTTGTAGATGTTGTAGATGCACTTAATAGGAGACAACCTTTGTTGATAGACAATGCAGATTGAAGTGGTAGGATTCAAGGAACTCAAGATTTTGTATCCAAAGGATCATGATTTTGGTGAGGCTTGGAAAGCTTGTACAGAACATGTTACTATATATAGAACAAAGTGGTTAGATTTCATCATCTAGGATAGTATGTTATTTAGAGGGAGTCAGTTTTGCATTCTACAAAGTTCTATGAGGGAGAATCTCATCAAGGAGAAGCATAGTGGAGGATTGGATAGACATTTTCATTGAGATAAAACCCTTGATTTGGTTAGTGAGAATTATTACTGGTCAGAGCTGCAGTAAGATGTCAAGAAGTTTTTATAGAGTTGTAGAGTATGTCAAATGGAAAAAAGAGAAAAGTAGAATACAAGGTTGTATCATCCATTTCTTCTACTAGAGAGGCCATGGGATGATATCAATATGGACTTTGTTCTTGGTTTACAAAAGAATCGGTGGGGGCATGATTCAATTTACATGTTGGTTGATAGATTTTTAAAGATGGCACATTTATTCATTGCAAGAAGAATAATGATGTTGTTAATGTGGAAAAAAAAAATTTCAAGGATGTGGTTAGATTACATGGTTTATGAAATAGCATAGTTTCATATCGAAACACTAAGTTTGTTGGATATTTTTAGCGCACATTGTGGAAGAAGTTAAAGATAGATTTGAAGTTCATCTCATCACATCATCCACAGACTGGTGGGAAAATAGAGGTGGTGAATAGGAGTTTGGGGAATTTTCTGAGATGTTTGGTTGGAGATAAGCCAATGGGATGGGATTCTATTTTACCATAGGAAAAATTTGCATATAATAATTATGTCAATAGGAGCACTAGTAAATCACCATTCCAAATTATATACGAAAGTAGTCCTAGAAATTCTTCTAAATTGAGGAAGTTAGACAAAGGATAGATAAGTAGTGCTAAAGTTGAAGATTTTTTAGAATATTTGAAGAACATCCATGAGGAGGTGAGGAAGCACATTACCAAGATGAATACACAATATAAGGCTAAGGTAGATGAGAAAAGGAACCATAAGGAATTTTAGGTTGGGGATGAAGTCATTGTTGGCAATTTGGTTGAGTTGATTGCATAGATGTTGTCATTATGGCAACATATGATCCACATGAAGATCACACAAGTCAAAGAGAAAGTATGACAGAGCGCATTGCATATTTGTCTAAGTGTGAGACAATATTTTTACCACTATACCTGGACATAGTTTTTGTTTGAGACATTGACTGGAGTGAGTTCAGTGCTTGCATACTTGAACATAGACACTATGGTGACTAATGCTAACCCATCTCAGAGTGCAAGTTAGTACGACATGTATGAAAGAAGTTATCATAGTTTTACCGAAGATAGTGTGAAGCCGACAGGATAGTATATGAAGGCAGAATTGGTAAAGAGTTAAGGGATTATTTTTTTTATCAAAATAATGTCTTAACAATATAAGGGATGACATATTAGATGTTTACTCTTGGTTAAAGCTATTGGTATATATGTAATTATAATTGTAAAGTGTAGAAGAAGTTGTAATTGTAATAAGAAGCAAGTATTTTATAGAAGTATGATGCGAAGTATATGAAGCATATGTAATAGCGATAGTGAAAGATCAGTGAAGAGATATTGATGCAAGGAGAATAAGGTTATGTACCTTGACCTATTTTGTAATCATTGTATATTATACATTACTTGTTTGGGTAGTGGGCTCAGTTGGTAATCACATTTTGTACTACCAACTCCTAACAGGGTTGAGGCTTCTAACAAGGCCTATAGTCCCTTAATCAGGACTAATACACTATATGTTTGTAATAGACTCCTAACAGGGTCAACATCCTTAATAGGATACTTTTGATTAGTGGATCTTTTTGGGTACCATCCCCACTAGGGTTTTCCCTTGGCTAGGGTTTCCTTGAGAACAAATCATGTGTTATGAGTTCTTTAGTTTTATTGCTATGCATGTTGTTTAGCTTCTCATGTTATGCATGTATAAAGATAATCTGCTATACCCATAATTGGGAAAAAGATGAATTTTTTAGAACACTGATTCACCCCCCCTCTCAGTATTCCCTATTTCTAACAATTGGTATCAGAGCTTAGTTACTCAGAAAAGAATCATTCAAGGAAAGCCTAGTAGCTTGAGTAAGATCTCTATGGATATGGATCAACTACAGAAGAATCTTGAAGAAGCTCTTGAATAGATTGATATGCTTACTAATGAAAGAGACACTCTGAAAGAAAAATATGATGATGCAAAGAACCTCATTGAGAAATTGAAAAACAAATTAGAAGATCTAAGATCTGAAAAGAAATCTAAAGTTCTTATTGAAGATTGTGATGACAATTTGGAAAAAGAAAATAAGATCCTTAAGCATGAATTGAAGATAGCAAATTTGAAGCTTAGTTTGAAAGATGGAAATGGCAAGAATGAAGAAAATCTGAAATCTGAGAATGAAATTCTAAAAACCAAAAATGAAGGACTGAAATCTAAACTTGGAAATGTAACATCTGAACTTGAGAAAGTCAATTTGCAGTATGCTAAACTTGAGAAATACAACAAGATTGTGAAAGGCAAATTGACTCAATCCAAGCAACAACTTGAAAGCCTATATTCAACTAGTAAGAAGATTGATACACAAGCATCTTTTCAGAAACCATTCTATGATAAGACTAGTCTTGGATTTAACACTCTCAAAGCAAATGATGAAAGCAAGGAACTAGATCTGAAAGTATCTGAAAGCTTAGATGAAAAGAAGTCTGATGAGATCAACAAATCTGAAGATACACCTAAAGAAGAAGAATCACCGAAGCAAGATGAATCATCCAAAGGTATGCAAAGAGAATTCAAAGGTAGATGTTTTTCTTTTAATACTATTGGTCATATGAAGAAAGATTGCATAGGTAAAAAATTTAAACCTCTTAATGGTTATTGTTATAACTGTCATGGACTTGGGACATAGAGCTATTGAATGTAGAAAACCTAAATTTGTTGAGAATAATAGTTATGGATAAGAAACCTACTGAAGATATGAACAATGTGGATAAGAAACCTACTAAAGATATGAACA
This sequence comes from Chamaecyparis obtusa, assembly GCA_027943335.1. NCBI lineage: Eukaryota > Viridiplantae > Streptophyta > Pinopsida > Cupressales > Cupressaceae > Chamaecyparis > Chamaecyparis obtusa. The sequence goes on along the minus strand of BSBK01002553.1, from coordinate 685,766 downwards.
GAAGAAATGGAGTAATATGTTATAGATGCAACAAGGTTGGACACATTGCTAAAAATTGTAGATCACAGATTAATCCACCTGGACCAAGATATGGAAGCAATGGAATTTTTTGTTAGATATGCAACAAGATTGGACATACAGCAAGGTTTTGCATAATGTACAATGGAGTTTTTCATCCTAACCCTAATCCTAGAAATCATGAAAGAAGAAATGGAGATGTAGGTAACAGACAAAAAGGTTGTTGTAGCAATACAAATGAAGTGAATTTTGTTAAAAGCACAGATCAAGGAGACATATTCAACATTGAAGGCAATCAGAAAGGTGAATTATCAAGTGGTAAGAATGAATCCTTACCTGACCTATCTCAAAGCACTTAATTTATGAAAATTACAGTAGATTAGGAACTTAGATTAGTGTAGAAGTAGATTTATGATGAATTAAGTCTTGCATAGTTAATGGAAGGTAGTTTATGACATTATAATGCTATGGTTAAGAGTGTAAAGAAAAATATTATGTTTTATGAGATTGCAAGAAGTTTTAAGTTTTGAAGGATAGCAGAAACAACTTTTTGGAAAGAAGCGGCAAAAGAATTGAGTGTGATGTCAGAACTAAGTGAGATTAAAGTAATAAAAGATTATGATCGGTGTTATTTGATCATCAAAGAGAACACAAGTGTTAAGGAGATCAAAGAGTAGTGATTGGAAGCTTTTTGCAATGATTTGGTGAAGGATTTGAGCGCTGAATCTATGCAAGCCCTAAAATCATGAATTTGAGGTATTTTACTTGACAGATCTATGAATTGGTAAAAGGAATTTGAAGTAATCATGGATATATCTTTAATTCACAATATTAGAGATAAAAATAGACCTAGAATGAAGAGGGAACTAGTTTAACCTCTGGAAGAGGACCCTAGGTTAGCCTTATCATCTATCCCAAATGGAGTTTTACATTTAGAGAATGTAAGAAGTTATCTAGGATGCAAGTTAGAAACCATCAGTGATAGTGATTTTACAAGTGAGTATGAGAAGATTTACAACTAGGACATGTCATTGAAACAAGGATATGAACATTTGAAAGACAATGAGATTGTTAAGTATGCATTATAGTATGAGTTTGATAATGAAGAATGCATTAAGGTAATCCTTAGCAAAATTCATAATGGGAAGTTTTGGCTAGAAGATAGAGTAATAGACATTACAGCTGATTTGATTCATGAAGTCACTGGACTATTTAAATCTGGAGCTATTCCTTTAAATGAGAAGAACATGAGAAAGATAGTCATTGATAACACTAATTCATCTTATAATGGCAGAGGAATTGTAATTAGTAAGGTTAAACAACTTGAAGTTAGATACTTATGCAAGATCCTAACAACAAAGTTTTGTGCAAATTCAAGAGAGGATGACATGGTAGTTGGAATGGTACACATAGCTTATTTGATGTGTGTTGACAAAGCCCCAATTGATATGTGTGAAATTCTAAGAGTTCAACTCTTTGAGAACTTGGAGAAGATTAAGAAGACAAAGTATGCACAATTTAGATTTTCATCTTTGATCACTTAAACATGTTTTTTCATCTTTTGAGGAGATTTCCTTACACCATAGGAAATGATTGGAATGATGGACTAAATACAATGGAAAGGATTAATGTAGTATATAGAAACCATGTTATTGATAGTGTTAATGAGAGTGCAGTACTAGTTATTAAGACATTTCAAAATATTATGTCTAGCAGATCAAGGATTCCACAGTCTCTTGTGGAGAAATACAAGAATGAAATATGTTTTAGGGTTGACACTGACTTTACATACATTAAAGCAGTTGAACCTAGAATTGAGTTCATAGACCCTCTTGGCTATGAAATATCCAAAATAGAGGTAGAAGAATATGTGAGCAAGCTACTTAAGTGTAAGGTTGACACTCAAAGTAACAGATTTGGAATTTTTGAAGAAAATTTCAACTTCACAAAGGCTATACTTGAGGAGAAATAGTTTAAGAAAAGAGTTGACAAAACTATTAAGAAAATATTGAAGGATACAGGATTGACAAAGAGAGAATTCTTAGTGGCAAAGCAGACAACATCAACAATTAGGGATATTGGATAGAAAGAGATTTTGTCTATACCTCCTTTATCATCTAGTGCAGCACCAGTCAAGGTGAAAGTAGAGGAACCTGAGAAGGAACAAGTAGCAAGCAAGCCTACTAGATCTACCTCCTCCAAACCAAGAAAAAGAGTGAAAGAAATTACTACTGGACCTAGTAAGAGGCAAAAAACTTTGGTGCCACCAGTACCTAGGAAAATTGCAAAACTTAAAGATGATGACACTTCTATGAAGAAGAAAGCATGGAAACCTAGAGTTGAGAGAGTAAATGAATAAATTATAAAAGATGGAGACTTTACTAAAATGAACAAATACTACAACCTTTATGACTATTCTGATAAATTGAATCTTGAAAATGTAGTGGTCAAGCATTTGATTCTGGCTAATAAAAGTTTTGACTCTATTCAGGGAAAGATACCTAATGACTTATTACAAAAACTTGCTAACAGGAAGATGAGAGCACAAGAAGAAGACAAATCTACCAGAGAGAATCTTGTGAAGAAACTATGTGATGTAAGAGATGATGAACATCTTAAACAAATTTTGAAGCCCCTTAGCACCCATTTAAGGACAAAAATGAGAACCATTCAGGTTATGGTAGGACAATATGAACAAGTGAATGCAAAGACTGAACAAGCAATAGTTAAAGTTATGGCAGAAATTGTTGGATAGACATTAGTTGCATTAGAGCAAGTAGTAGAAGCAGAACAAGAGGATATTCCCTCTCCACTAGCTATTAACATTGAGGAAGAATCTATGAATGTTGAAGGTACAAGGATCACCTTGGATACTAATGATAATGTATTCAAGAATCTAGAGAACATTGTTGACAATTCGGCTCTTGATGAACCAGATAGAACTACAGAAGCAGAGTAGACCCAATTTACTATTGAAGAACCTAAAGTATTAGAAGTACAAGCATTTGTACCCTCTAAAGATTAAATTAGTCTTACTCTTGAGACTGGAAAGAAGAAGCAAACTAGATCTTTGTTTGAGGTTTTGGGAAAAGAAGTGGATGATGATGATCAAATGGAATTGATCACATCTTTGAACAAAATCATTGGGAAGAATAAGAAAGTTAAAAGTCTAGAAGGATGTCTGAAGGACCTAACTGAAAAGATACAAAGTATTGTGACCACAAAGATTGTAGAAGTAGACTCTATGGACAAGGCAAAGAAAGTGATGAGCAGTTTTGATAATGAGTTCACTAACCTAGCTGATATTGCAAAAGTGAAAGCATAGGAAAATTATGAGGCTAAACTATTATTGAACATCAGTCAGTACATCAGCAATGATATCAGTACTCTTGATATCTGTATCAAAGATTTGAGGAAACATTTGGAGATAGGAAAAGATTTGTACATATAGTGTACAAAATTATCGACTTTGATAGTAGAGGAAGATCAGAAGATAAAATTGAAGGAAGCTGAGATTCTGAATGAAAAAAACCTTCTATCTAACCCTAATGTGAAGGTCAGTAATGTTGAGAAGAAAGTTAGGAAACTTTTTGATGAAATCAAAACTTTACAAGATGAGAAAGATACGAAGTTGATTAGATATACTCTTTTGAGAGAGCATGTTAATATGAACATAAGTGTTATTGAAGAGCAATTAGAAGATTGTCTTACAACTAAGACATCTTTTCAGAAATTCAACTTTGAAAACCTCCAAGCTTGTCAAATAGCATCTTATGGACTGAGCGCACTACTCAATGTGGCTAATTCCATTAAGAAGTCATGGGAAAAGGAGATAGAAAACATGAAGACAGATTTTGTAGATTGTGTTGCAAGCCTACTAGCTTTGCAATAAATACATTGAGGTATAACTTTTTTGATACAATTTTGTAGCCCTCCCTACCATTACTTTGTCATTGTTGTCAAAGGGGGAGAGATATTTAGTAGAAAATTGATAATATATGATAAGAGTTGATACTCTTAGTGGGAGTATTGTATTATACATAAGTTTTTTTTTGAGGAGTTATAAGGATAAGATATATATGTTATACTATGGCCACAATTTTGTCAATTTTGAGATTTTGGAGTTGTACACTTAGCCAATTTTCTCATATGTTGCCACCAATGACAAAGGGGGACATTGTTGGAAATTTGGATGAGTTGATTGCATAGATGTTGTCATTATGGAAACATATGATCCACATGAAGATTGCACAAGTCAGAGAGCAAGTATGATAGAGCGCATTGCATATTTGTCTAAGTGTGAGACAGTATTTTTACCACTGTACCCGGACATAATTTTTATTTGCGATGTTGACTGGAGTAATTTCAGTGCTTGTGCACTTGAACATAGACTCTATGGTGACTAATGATGACCCATCTCAGAGTGCAAGTTAGTATGGCATGTACGAAAGAAGTTATGATAGTTTTCCCAAAGATAGTGTGAAGCTGACAGGATAATATATGAAGGCAGAATTGGTAAAGAGTTAAGGGATTATTTTGTTTATCAAAATAATGTATGAACAATATAAGGGATGACATCTTAGATGTTTACTCTTGTTTAAAGCTATTGGTATATATGTAATTGTAATTTTAAAGTGTAGAAGAAGTTGTAATTGTAATAAGTAGCAAGTATTTTGTAGAAGTATGATGCAAAGTATATGAAGCATATGTAATAGCGATAGTGAAAGATCAACGAAGAGATATTGATGCAAGAAGAATAAGGTTATGTACCTTGACCTATTTTTTAATCATTGTATATTGTATATTACTTTTTTGGGTAGTGGGCTCAGCTGGTAATCACATTTTGTACTACTAACTCCTAACAGGGTTGAGGCTTTTAACAAGGCCTATAGTCCCTTAATCAGGACTGATACACTATATGTTTGTAATAGACTCCTAATAGGGTCAACATCCTTAAAAGGATAGTTTTGATTAGTGGATCTTTGTGGGTACCATCCCCACTAGGGTTTTCCCTTGGCCAGGGCTTCCTCGAGAACAAATCATGTGTTATGAGTTCTTTAGTTTTATTGCTATGCATGTTGTTTAGCTTCTCATGTTACGCATGTATAAAGATAATCTTCTATATCCATAATTGTGAAAAAGATAAAGTTTTTAGAATACTAGTTCACCCCCCCCCTCTCAGTATTCCCTATTTCTAATAGTCATGGTTTTGTTAGGAATGGGAACACTGAGAGGAGGGGGTTGAATTAGTGTTCTGTATATTAATACTTTTTTATTTACTCTTGAAACTTAACTTAAAATTGCTTATGTACTAAAATGAATATCAATGCAAGTAAGATAAATAAGATAAACAACCATAACACATAACACCAAATATGATTACAAGGAAACCCAAATAGGTAAAAACCCCGATGGGAATTGACACCCACTAAGAACTACACTAGTGTTTTATGATCCCTGTTAGAAGATCTTGCAACCTTGTTAGGAGTTTTTATTTACAATGCTTTCAGTACAATGACCTAGTCAAGTGTTAGACCTTGTTAGGAGTCTTTTACAATTAACCCTTTTAGGGGTGGGGACACACTTTCCTAGAGCTCACTACTCAAGTGGTCAAGGCTACAACCTTCTACATCTCATATGCACACTATATCTGCAAGGTGAATTGCTATTGTGACACTACTTTGTCAAATTAGTTACTTTGATGCACTAATGCTTTAACCTCTTGTAAATCTCTACAACATTCTAGCTAATTTTCTCATACTTCTTCTCTACTCATATCAGCTCTATCTTACATCACATTCATAATTACAAAGGTGCGTGTCTTATTTATATGCAAAATCAAAACTATTTACTAGGTCGTCCCTTTAACCTATTACATACAATGCTTCCAAATGAATTGGCTCAAGTGTGTATACAAAAAAAAGATATTAACATATTTAGAACCTAAATACAATAGGTTCATAGCCTTTACAAAATAATATTATAACCGCTAATCAAAATACTAATAGTCAGCTCCATGCTCTGTTATGTTGTGTCACTTACTATCTGTGCCACTTCAACTGGTTGTATCTTCCTCATATTGAATCATCTGATCATGTGCTTTTAGACTTAGCATGATTACATATCAAAAATTTTATATTCAAGGGCACATGTCAAAACTTAGTCATACACACGTACGTTGATGCTCTATTCACCTAGTGCTCTACTGATTGTCCAGTCTTTCATACTTAACCAAATCTGATGTTCTAACTAATTGCACTGACTCCATAACATCATATGATTTTGTTTCCATAATAACAACACTTTATCTTAGTCATATATAGAACTATAGTCAACTTTCCAACAATCTCCCCCTTTGTCATTAATGGCAACAAACAAATATGGTCAACTTACTAATAATATCCTTATACAAAATTTTCTAATACATACTCTATTAGGAATAGTCCCAAGAGATAACTAAGAGTGGGGGGGGAGGGGGTGGCTGAATCAGTTATCTACAAGATTTAATTCTTTATCAAATTAAGTATACTTAAACATAAAGCATAAACAAAATGAAAGAACACATCAACACAAGACCAATATTTTGGTTACGAGGAAACCCAAATAGGTAAATACCATGGTGGGACTTGATACCCACTAATATTTTGTACTAGTGTATAATGATCCTTGCTAGAAGATCCTTTACCTTGTTAGGATTAGCTTTACAATATATTAAGTATAGTAGACCTGGTTAAGGGTTAGACCCTGTTAGGAGTCTTTTACAATTGTCCTTGTTAGGGGAGAGGATGCATTGTCCGAGAGCTCACTGCTCAAATGGGCGAAGGCTACAACCTTCTGAATAAAAGATATACACTATATCTGGATCTTGGTGAATTATGCTTTGACCTACTATTTGGATCAATTCTAATTAATAGCACAAGTACTTTACTTGGTCACATAGACCTTCTTCTGATGGTTCCACAACTCACACACTCTACTCTGCTCTGCTTGATCAACCATGAACCACACTTCAACAATCACAAATGACTACCTATAAATATCTTTCCTCCAAATGATATAATAAATTTGGCCTATTAGAACCACCTTGAAATAATATTAGAGAAACCATAATAAACTCCAAAAAACATTTTGTTGGCTCTATTATGCACGCAACTCATTCTGGGACCTGTTTAATAAATAAATGTAGACGCACGCTACATACTATCAGCTCTACCAAAACAACTGGAACTTTCTCTGTAAGCTGAATTAACTTATGCACTCTTAACTAAACATCAATAATACTTCTCCAATATTAACTCCAAGGGTGCACACCCTCAAGATAGGAACAACTCAAGAACCAATAAAATCTTTGTCGGCTCTTCTGAACAAACACAGGAAACTGCTACTGATGAATAGTGACTGCATAACTTCACTTGTGTTCATCATCAAAATATGCATCCATAATATTAACATCTCTAACATTTCTTTAACATATATTCAAGGGTGCATGCCCATAGGACAATTATATGGACAACCATACACAGAACATTGTTTGTTACTCTGACAAGAACACTACTAACATCAACTGCAATATAACTATCTATGCTAACAGTTAACCTCTGTACCCATGATATCATGTTGATATCATGTCCATGCTACATATATAGAAAGCTTACTATGTAAGTCCTCCATGCATACTACTTTCCATATGTTGTCATCAATGACAAACATATAGTTAGTACTGGCCTACTAGCAAATCTCCAACAATCTCCCCCTTTGGCATTGATGGCAACATGTGGAATGAAAAACCATCACTAACTCAAATGAACATTTCTTTTATAACATTCTTCATTTCCTCTTTAAAACTCAACCAAAGATGAATCCTCCATCTACTGCAATATTTTATAATATTCTCCATTTTCTCAACTGTACTGTCGTCATAACTGAATACTGCTCCCCCTTAGTATATTACTCCTCTTTTTACTTTTTTTTTCATGACTATATATATACTCCCCCTTTGACATCAATGGCAAAGGGCTCCATTCATTGTAAGCTCTAGTACTACTCCTGAGGTGGAGTAGTCAACCTTCCACCAATCCCAAAGGATTGATGCATTTCCTGCTTCCTTCTAAATAGAATCAGGGAAGGGAATTACTCCCAACTTCCCCCTGAGATACTCAAAAGTATCCTTAGGCAAGGGCTTTGTGAATATATTTACCAACTATTCTTTAGTACTCATATAGTCCAACTTGACTTCTTTCTCTACCACTTTCTCTCTTAGGAAGTCATACTTGATCTCAATGTGCTTTTTCTTTGCATGCATCATAGGGTTCTTTGACATATTGATAGTTCTAGTGTTATCACAGTGAATAACAATAGGATAATCAATTTGAATTCCAAAATCCTTTATCATATGCTTGATCCAAACAATTGTAGAACAATTCAAGGCTACTACAACATACTCCACTTTTGTTGTTGACTGAGAAATACAATTTTGTTTCTTGCTGGTATAGGTAACAAGTCTATCACCAAGAAACACTTCTCCACTTGAAGTACTCTTTCTTTTATCAACACATCCTACCCAATCTGCATCAGTGTACACATGAAGCTCAACATTTTTTGAATTAGGATACCATAGGCCATAATCTATAGTGCCCTGCAAGTATCTTAATATTCTTTTTACTTCCATGAGTTGACTTTGTTTAGGCTCTGCTGCAAATCTTCCAACTATGCCAACTGCATTGGAAATATCAGGTCTAGTCCGAGTAAGATATATGATTTTACCAATCATAGACTTATATAATGTTATATCTACTGCTGGTGAGTCATCTTCTTTTGTAAGCTTGCATCCAATAATCATAGGACTTCCTACTGGCTTGCAATCATCCATCTTGAATTTCTTCAGTATCTCTTTCACATACTTTGATTGATTAATAAAAATCACTTTTTCTGTCTGTTGCACATTTAGTCCCAAAAAGTACTTGGTAGGACCAATCATACTCATCTCAAACTCATTCTGCATTTCTTTGGCAAATTCAACACTGAGTTTGTCATTACCTCCAAAGATAATGTCATCAAAAAATATATCTACAAGAAGTAAACCTTTAGATGTCTCTCTAATGAATAGATTACAATCTGCTGCTCCTTTTTTAAAACCAATCTTTGTTAAGTATCCATCTAGTCTCTCATACCATGCTCTATGAGCTTTCTTAAGTCCATAGAGGGCTTTCTTCAATTTGCATACCATATCAGGTCTATCTGATAGGGTGAATCCTTCTGGATGCTCAATGTATACTTCTTTCAAGTCTCCATTTAGGAATGCTGACTTGACATCCATTTGATAAAATTTGAAGTTTTTAACTGTAGCATAAGCTAAAAACAACTTAATAGCTTCTAATCTACTCACAGGTGAAAATGTGTCTAAATAATCAATGCCTTCTCTTTGTGCATAACCTTTACATACTAATATTGCTTTATTTCTTACTATTGTACCATCTTTATTCATCTTATTTCTGAATATCCACTTTGTTCCAATTACATTTTTATCACTAGGTCTAGGGACCAATTCTCAAGTGTCATTTTTAAAAATCTGATCAAGTTCTTCTTTTATAGCATCATGCCAATCTAAATTATTACATGCATCTTCAACACTTGAAGGTTCAATCTAAGATAGTAAACATACCGCTTCATTGCTAACTGAGTTCTTTGCTTGTGATCTTGTTAAGACTTTTCTGCTCTGATCTCCAGTGATGTCTACCTTGGAATGATTTCTTGATGTAAACTTTGGAACTTTAGGTTATGCTGATTCATCGGCCTTAGGAGTATTTTCTTTACTTGTCTCGGGGTCATTAAATAACACATCAAAACTATGAAACATTTCTTCAATAACTATCTCACGAATAGAGGGTTTAGGTTCTTCTTCAATCATGGGTGAGTAATCATGATATCTTTCTTGAATCATAAAATTTTCATCAATCTTTACATGATCACTTTCAATGATCTTTTTCAATCTTAAATTGAAACATCTATAAGCTTTACTTTTAGTAGAAAAACCAAGAAAAATACCTTCATCACTTCTTGCATCAAACTTGCCTACTGCTTCATCCCTCTTGATGTAGCACTTGCTTCCAAAGATTTTGAAGTATTTTACTATGGGAATATTACCAAACCATAACTCATAAGGTGTTTTGTCTATGCCATGCCTCAATTGAATTCTATTGATGGTATAGATTGTTGTATTGACCGCATCTCTCCAATAGGTGTGTGCAACTTTTCCTTTTATCATAATGGTGCATGTTGTATCAAGGATGATCCTATTCCTTCTCTCTACAATTCCATTTTGCTAAGGGGTTCTAGGTGCACTTAACTATCTCTTTATGCCATATTTCTTGCAGTACTCATAAAATCTGTCAAAGGTGAATTCTCCTCCTCTATTCGATCTCAAGCATTTTATCTTTAGTCTAGATTCATTCTCAACCTTAGCTTTGAATATTTTGAGCTTATGAAATGCTTTTGACTTATCTTTTAAGAATGCAACCCACATCATCCTAGTATAATCATCTACAAACAAAATGAAATACCTTTCACCATAGTATGATCTTGTTTGTGTTGGACCACATAGGTTTGTATGAATCAGATCCAACTTGTTCTCTACTGAATTCTTCTTGCTCCTGAATGAATTTCTCACATGCTTCCCCATCACACATTCCCTGCATATATTATCAACTAGTTTTGCTATGCTAGGTAGATCTCTTACTGCCTTAACATTGCTTATCTTCACTATGTTATCAAAATTGATATGACATATTTTTCTATGCCACAACCAACTGTCATCAACTTTAGCAACAAAACAACTTGCTTCTGAATTGAGATCGAAAACATTACCTCTTGTCTTTGTGCCTGATGCAATCATAACACCATATTTTTTGTTAATGATGCATTTGTTTTTTTTGAACTCCAACTGATAGCCTTTTCCAAGTAATTGTCTAACACTAAGAAAGTTATGTTTTAAACCATCAACATAAAGAACATCTTCAGTACTATTCTTTCCATCCAAAGTGATGGCTCCTCTACCAACTATAGGTTTACGAGTGTTGTCTCCAAATCTAAAAATACCTCCATTGTATTTTTCCAAATGAAAAAACTTGCCTTTATCGCCTGTCATGTGATGTGAACAACCACTGTCTATAATCCAGTTTGTCCTTATGTCATCTTATGAAATCAATGCTAGCTCTTGATTTACTTTCTCATCTTTAGGAATTGACTTACTATTCATCATGTCTACAATAGAAATGAATCCAATTTCTTCTTCACCTACTTCTTCATTTGAAACTCCATCTCTAGCATAGTAGCATTCCTTAGAATACTTAGGCTTGTAATCCTTTTTGAACTTTTTAGCTCTGGTGGGACACTTAGATGCAAAGTCATCAATCTTATTACATGAAAAGCACTTAAATGGTAATTGACCTTCATGTTTTCCTTTTCCTTTCTTTTCTCTTTTGGTGACCATAGAAATAAAATCATCTAGTGTCTTATCTTCATTATCATCATCAAAATTACCAAAAGTGTTTCCAGATTTCTTACCATGAACTATTGCATTGAAGGTTGTTTCACTCTTTGGTTCTGTCTTCAATCTTGAAATTTCAAAAGCTGAGATCTTGTTGATCAAGGTTTCTCTCTTGAAAATTGATGTAAGTTGCATGGTCTCATCAAGGATGTTGATCTTTCTTTCATATTTAGGAGTAAGAGTAGTCATTACTTTATCCATAATATCTTCTTTTGATATCTCTCCACCATTGTTCCTGATTCCAGCAACTACTTCATTAATCCTCTGATTGTAAGCTCTGATGTTTTCTTTAGGCAGCATCTCTAATGCATTGTATCTTTTCTTCCATGTCTTTCTTCATGCATCCTTAGCTTGTTTGTCTCCTTCAAATGTGTCTTCTAGGTGCTTCCATATTTTATGGGTTGTATCTACCTTCTTTACTTCTGAAAATTCACCATCAGATAGGGCACTGATAAGGGCTTCTTTAGCAATAGCATTATAACGAAACAATTCCTTTTGTGCGTCAATAGCATCATCTTTTCCAAGGTCTTCTAAGGTAGGAATCTTGGTTGCTTTGATGGTTACATTAAAAACTTCAAAAGCAATGCACTGCAAATGGGTCACCATCTTGTTCTTCCAATCAAGATAATTCTCTCCATCAAACTTAGGACTTTCTTTCCTGAAGTATGCCATCTGATCAGCCTCAAGTTGTTAAAATTTCTCTCTGAGGCACTTGGCTTTGATACCAATTGTTAGGAATAGTCCCAAGAGATAACTAAGAGAGGAGGTGGGGGGGGATGAATCAATTATCTACAAGATTCAATTCTTTATCCAATTAAGTATACTTAAACATAAAGCATAAACACAATGAAAGAACACATGAACACAACACCAATATTTTGGTTATGGGGAAACCCAAATAGGTAAAAACCTCAGTGGGTTTTATACCCACTAATATTTTGTACTAGTATATAATGATCCTTGCTAGAAGATCCTTTACCCTGTTAGGAGTAGCTTTACAATATATTAAGTACAGTAGACCTAGTTAAGGGTCAGACCCTATTAGGAGTCTTTTACAATTGTCCCTATTAGGGGAGAGGATGCACTGTCTGAGAGCTCATTGCTCAAATGGGTGAAGGCTACAACCTTTTGAATAACATATATACACTATATCTAGATCTTGGTGAACTACACTTTGACCTACTATTTGGATCAGTTCCAATGGATAGCACAAGTACTTTACTTGGTCACATAGACCTTCTTCTGATGGTTCAAAAACTCACACACTTTTCTCTACTCTGCTTGATCAACCATGAACCACACTTCAACAATCACTAATGACTACCTATAAATATCTTTCCTCCAAATGAAATAATCAAGCTGGCCTGTTAGAACCACCTTGAAATCATATTAGAGAAACCATAATAAACTCCAACAAACATTTGGTCAGCTCTATTATGCACAAACTCATTCTAGGACATGTTTAATAAAATAAATGTAGACGCACACTACATACTATCGGCTCTACCAAAACAAATGGAAATTTCTCTGTAAGCTGAATTAACTTATGCACTCTTAACCAAAAATCAATAATAATTCTCCAAGCTTAACTCCAAGGGCACATACCCTCAAGATAGGTGCAACTCAAGAACCAATAAAATCTTTGTCGACTCTTCTGAACAAACACAGGAAACTGCTACTGGCGAATAGCAACTACATAACTTCACTTGCATTCATCATCAGACTATGCATCCATAATATTAACATCACTAACATGTCTTTAACATATATCCAAGGGTGCATCCCCATAGGATAACTGTATAGACAACCATACACAGAACACTATCTATTACTCTGACAGGAACACTACTGACATCAACTACAATATAACTATCTATGCTAATAGTTAACCTCTGCTCCCATGATATCATGCTGATATCATGTCCATGCTACATATATAGAAAGCTTACTATATAAGTCCTCCACACATGCTACTTTCCATATGTTGTCATCAATGACAAACATACAGTCAGTTTTGGTCTGTTGGCAAATCTCCAACATACTCTAACTTATATGTCTCTTTTACTATGTACTATACTCCCCTTTACAGCATATAAAAAAATCCATATTCACTCTTTTATATTCTATACTTCCCCTTTGAAATTAATAACAAAGGTTCTCAAAAAATATATCCATAAGTACTTACATAGTTAATACATCTGGGTAGGTTATCTGAAGGTTTGCAATCTCATTCTACCAAAACTTCTTCAATGTGTCTATTGTCTAGAGATGGGTGCATAAAGCATATGTCAAATTCTCCATCTTCTCCAAGTCTAAACTAGGACCTTGATCATATGTCACCATAGTGGCATTGATCTCCTTGATGTTCTAGTTCAATACATCTAATGAGGGTGCAAGAGCATTTCTTAGTTGTGTTTGCCTTGCCCTTATCTTGGACATTTCTTTCTCTTCATTCTCTATTTTGTCCACTTGTCCTTGGTACACATTTTTGGACATATTTACATCTATAGAGGGTTCTTCTACTAATTTCCTCACTTTATCTATCATAGTTTCTACTTCTTGAATTTTCTTATAGAGGTTTGCAGTCAGCTTATTTTGGTTCATGCAATCTGCTATGATTTTCCTTCCTTTTGCTCCAATTTCTTTCAATGAAGCTTGACCAACCTTTAAGGAGCTAAGGTCAAGTGCAAAGTTTTCATTTATCTCATTCAATCTTCTCTTGAGATACTTCCCTTTTTCTAGCTTAGCTGATGATTCTTCTAGGAAAGAGAAGTGTGCCTTGAAGCTTGCCAAGTTGGTACCGACATCATCCACAGGATGTACTTTTTTTACCTTCTTCTCCGCTAGTAGTAGACTATTCAAGATATCTACCTACTCAAAAAACAAAGGTTTTGTCATCACTTGTTTCTCCTGGGCCTTCTCCATAGCAAGGACACTAATCTTGATAAGGTCTTCTTCTCCCCAAGAGTCCAAGCTTATAGTGTCAGGAGTTAAACTTGACAACAATGATGCTGATGGAGTGAGAGGTGTGCCAACTATCACTTATTTTATGGGTTCTTCAATAGATGGCTTATCTATTGCCTCATTTTCCTTCTCCACTTCCTCTTCTTTCTCCTTTTCTTTTTGTTTCTCCTCTTCTTCTCCTTGTCATGTTAGATCCTCAATCAGCACATCTTGCTGCTTTGATGAATTATCACCACATAGTATTTCTACCACCTGAGTACTTGATGCAGGAGCATCCCAAGGTAGTTGGTTATCTTGCATGTTTGGGAGATTTGATGGAGTTGTGTGGACTTATTTTCATGTGTGAGGGGTTTGGTAGAATTGGATAAACCTACTTGGGTCTTCGGTAATTGGATTTGATGTATTTAATGGAACTTGGCATGGTCTTGGTTGCTCAGCATGGCCTTGGGGATATCATGATTTTACTAAGACATCAATTTTGGGAATTTAATTGTTCTTGTTGGCCGACTTGTGGCATTTAATTTTGGTATTTGTATTTAATTTATATTTAGGGCTGACCTGTGGCTTAGATTGGTATAAGTAGGGGTTGTGGGAGAAGTCTTGAGGCATCATTCATCCATCTTGGAGAAGAGGAAGAGGTAGAGGAGTGAATTTTTAGGAGAACTAGTAGTTGTGGCTTGGGAACAAGGAGATTGCTTGGTGGGCTTGCGGGCACAAGTTTAGATCTTCCTTGGGGGTTCCTACCAGTGTGTGGATCTGGGCTAGCTAGGGTTTGGTTTGGATCTTGTGAGATCTTGTGGAGTTTCTATTGTAATTGCATTGTATTTGGCCGTAACCCAAAAGGCCTTATAGCCGGGTATGTTGGATGAAAATATGATAATTCTATAATGAGTTTTGGCATTGTGTGGTTCTAAATCTTTGTATTATTATTATTCTATTGTGTGGTTATTTTCTGGGGGCTAGGACATCTCCATCGGGGATTCTCCTACCTTGCACTGCATCAAGTGGTATCAGAGACAAGTTTGGACCTAGTTGGTGATTTCCTGCAGAGGGTTTGCAAAGATCTTGGAAGATGCCTCCAAGAAGATTGGACCCTAGGGAAATTGATGATCTTACTGATACTATGGAAGAATGAATCTTAGAGAAGATTAAGGCTCAAATAGAGGAGGTTAAAGCCAGTCTTAGATCTGAGATGGAGCTGATGAAGAGTGATATGATTGCTGAGATTGTAAGTGCCTTGGGTGGTATACCTAGGCATGTGGGTACTAAAGATGGTTATGAGGAAGCTGCTGAAGAATTTGAGACTACTAGATCTAATGGTAGAGCTAAGCAAGATGAGAGACCTAGAGGAAATAGGATTGTTTAGTTTGATAGATCTGGACCTCATTTGAAGCTAAAGCATAAGATGGAGGTTTCTAATTTCTCAGGTACTTTGAATCCTGAAGACCTAATTGATTGGACTGGTGAATTGGAAGACTATTTTGAACTTGAGGATATTGAAGATCTACTCAGAGTGAGGATAGCATAGACCAAGCTAAAGGGACATGCTGCTCTTTGGTGGAAAGAGTTACAGTGAGATAGAGAAGAGGAGGGTGAAATGAAGATCACTAGATGGAGATTGATGGTGACTAAACTAAAGGCTAAGTTCATTCCTCCTGATTATGAACTTGAGTTGTTTAAGAGGTTGCATAATTTAAAATAGAAGGATATGACTGTGAAAGATTATACAGAGGAGTTTTACAAGTTGACTATTCATTCTGGACATAGAGAGTTGTCTAAGGAGAAGGTGGCTAGATACATTAATGGTTTGAGATTCAATATTTAGGATGAGGTTGGTATGCTGAATATTTCTTCAGTTGAGGATGCCTATCAGTATGCTTTGAGGGCCGAAGAAAAGTTGAAGAGGAAGAATCAAGGTGGTTCTTGAGGGAAGGAGAAGTAGGATTATTCAGCAAAACCAAATGCAGAAGCTGAACCAAAACTTGTTGATCAAAAGTGAAGGATAGGTCAAGGTGAATTTAAGGGTACTTGTTTCAAATGTCATGAAGAAGGGCATAGAGCTTATCAGTGTTCGCGGAAGGATGGTGATAGAAGAGTTTCTATTGTGGATGAGGTTGAAGACCAAGAAACTGAGCAAGGAGAGAGTTTGCTAGCTCAATGAGTACTGATGGGTCAAAGGACATGGGAATCTTGTCAAAGGAATAATTTGTTCAAGACTCGTTGCAAGTCTGGTTGCAAAGTCTGTAATGTGATTATGGATGGTGGTAGTAATGATAACCTTGTTGCTGAGGAGATGGTTTAGAAACTTGGTTTGAAAAGAACAAGACATCCTTATCCTTATAGGATTGGTTGGTTGCAAGGTGAGCATGCTTTGGAAGTAAGGGAGCAGTGCCTTGTTGGTATCTAGATTGGGAAGTATAAGGATCAAGTATTGTGTGATATTGTGGACATGAACAGTTGTCATTTGTTGCTTGGTAGACCTTGGTAGTATGATTGTAGGGCTATGCATGATTGTGTCAAGAATGTGTTTACAATTGTGAAAGATAGCAGGAAGTATTCCCTAATTCCCTTGCAAAATGAAGAGGTTGGTAGAAGGAACTTGAGCATTGGTAGCTGAGTTGAGTTGGTAGATTCTGAAAGGGTTAGAGATCAGCGTGGATAGAAAACCTGTGAGACATCGAGGATGGATATGAAGACATAGCAGTGGAACAAGGGAAAGAATGTGCAAGTTGAAGACTTGGAGGACATGTACGTGAAGAACCATTTAAGGATTTATGTGTTGAATCCCAGATGATGTTCTTCCAGCTATTGAGAACATCTTTTCACACCTGGGGAGTCTGATGCAGGAGCATCCCAAGGTAGTTGGCTATCCTGCATGTTCGGGAGATTTGATGAAGTTGTGTGGACTTATTTTCATGTGTGAGGGGTTTGGTAGAATTGGATAAACCTACTTGGGTCTTCGATAATTGGATTTGATGTATTTAATGGAACTTGGCATGGTCTTGGTTGCTCAGCATGGCCTTGGGGAGCTCGGCCTTGCTTATGAATTTGGTGCCTATTTTAGGTTGTATAAGTAATTTTCCATAAAGAGTTAGGGGCTGAAAATTTTAGGGATCGAAGAGGGCCTATATTTCTACCTACAATTTGAAGCATGAGTTCTAATTCATCCAGAGCTAGGAGATATCATGATTTTACTAAGACATCAATTTTGGGAATTGTTGTTGTTGGCCGACTTGTGGCATTTAATTTCGGTATTTGTATTTAATTTATATTCAGGGCCAACCTGTGGCTTAGATTGGTATAAGTAGGGGTTTTGGGGGAAGTCTTGAGG
Source organism: Chamaecyparis obtusa (assembly GCA_027943335.1). Classification (NCBI taxonomy): domain Eukaryota; kingdom Viridiplantae; phylum Streptophyta; class Pinopsida; order Cupressales; family Cupressaceae; genus Chamaecyparis; species Chamaecyparis obtusa. The sequence continues at coordinate 667,908 of BSBK01002553.1, read as the reverse complement.
CATCATTAATCCATCTTGGAGAAGAGGAAGAGGCAGAGGAGCAAATTTTGAGGAGAACTAGTAGCTGTGGCTTGGGAACAAGGAGATTGCTTGGAGGGCTTGCGGGAACAAGTTTAGATCTTCCTTGGGGGTTCCTACCAGTGTGTGGATCTAGGTTAGCTAGGGTTTGGTTTGGATCTTGTGAGATCTTGTGGATTTTTTATTGTAATTGCATTGTATTTGGCCGTAACCCGGAAGGCCTTACAGCCGGGCATGTTGGATGAAAATATGATAATTCTATAATGAGTTTTGGCATTGTGTGGTTCTAAATCTTTGTATTATTATTATTCTATTGTGTGGTTATTTTCTGGGGGCTAGGACATCTCCATCAGGGATTCTCCTACCTTGCACTGCATCAGTACTTACAAAGGCTTCCTCAAATTTGTCTAAGTCTTTGTCAATGACTGCCATTTCTATTTCTATATTATCAATCATTATTGTGTCTTTCTTGACTTCAAGCATGGGCACAAATGCCATCACCCTTGTGGGTGTTGTCACTATGGGCACTGACTCTTGTGGACCTATCATAGGTGATGCCAGAGCATCACAAGATTCAAAATATTTCACACATTTTATGCATTATAAATGTTTAGTTTTCAATGGCAATGCAATTGGTTGGGTGGAGTTTTAGTATTTTATTAGTTGTTAAGCATTGGGTAGATAGGAAAAGGTTTTGATATAATAAAAGGTTGTAACCATCGATACACTACTTGTTAGTTCTTATACCAAATGATTATATCTATAAGTTATTCGAGTCAGTTATAAAGTTAGTTATCAGTTCGTTAGCAAGTCTTTTTATCTGCATTTTGTAATTTGATGAAGGGGGCAGGAGAGGTTTTGGAGAAACAATGGGAAGGAGAAATGAATTGTGTAACACGAAGAGGAAGAATAAATAAATTATAGTTCATATTTACTTGTGTTCATCTCTATTTCTATTCGGTCTTTCTTGAATGTTCTAGTTTCCTATTTACTTGTTATTGTTTCAAGTTTTCTATACTCAAATGTTATATTAATGTCAGTTTCGAAATATCTCTATTGCTGATTTTTGATACCGGGTTTTATCGTAGAAGAAAATAACTTTATTGAATCAATTTTTATTCATGTTGGGCAAATGAATTTAAAGAGGCTGGTTTAAAGAGAATGTTTCTTTTGAATCCGTTATTGTTTGTGTGTCATGTATGTGACAGTGAGGAGCGATTTTATGTGACAGTCATGAACAGTAACACAGAACAATGTGTATTTGGAATCGATGTTTATTATCATGTCTTGTTCGGCCTTAGAGATTTTCATCAATTTGGTTAAACCAAGGATTGTGTTTGATATTGATAAATTATGTTGATGTTGATACGATGTTGTAGATATTATAACCAGGTTGATTCATAATCAGCAATCAACTGTTACAAAGGATTGTGCAAACTGTGAAGAAACCCGAGAGCTATGTTATAGAACTTAGTTGTAATTGAAGTCTTTATTGATGTTGAAATGAAAGTCAGCTTTACTAATTGATTTTGGTACTAAGAAGTGTTTATATTTTTCTTGAATGAAAGAACAAACAATTATATATGGAATTGGGTTTTGTGAAGTTTTCTATCATTGAGATTGTGCACGATGTAATTGAAAGTTTGGTTTAGTTGTAGATATGAATATGGTGTCGATTTCCATTGAGGACATTGAATAGTGTATTTATGTAATCAATTTTTGATCTCATTAAGGAAGAATATAATAGTAGGAATCTAACGGTTTTGAAGACATATGCTTTACTTGGTAACGGTTTTATAGAAAAAGTTGAAATTTATTGAAATCAGTTTTGAAGCAATCAATCATACGAATATGGACAAGAGTTTGTTTTTGACATCTAATGTTTTATTGAGATCGATTGTGGAATAGTCCTAAATGGAATGCAAGAACCATGAGTCTATGTTTGACAGTCATCTTGGGAAGGAGACCCGAGAAGGAGAACTTTACGTTGTAGTATTGTTTGTATTCAGAATAAACTAAAAGATATCGAAGATCAATCTCAGGATGTGTAGGATGGTGTTGGTGTTCGGATAGATTTGAACAAAGAAAAGTGGGAAGGTGAACTCATGAGCATGGTTGAGGAGGTGACTTACAAATTCGGAGAACTCCATTTGATCTTTGAGTTGGAGTAATTCCTTGAGTTGATTCCAAGTTTCTTGTTGAATCCTTGAGTTGAATTAGTTTACTTAAGGTGATAGTGGAGGCTTTGCATCAAGTGGTATCAAAGCACAGAAAGATCTTTTTGGGCTCATGTTTGATGGAAGATTGAGTTGCAGATTTCTTCACCATAGATAAAGAAGTCTTTTGTAATCTTGAGTATACTAGTCCCTTTGTTGAGACCGTGGAGTGTCCATTCCCTCCTTGTGTGTTACAAAGTTGAAAGGTATATCAGAGGTGTCAAAAGAATTCTTGGAGTGAGAGATGGCTTTGACAAGAAGCAAATGAGAAATGGTGAAGGCATTGAAGGAGTGCCTATATGGTGATAAGAAGGAGAGAGAAGAAAGGGAAAGAAAGAAAAAGGAAGAAGAAGCAAGGAAGAAAGAAATAGAATGGATGAGACAAGAATAGTTGAGAAGCATAAGAAGGGTTTTGGAAGAGCAAGAAGAAGAGAGAAAGTGACAGGAAGAAAAGATAAGAAGTCTAGAAATAGACTTGAAAGAAGGTGAAACAAGATTGAAGAAACTTAATAAGATACTCAAGGATTCTATAAGTTGGCACTTGAGAGTAAAGAGGAAGAAGAAATGGCCTATTCAGAAACTAGTTGCAGCAGCAAGGATGAAGAGAAATCTGGAAGAGGAGGGTACTAAGAAGGGTACTCTTAGAGTGGAAGATGCACCTATGATGAGATGTGTAAAGGCTTGTGAAGAAGTCTTGGTAGATGCTGGAGGAGACAGCATAGAGGAACACCTCGAAGGTCTTGAAGATGAGTTAGATTTATGGAATGAGTATGTTGCTATAGTTGAAGAATGGCAAAGTTATGGAGCTAGTTTCGAGGCACATGAGGGAGCAGCATTCAATGAAGAGATAAAATTTGTAGAGATGGGCCATGAGGAGGCTCAAAACATGAAACAAATTTCTCCTAGCATGGAGATGGTACAAGTGAAATCAGAGATATAGATTTTTATGATGGTGATTAAGAAGATGCAACAAAGGAAAGAAATGTTCACATTGAAGAAGGAGAGAAAGCCTAGATGCAAGATGAAGATACGTGGGAGAGTTGCATGGTTCCAAGAGGACCTATATTTGCCTAAGGTCAAGATGAAGACCTTATTGTTTTTACTGACATATGTTTCTTTGTAGGTTTCCAAGAGGACTTGGAAATGTTTCAAAGCTGTGGAGTATGATGCTGAAGCATCACAAGATTCGAAATATTTCACACATTTTATGCATTATAAATGTTTAGTTTTCAATGGCAATGTAATTGGTTGGGTGGAGTTTTAGTATTTTATTAGTTGTTAAGCATTGGGTAGATAGGAAAAGGTTTTGATATAATAAAAGGTTGTAACCATTGATACACTACTCATTAGTTCTTATACCAAATGATTATATCTATAAGTCATTTGAGTCAGTTATAAAGTTAGTTATCAGTTCGTTAGCAAGTCTTTTTATCTACATTTTTTAATTCGATGAAGGGGGGAGGAGAGGTTTTGGAGAAACGATGGGAAGGAGAAATGAACTGTGTAACACAAAGAGGAAGAATAAATAAATTATAGTTCATATTTACTTGTGTTCATCTCTATTTTTGTTCGGTCTTTCTCAAATGTTCCAGTTTCCTATTTACTTGTTATTGTTTCAAGTTTGCTATACTCAAATGTTATATTAATGTCAGTTTTGAAATATCTCTGTTGCTGAGTTTTGATACCGGGTTTTATCGTAGAATAAAATAACTTTATTGAATTGGTTTTTATTCATGTTGGGAAAATGAATTTAAAGAGGCTGGTTTAAAGAGAATGTTTCTTTTGAATCTGTTATTGTTTGTGAGTCATTTATGTGATAGTGAGGAGCGGTTTTATGTGACAGTCATGAACAGTAACACAGAATAGTGTGTATTTAGAATCAATGTTTATTACCATGTCTTGATCGGCCTTAGAGATTTTCATCGATCTGGTTAAACCAAGGATTGTGATTGATATTGATAAACAATGTTGATGTTGATACGATGTTGTAGATATTATAACTAGGTTGATTCATAATCGGCAATCGACTGTTACAAAGGATTGTGAAAACTATGAAGAAACCCAAGAGCTATGTTATAGAACTTAGTTGTAATTGAAGTCTTTATTGATGTTGAAATGAAAGTCAGCTTTACTAATTCATTTTGGTACTAAGAAGTGTTTATATTTCACTTGGATGAAAGAACAAACAATTATATATGGAATTGGGTTTTGTGAAGTTTTCTATCATTGAGATTGTGCACAATGTAATTGAAAGTTTGGTTTAGTTGCAGATATGAATATGGTGTTGATTTCCATGGAGGACATTGAATAGTGTATTTATGTAATTAGTTTTTGATCTCATTAAGGAAGAATATAATAGTAGGAATCTAATGGTTTTGAAGACATATGCTTTACTTGGTAACGATTTTATGGAAAAAGTTGAAGTTTATTGAAATCAATTTTGAAGCAATCAATCATACGAATATGGACAAGAGTTTTCTTTTGACATCTAGTGTTTTATTTGTTAGGAATAAGGTGTCTCAACCTTGGATAATTCCTATTCTTATTATTTGTTTTGTAAATGTATTTTTTTGCAAATAATGTAATTAAGTGTGAGTGTACATGTCTAGTTGGCATGTTGATGTGTCACTCCACTTTGTGTATCGACATCTTGTGCGTAAGGAGATCATGACTAAAATGGTCATGATGGATTCCTATGATGCATAAGAACTATTTAAGGAATGTGCTATGACAGGTGTAAGAGCATCTTATGACTTGGGCCTATTTGGGCACCCAAGAAGAAGTGGTTGGTGTGTGTAAGAGAATATGCCAAAAATAGGTTGGTATGATAGATTCTCTTACACTTCTCTTATGACCATTATTTTTGGTGGATTCTATGACAAGCTGTCATAGTCTATTCTAGGGATGGACTCCTATTCTTGGGATTGCGTGTAACAACTGTGTACATGTGACTTTGTGCATGGGTCTTGGTGGTTGTGCCTATTTTTGGGTCCAGAGGAGTCTATATATATGATGCTACTCCTATGGGAGATATATAATAGAAATTTAAGTCTTGTTGGCTTTGTCTCTCATTTCCTAAAAGAACTTGCATTGCAAGTGTATTGTAATCTTTGTGTTGAAGATAATACATTGTGCAGGTTTTGGAGTGGCGGGGTTTTTTACCGAAAGGTTTTCCCCAGGGTATATCATTGTGTCATTCTCTATTTTTCTATATCTATGGTATGTGGTTGCAATAGCTTTGTTAAAGTAGTTAACAAATCTAAAATTGTAAGGATTTATAAGAATTTGCACAATACTCTCCTATAGAGATTAGCATAGGAAGCTGTTTCCACACCTGAGTTTCCTTACAAGTGGTATCAGAGCTTGATCAACTTTTGATCCTAGTTGTTGGGTAGGGTTTTTTGAGCTAATCTCAAGTTTGAGTGGGAGTTTTTTTGTAGAGCATTCTGAATCTTATTTGCAGATTGAGATGGCAAGTTCATCATATGGAAGAATGGAGGTGGAGAAATTTAATGGCACTAATTTTGAGTTGTGGAAACTCAAGATGGAAGACATGTTGGAAGATCATGACCTATGGGAAGCAACTTCAAGTGCTACAAGACCAGAAACTATAGCTCAAGTAGATTGGGATATCAAAGATCGTAAAGCTAAGGGTCTCATAAGACTCTATTTAACCGATGCAATCCTTTTGAATGTTCTAGATGAGAAAACCGCAAATAGTTTGTGGGAAAGACTTGCGGCCGTGTATCAGGCCAAATCTTCGGTGAACAAGTTGTTCCTAAGGAAGAAGTTGTACTCTCTATGAATGGAGGAAGGTGGATCCTTAACGGATCATTTAAATGCATTTAATCTACTGGCTACACAATTGACATCAGCTAGTATCAAGTTAGAGGAGGAGGATCATTGCTACACACTTTTGTGTTCTTTACCAAATTCATGGGACCATCTTGTGATGGCTCTCGGAAGCACTTTAGTCACCTTCAAAATGGATGATGTGGTGTCTTCATTTCTATCAGAGGAGATGCAGAGAAAGGCTTATGTTTCAGAAAAAGAAGCCCTTGCTGTTCATGGGAGATCCACTGAAAGAGGGAAGAAAAATGACAATAAGTCTAACAATAAGGGTAGATCCAAATCCCGTGGGAAGTCAAAGACTTCCAATAAGTCCAAGGAAAAATGTTGGAACTGTGATAAATCTGGGCACTTCCATAAAGACTGCAAAGAGCTGAAGAAGAAGAAGAAAGGTTCAGATTCAGCTTCAGAAAGATCTCAAGAAGATGGCGATGCATTCATCGCAACTTTGGTAGCCCATGCATCTGATGATGTTTGGTTGGTTGACTTGGGTACATCTTTTCACATGACCTCTCATCGAAACTGGTTGTCAAAATTTGAAGAGTTCAATGGTGGAAAGGTGTACTTGGGTGATGATTCTCACCTAAAGATAGTTGGATGCGGAAGGGTCACTATCAAATTTCCCGATGGATGAGTAAAGGGAATCAATGGAGTTATGCACATTCTAGGTTTGGCACGAAACCTATTATCTGTAAGTATGCTGAATGATGTAGGTGTGCAAGTTGTTTTTTTGAAAGAAGGATACAAGATGATGAGAGGATCGATAGTGCTTGCAAGGGGTACTAGGAGAGGTACCTTATTTCAGCTGGATGCATGTATTCCTCTATGTAATAGTTCTTCATCCTCTCCATCTGAACAAGTAGTGAAGAAGTCTATGGCTATTGGTTTTGATGGTAGTGCAAATGCTTTGGAAGGTAAGCTTCCTGCAGAAAAGACAATGTTGCGGCATATGAGATTTGGCCACATTGGTGAAAAGGGTCTCAGAACCCTGAAAAATAAAAATCTCATTGAGGGGTTAAATGATTGCAATCTCGAGTTTGACTTTTGTGAACACTGTGTCTATGGTAAACAAAATTGTGTTCAGTTTTACTCTAGTTCTCACAAATCTTCTGATGTTTTGGATCTTATTCATTTTGATGTATTTGGTCCTATAAAAGTTCCTTCAGTCTCCAAGTCTATATTTTTTGTATCTTTCATAGATGATTATAGTAGAAGGATGTGGATTTATTTCCTTAAAAGTAAGACACAAGTCTTTAGTCGGTTCAAGGAATTTAAAGCTCTTGTAGAGAATCAGACTAGTAAGAAGATTAAGTGTGTGAGAACTGACAATGGTGGTGAGTTTTGCTCAGCAGAGTTTGAACAGTTCTGTAAAGAACAAGGTATCGAGAGGCATAAGACAACTCCTTATACCCCATAGCAAAATGGAGTTGCAGAGAGAATGAATAGGACATTGATGGAGAAGGCTAGGAGTATGCTTAATGGAGCTAGTTTAGAACAAAGGTTTTGGGCCGAAGCTGTGGCCACTGCTTGCTATCTAGTTAATAGATCTCCTACATCAGCCCTTGTTGGTAAGACACCCATGGAGGTGTGGTCTGGTAAGAAGCCTTCAATTAGACATCTTCATATTTTTGGTTGTGAAGCTTATGCACATGTTCCAAAGGAGAAAAGATCTAAGTTGGAAAACAAAGTTTTTAAATGTATTTTCATCAGATACAGTGCTGGTGTGAAAGGATACAAGCTTTGGGATCCTGTGACTAGTAAGGTTTTGTATAGTAGAAATGTTATTTTCAGAGAGCTAACATCTTCTCCTATTGTGCTACAACCAAATGAAAAAGAAAAGGAAAAAGATGTTCAGTTGCCTCCTACCCCTAAGAAGAGTGAATAGAGAGACCATGTTGGGTCTAATGATGAGGAGAGCTCTAACAGCTCTGATAGGTCAGAAGAAGAGGAAGAACAACCTCAACCTCAGCCCTTGAGGAGATCCACGAGAGAAAGAAAGCAACCAGAAAGGTTTGGTTATTCTATGTTAGATTCCAATTGTGCCTTTTCTTTGATTACTAACACTGATGAGCCTAGATCTATGAAAGAGGCTTTGGGCATGGAAGATCCAGGTTCCTAGATTGAGGCTATGGATGATTAGATGGCTTCATTTGAGAAAAACAAAACTTGGGATCTTGTACCTTTGCCTAAAGGGAGAAAATCTATTGGCTGTAAATGGGTGTTCAAGAAGAAATTCTATGCAGATGGCAGTGTTGAAAGGTATAAAGCTAGATTGGTTGCAAAGGGGTATTCACAGGTAGAGGGAATAGATTATGGTGAAATATTCTCTCCTATTGCAAAGTTGACATCCATTAGATTTATGTTATCTCTTGCTGCATCATATGATTTAGAGATAGAACAGATGGATGTGAAGACAGCTTTCCTTCATGGTGATTTGGAGGAAGAGATTTATATGTCACAGCCTGAGCACTACATTGTTAAAGGTAAAGAATCCTTAGTTTGCAAATTAAAGAAATCTCTATATGGTTTGAAGAAATCTCCTAGGATGTGGTACCTTAAGTTTGATGCCTTTGTGTTGTCAATTGGATTTGTAAGATCAAAATCAGATCATTGTGTTTATTTCAGAGTTGAAAATGATCACCTTCTTATTGTTGCATTATATGTTGATGATATGTTGCTGTTTGGGAAGGGTGAGGGTATGATTTCTGATTTTAAATCTTAGTTGTCAGCATAGTTTGAGATGAAAGATCTTGGGGTAGCTAGGTACATCTTGGGTATGGAAATCAGTAGAGACAGGTCTAACAGAAAACTTTGGTTGAGTTAGAGTAAGTATGTGAAGTCTATGTTGGACAGGTTCAGCATGGCAGATTGTAGATCACTATGTGTTCCTATTTTTGTGGGAACAAAGTTATCTATAGATGATTGTCCAAAATCTCCTAGTGAGGTGGAGGACATGAGTAGAGTACCTTATGCTAGTGTAGTTGGAAGTCTTATGTATGCTATGGTCTGTACTAGACCAGACATTGCCCAAGTAGTGGGAGTCCTGAGTCAGTTTATGGCTAATCCTGGATGGGTACATTGGGATGCAGTTAAGTGAGTATTCAGATATTTGAGGGGTACATCAAATTACTCCATATGTTATCATGGTAACTCTTCTGGATCTTTGCATTTAGTTTGTATTCATGGGTTTATGGATTTAGATTGGACAGGTGATATTGACAGCAGGAGATCCACCAGTGCTTATGTGTTCACTATGTTTGGTGGTGTCATTAGTTGGATGAGTAAGCGACAACCTATGGTTGCTTTGTCCACTATAGAAGTTGAGTACATGGCTGCTACTCATGCTTGTAAAGAAGCCATTTGGCTTAGAAGATTGTGTTCTGATGTTGGTGTTGATGCAGAATAGATTACTATTTGGTGTGACAATCAGAGCACTATTTGCCTTGCAAAGAATCCAACTTCCCATGCTAGAACGAAGCACATTGATGTGCAGTTTCACTTTGTGAGAGATATGGTGGAAGATGGAAAGGTAAATTTGGAGAAGGTAGATACTATGAAGAATGTTGCAAATGCTTTAATGAAACTAGTGGGCACTGAGGATTTTAGATGGTGTTCGGAGTCTATGGGCCTTTTGGCCTATAGCGGTTAAAGTTCATGTTATGTTCCTGTTGCTCTTACAAGGTGTTCGACAAGTGGGAGAATGTTAGGAATAAGGTGTCTCAACCTTGGATAATTCCTATTCTTATTATTTGTTTTGTAAATGTATTTTTTTGCAAATAATGTAATTAAGTGTGAGTGTACATGTCTAGTTGGCATGTTGATGTGTCACTCCACTTGATGTATCAGCATCTTGTGCGTAAGGAGATCATGATTGAAACAATCATGATGGATTCCTATGATGTGTAAGAACTATTTAAGGAATGTGCTATGATAGATGTAAGAGCATCTTATGACTTGGACCTATTTAGGTGCCCAAGAAGAAGTGGTTGGTGTGTGTAAGAGAATATGCCAAAAATAGGTTGGTATGAAAGATTCTCTTACACTTCTCTTGTGACCATTCTTTTTGGCGGATTTTATGACAAGCTATCATAGTCTATTCTAGGGATGGACTCCTATTGTTGGGATTGCATGTAACAACTATGTACATGTGGCTTTGTGCATGGGTCTTGGTGGTTGTGCCTATTTTTGGGTCCAGAGGAGTCTATATATATGATGCTGCTCCTATGGGAGATATATAATAGAAATTTAAGTCTTGTTGGCTTTGTCTCTCATTTCCTGAAAGAACTTACATTGCAAGTGTATTGTAATCTTTGTGTTGAAGATAATACATTGTGCAGGTTTTGGAGTGCTGGGGTTTTTTACTGAAAGGTTTTCCCCAGGGTATATCATTGTGTCATTCTCTATTTTTCTGTATGTATGGTATGTGGTTGCAATAGCTTTGTTAAAGTAGTTAACGAATCTGAAATTGTAAGGATTTATAAGAATTTGCACAATACTCTCCTATAGAGATTAGCGTAGGAAGTTGTTTCCAAACCTAATTTTCCTTACATTATTGAGATCGGCTATGGAATACTCCTAAATGGAATTCAGGAACTGAGAATCTATGTTTGACAGTCATCTTGGGAAGGAGACCCAAGAAGGAGAACTTTATGTTGTAGAATTGTTTATATTCAGAATAAATTGAAAGATATCGAAGATCAATCTCAGGATGTGTAGGATGGTGTTGGTGTTTGGATAGATTTGAACAAAGAAAAGTGGGAAGGTGACTTACAAATTCAAAGAGCTCCATTTTATCTTTGAGTTGGACTAATTCCTTGAGTTGATTCCAAGTTTCTTGTTGAATCCTCGAGTTGAATTAGTTTACTTAAGGTGATAGTGGAGGCTCTGCATCAATAGGTGCATTTGAGACCTTAGCTTCTTAAGCTTACTCAACAGATGCTTGAGTGATGGGCATAGATGTAGATTGCATGTGTTGTTCAAAGAACACTTTCTCAAAGGATTTTTTTTTTCCCTTAGCTATCAATTCATAATCCTTGTTCATTATGTACAATTTTCTCATCTTTGTTCTAAGGTGTGGCTTCACCAAATCTATTAACAAATATTTTTCTTCAACTAAACACACTGGCAGATTTTCATCTAGTGTTTTTTCTCTTATTCTGACGTCTTCTTCAGCAGCTTGTCTTTTCAAAGTGTCCAAAATATCCCATACTTTATTTGGGATGACTGTCTTTAGTTCTAACATAGTCCTCTTAAATTTAATCATATGTTTGATCAACATCTCATGGATCTCATAATTGTCAGTCTCATGATATCTATCATAAAACTTAGATATTTGATCAAGTCTTCCTTCATCAGCCACTCAAGATCTCAATACTTGTAAGCTTGGTAAGAATCCTACCTCAGGAGGTGGTTGCACATTTTTGCCTCTGCTTCTTGTGGCTCTTGTTGATGGATGACTTGTGACTAGCTATTTTCCCCTCCTTGAAAATTTACTAGGCTCTGGTGGTATAATGGAATCACTAGGACTAGGTGCAGAAGTGATATCATCTATCTTCTTCTCATTTTCTTTTGGATCATCAGTTTTCTCAATTTTTACTTTCTTCATCTTAGGATCATTAGTCTTTTCTATCTTGGCTTCCACAGTGGATGCACTCTCAATTTTCATAGTTATCTTTGCTTCTCTAGCTTTATCCAGGTCTTCTTGGGTCACACCATGGATCTTCAAAATCTTAGAAGTGATTTTGGTGGCTTTCCTCTTGGTTGCAGCACTGTTTAGGACTACATCTACCTATCTAGTTTTCTCCTCATATGTTCCCCACCTAGGCTCCTTGGGATCTTTGGGTGCTGATAGTAGGACTTGTGCATAGGCTTCCAAAACTTTCTCCTCCACTTAATAGCCAAGTGGATGAATCCACTTAGTTCTAGGCTCAATAGCCTCCATACAAGTAATGTCTATTTCCACCATAAAAAAAATACTATCCTAATATTTCTCAACAATCCTCTTAGGTATCCTATACCTCATCTGCATCTTTATCCTAAATTTTTTTAACTCTAACTCTATGTAATCCTTTAGTGTACTCTCAGTTGATTCCTTAAGAGATATTTGTGGCATTGTAGGTAAAAAATTTTCTAGGTATAAGTCTGATGCTTTCCCGACTATATGAAAGTATATAGAGATTATCAAAGACCCAAACCTGAATATCTTGTTCTTGTCATGCTTTATAGCCTTGATTTTGTCCATTAATTGTGCATGCAAGATTTCAAACAAGTTGAATTCTCCATTCTCCTTGACAATTCTGATGGTTGTAAGAATAGTGGTTGCAGACACACTATTGACCCTATTTGCATGTTGAAATCTATACCCAAGTATCATAGACATCAATTTGATGTCTTTCTCCTTAATTGGCTCAATTTTCATCTTGCGCTTATCACTCCAGGATTTGTAGGCTTTCTCAACAAATTTTCTAACATCCTTGTCAGTGGGAAGGATGGCGTCAGTCTTTGGTAATCCAGCCATCTCATGGATTAGGTCTAATGTGATGCGAACAAGAACTTCACCTAACATAAATAGGTCATCATGAATTCTTCTTAATAGAATCTTGATCCACTTAGATTCATAGAACTCATAAGTTGTAGCATACTCTATAATGGGGCTGCTTTCTAACTATGTGAACTCATTAGTGAATGATTTATCTAGATTCATTATGGTTTCCATGTTCAACCTAATCCTATCCAAACCAATTGGTTCCTTCTTGCAATACACATATGCGTGTATGTCTTCTACATGAATAATTCCCATTGAGGTTCTAGAAAAGGCTCCTTCTAGATCATCTAAGGTGGACTTGAATGGATTATTTTTAAACACATATATTTTCCTTTCTGCAACATCAAAGACAACTGTTGTAGCCATGACTTACTTGTTTTAACACTTCAGAGAGGTTACTGAGGGTTTTTGAATCATCATGTCTGAATTAGGTCTTCCAACAATCAATCTCTCTTCTTTGCTAATAAATTCAACTGCGACACTTCTTAACTCAACTTCTTGATCTTCTATGCTCTCCAAATGCTCAACTTAGAATGCAATGTGTGAATAATGAATCTCTGATGGTTATAAAGAAAATTTTATGCCATTAATACTTTTCACGTAAACACAGAATGCAACTATAAAATTCATTCTTTGTTTTCGCTAACAATTAGGCAGTGCACTCTTGCATATTGCATCAACTAGACTTCAAATAGTTATATCCAAAGGTGCATACTCTAATGATGAGTATACCAGTCACGTAGGGGTCTAGAGATAATCTAGCTCCCCCTATGACCATGAAGGTCTTTTAACCATAAATAGGAGGTGTGTCCATTGCGGATACATCCTCAACTATTTCATCAATATTGTCCTTCTTTTCTTCCTTCCAAATCAATCTTGCATCTTCTGTAGCTTGCACAAATTTGACTTCTACTTCTTCCAAAATTGATCCTTCTGACTTTTTAGGTCTTTTATTTCTTTGCACTTTTGTTGTATAGAACCTTGAGATGTGTCATGCCTTGTTGCATGAGTCACAAATTAATCAAGGCCTTATATTCTTCAGCGCATTGATGTGAGTTGCCATTTTTCATTGTCTAGCTGAATGACCATTATAGTTGCATATCTAACATGTAATGTTCTAAGAATTTCTTACATTCTATTGTGGATGACTTCTCTAATTTTTTTGATTTTGATTTGATCTACAATTTATATCTCTATGACCAAACTTATTGCATGAATAATAGTAACCATTGAATGGTCTTACCTCTTTACAATCCCTTTCTATATGTCCATGCTTGTTACAAGCATAAAAAGTCTTGTTTACTAGCTTGTGCTCATCCTTGGGTGGTTCATCTTCAACTTCTATATGATTTCTTATCATCTTAGCTTCTGTAGATTCTTCTATTGCTTTCTTTCTTGCTCGCATGTCATTGATCTGATTTTGTGCTTCATTGAATCCAATATCGTTGGTATCTCCTTTAACCTTTTGTGCATACAACTGTGACTCTATTAGATCCTTGCTTGTGTGCAATTTTTTGATATGATTCTTTTCTTCAGTCAATTCAGATTCTATCTATTTCTTGATGTTCTCTAACTCCAATACTTTCATGTTTGCTAGCCTTAGTTCTTCATCTAACTGCTTGTTTTCTTTGACCTATTCTTTATAGGGTTCTTGATTGTTAAGTAACTTTTCAGCCAAATCTTCAATATGATCTTTCATAGATGTGTTTTCATCATTTATCTTTTTGACCATTTTTCTCAAATCATTTGTGGAACAATCTTTCAAGTCTTTTCTCAAATTTTTAATGACTGCATGAGAATCACTAACCTTTTCTTTCAGTTCTTCAATTTCTTTTTTAGATCTGTCAAGGTCTTCAAGAGATGCTTCAAGATTTTTTTTAGATGTTTCATTTATCCCTTATCCATGATCTCCTCAAGTGGTTAAACTTATCTTTAGAGGACTAAAGCTCTGGTACCAATTGTTAGGAATGGGAATAGTGAGAGGGGGGGGGGGTGAATTAGTGTTTTATATATTAATATTTTTTTCTTTACTCTTGAAACTTAAGTTAATTGCTTAGGTACTGAAATGAATATCAATGAAAGTAAGATAAACAACCATAACACATAACACCAAATATGATTATGGGGAAACACAAATAGGTAAAAACTCCAGTGGGAATTGACACCCACTAAGAATTGCACTAGCATTTTATGATTCATGTTAAAAGATCTTGCAACCCTGTTAGGAGTTGTTCTTCACAATACCTTTAGTACAATGACCTGGTCAAGGGTTGGACCCTGTTAGGAGTCTCTTACAATTAACCCTATTAGGGGTGGGGACACACTATCCTAGAGCTCACTATTATCATTATTTTCACTCATCTTTGGAGGCCTAATTACTAAGTGAGATTATTGTACCCTAGTTTGGATTATTAGGTGATCTTCCTTTAATTTGTGTTCATTTCATAGTAAGAAACATGAAAAGGAAAATAAATAATCTACATCTAAAATTATTACATGTATATGTGCCAATGTCTTAAGTGTGCTATACAAAAGGAAAAGAACTGAGAAGACCATTTATCTAAGCTCTCATAAGCCATGAGCATAGCCATTATCAGAATTGCATAGATGAGTGCACACATACATGAAATGAGATACATAAATACAAGAGTACCATACATTGCCTGGTAATGAAGTCTTGATCCACAGTGTTTTCATGTGTTCCTGAGATCCAGAACCGACAAAGAAGAGAGGAAGAGATGGGGGTTAGATCCAATAGATCTAAAAAATGTATGGTACCATAATATTTACAAGCAGGCATATATGCACTCAACGATACACCTCTTGGAAGGGTTGTGCTCAGGGCAAGTGCAATAAAGAGGCTATAAAAATAAAAGAGATACCATGATTTTCACTAACTTGTTTGTTCCATGTGTAGATACAGAAGAAGTTGATTCACTATTGTTTCCCCATTCAGATAATCAAGGGGCTTAGAGGATGGTATTCCTAATAGAGATCATCTTCAAAGCTCTATGATTTTTTAAACAACAACAATAGCAAGATGATGGTATCTAGATGAATGACCTTGACCTATAATGTAGGCCATGCTAGGAAAACCTCAAATTTCCTTGACAGTGACTGCATCAAAGGCAAAGAACACCCATGATCACCAAGACAACAGTTGGATGACACAATATCAGTGGGACACTCAAAAAATAATATAGACAAATCAAATGAGGCATGGTCAAATGCACTGGCAGATTCAAGATGGCACATCATCTTATGGAACAGTGAATGGATGGAGCATGTGTCAAGAATGAACACTGAACAATGTGTCATCAAGTGAATCTCAAGTATTAAATAATGAAACAGATACATGTAGTGTTGCCAACAATAGTTCAATGGATAAATCATGGGGCCAAATCATCAAGTCAAAGCAGGAGGTACACTTTCTATGTCACCCATACAACATCATTATAGCATGAAAGGAGCTTAGATCTATTTTAAAGCTAAATCAAGAACCAGAATGGATAATGTAATGAGACAACCATGATGAGACAAAGATAGTGATGCCATGATGCCAAGAAAATATGAACTCTCAATACATTGTAAACTAGTAGAGACAACCACATATCATGGCACCATGAGAACAAGCATACAATATCAAATAAAGATGGTGTCATAAAGCATGGTATTCATGGAGCTTATGTACAATGGGCATGCACTAAATAAATATTGTTCACTTGGTGTCATCAAGTAATCCAAACTAAACAAATAGATAAACAAGGATGTAGCATGGCATGGTGAATCATGATGGCACCAAGTAAACAATAAAAAAAAAAAGTTGCATAATCAGCTTTTGGCCTCAGCGTAATAGTGAATGAAAGTAGTCACAATGAGAAAACTCAACATATCATGGTATCCCCAAATGATAAAAACTAATACAGAGTACAAGCTAAGAGAAACAGTCATTAATAATATGGACATAATAGTAGGTATCAATGCTAGGATGCTCACAAGTAATCATGTATCAATAAAAACAAATAATGTTTTCACTGTCTAAATGCTTGGCAACTTGAAACTTCAAACAACAGATACAGAGGACTACATCCATCTCATGGGCTACATCAAGTAATATAAAAAAGAAAGTGAGCAACATGACACAATGTATAGCCAATACAATAAATGTAGCATAAGTATTTTGCAGGCCATAAACAACACATGAGCATCCAAGCCATGAAAAGAAATGCCAAAGGAGCTCACAAGCCTTAGAATCAGTAAGCATCAAATGGTGGATCCTAGCAAGTCACAACTCACCAGCCCCAATAGAAATATGAAAAACATGATACCCTAGCTATGAGTAGGCTATGTAATAACCAATATAAAATAGTAGTAACCCAATGGCACTATCAAATGAAGTGAGTACTGCATGTTTATGGCTCACAATTTTTTTTCCAAATGAACATACAATAATGCCACTGAACTGGCATACAAATGATATCAAAAAGCATGGTGATTCAAATAATGATGCCCTAACTAGCTCATAGTATATCAATAGTACAACAGTGAGCCACAAACTCATGGACCTATGCATAAAAGAGGCAATAAGCTGAGGATATATGTCATATGTTTCATGGGCCAAACAGAAGTAATGTAAAAAATAGTATCTCGATGGCATTGAAAAGTATTAACAGTTATGAAAATTCTATGCTATCATCAATAGTGAGGGAATAATAATGAAAACACAAATTTCACAAAACATAATGCCATCAAAAGTCCTAAGTTATGATCAAATAAAATATGCCAGCATTCAGTTATGAACAAATAGTAATGCCACGAAATGTAGTAGTAAGCACACATCAATGTAAGGGTATTGATACAGTCACGGTGGTGAAAAAAATACAAAGCCATGAACTCAAAGCAACAAACATCAAATACATAGATTGAACGTACAACAAGAGAAACAAACAAGAACCACTACCTACCTCCAATAATGATGCCATGGAGGAAAAGGCAGAAAGTTTCCCAAATCAATCCCGAGGAACATGTGCAAAGAGTTCCAGTGAAAGGGGCAAATTTCCAAGTGCCAAAGGGGGAAGTGTCTTATGCCAATGACTTCCTCATCCTCATAGGGGTTTTGACATAAATGATTGATTAATCTTTTTCCCCCCTTTGTATGGTTGAGTTTTATTATCTTATTTATTTTGGGTACATTTTGTTATATGTGGATTTTATTAAAAATGTAAATGTTTTAAGATATGTTTTCCCCATTTTGGGTTGAGAACTATTTTAAAATATAGTCAAATCCACATTTTTTGTTAGAGGGGTAAAATCTTAATGTCAAAGTCATTGCCTATCTTCATTGTAAATTCTAACAATGGTGTTTTATAAACCATAGCCAGAATACTATTTTTAGTGCATGACTTGGAGAGGAAAGGGTTATTCCTTTGACCATCTATTCTAGGTGTCTCACTTTTTTGCTACCCCTATAAACTCAGGAATCTGACATCCGATTTTATGAGGCATCTTCATGGGCCTATTTGGAGGATTTTCCATTTTTAGGAGGTTGAGGGTCATGATGCAGATTCCTAGGTTTAGGTATATACCTCTCACTTAGGTGATTAAGGGGAGTTCTTCATTCTCTCTTTCTTGGAGGTGAATACTTGTAGCTCTGGAGAAGTAGATTGACGTTCTTGGCTCCTTTCACTTATAATAATGTAGTATTCCTTCTCATCCCTATTATTTTCTAAGTTTTTCTATTGGAATTCATGTCAAATCTATTTTGATTTTGTTATCCTTTACTTTGCACATTTGTTCAAGTTGAATATTCAGGGAAGTGCTCTGTAATTGTTGTTCTAATCTATGTATGTTTGGGCTTTAAGTCATGGAAGCCTTTCCCTTCTTTAACCCAAGTACCTCTTTATTTCAAAATATCAAGGCAATAGGGTCAGGTTGTGAATTACAAAGTTATTTCAGGTGTCATTGTGAGTTTTAATTCAATTTGTGGATCTTTCATGTTCGGTGAATCACCTAGTTTAGTTTCAATTGCATGCACTCTCTCTCCCTTTTCCTTCAAAGTTCAATTAAGTTTCAGGTGATTCAAGGGGAAGTCAGCCCCTAATCCAGAGGTCTACCTTTTGATAGGTTACCTATTACCCAAATTTCTTGTTCCATAAAATTTTGGCCACAAGCTGGGCTCTATCCAGCAATTTCCATTAAACCATGTTGAACACCTTAAGAAATTTTCATGGTTCTGTGCCTTTTCCTTTGGTCTCTGCAAATTGTTAACTGTCTAGTCTAAAGACCATTTAATTTGAAAATATGACCGTTAGAGGCAAAAAACCCTAAAAACCCTATGACCTATTGTATTCCACCATTACTTTTTTGGCCACTTAAGTCTCCATTTTTTCATGTGCACTTTATAAGCTAAGGCTAGTCGCGAGATCTCTAAAGCCCAGTAGAATATTCCTTTTCTATCTCCTGACCCCATGACTTTCTTCTATCTCTTAATCTCCTGATCATATAGAATATTCCATTTCCATTCAGTGACTCAGCTGTATGTGACTGAATGTGACCTCTAAATCAGACACAACACAACATGGTCATTATTCACTTGATAGAATTCAGGAGAGAGTATGACGAACTCAATCCAAATTCCATGGTGAGGCGACCTATTGCCTCCTATGTGAATGGGGTGTTTGAATACTCTCAAAACGAGAGCCAACAGCCAGGAGACCAATTGAACAATGGAGGATTTAAAAGAAAATCATGAGGAAAAAAGAAGAAATTAAGCTAAGAATGAATGCAACTAATCTAGAATACTTTGAAAGAAATATGAAATGTAGATTTTTATTTGATTTTAAAATAAAGATGATATTAGACTAAGAACAAGTAAGAAAATTTAATCTAAATGTGAAATGCCATTACACTAATATGAGAAATTAAACTAGATAATGCAATAAAAGAGCTTTGAAAATAATGAGATATGAGACTAAAAAATGCTATAGTAAGGATGCTCTAAAAAATTGCTCTCTCTTGAATGAGAAAAAGAGGTTCATTAAATAGAGAAGCCCGGAGAGGAATGAAGAGTTTCTTGATTTGAAACTCCCAACTCTTCATTCCTCTTTGAGATAAAAAGGTATGAATTATTTAATTAAAAGAATGAAATTTGCCACATGTGGGGAGTGACCTTTCGAGTAATTTGAATTATTAAATTCAAATAAAGAGGTGTCCATTCAATTAACTAAATATTTATTAATTCCTTTTTAAGGGTAATTAGCCAAAGGGGTAGATTTTAATTTAATTCAAAGTGCTTAGGACTTTAGAACTAAATTAAATTATCATAAAGGTAATTTAGCTAATTAAAGTCAAGGACTTTAGGAATTAATATTAATATTTGATTATTGCAATTTATGGTCTTTACAATTGACATCAAGTCAAATTAAGTCAGGTAGGAGAGAGAAAATTTCCTAGGGAACTAGGACTTTGGTGATGTAAAATCAAGATAATTTACCAAAATTGATGAAATTAAATAGGTGCCAATTTTGGGGTATTACATTTGCCCCTCTTTGAATTGATGTGCAAGCAGTGCATTGATTCAAAGAATATTCTGAAGTGACAAATGAAAGCAAATCAAAGCATGAATTTTCCAAAGTCTAAGTTAGATTGCAAAGACAACGGTTCTTGAGAGATATGAGAATCGGGATTAGATTTCCCTAATGCCCCAGAGTGAGATTTAGATGTAGATTAGGATTGTCTCCAGAATCGGGGTTAGATTGCCCCAATACAAAGCTCAGCCCTCCGAGACCTAGGTTAGATTGCCCAGATAACGGTCTAAAAGAGATTTCAAGAGTCATCTCTAGAACAAAGATTGACTCCTAGGAATCAGGGTTAGATTGCCCCAATACCCAAAAGATTTCAAGAACCATCTCCAAAATGAAGAGTGATCCTTGAGGATTCGAGTTAGATTGCTCAGATACCTAAGAGATACATTTCCAGATGACAAGATGTGAGGCATGAAGATGCCCCTAGCAATGAGGACTGATGATTCAAATCAGACTGATTCAAGAATAGATTCGACAAGATTCAAATGATATAATCATCTTGCCCCCTCGGGAGAAAAATTGAAAGATGACATGTCAGAAGGATGATAAACAACAAGAGATTGCAGAGCAAAAGCAATTAGACTAGATTCACGAAGCTGCAAAAGTGAATTAGAGCAAAGAAGAG
Organism: Chamaecyparis obtusa; assembly: GCA_027943335.1. Taxonomy (NCBI): domain Eukaryota; kingdom Viridiplantae; phylum Streptophyta; class Pinopsida; order Cupressales; family Cupressaceae; genus Chamaecyparis; species Chamaecyparis obtusa. Next base: position 647,073 of record BSBK01002553.1, on the reverse strand, counting down.
GTCTTGTTGACCAATTTTGACCATAGTTGACCATGGTTAACCAAATTTTGACTAGGGTTGACTTGATGAAAAGAAGAAAAGATTTGAGAACATGATGCAAAGATGAGGATCTAGCAGGAAGATGACACCAGAAGGCTGACTGCACAAGCATTCGATCCAGAAGGAGTCTAATATTTAAAACATGATTTTGAGCCACTTAGAGATGTCAGATTTCAATTTCGATCCTGAAAAAGGATGCAGCCAAGATGAGTAGATCCAAAAGAAAGCAATCAAGAGAGCAACAAGAAAGTGCTCCAAATGCAAGCCTAGAATGAAAGATGCAAGTCTAAATGCAGGCCTAGGATGAACAAATGCAATCCTCTGGACTTGGCTATTGGACTCATCGTATTTACCATCATTGAGTTCATTTAAGCACGGGACAATTGCAATATGCCATAAAATTCTCCCCAACATGAGAATATGAATATGACATAAGTCTTAAATTTGTCAAAATGAGGTGTAAGCATTAAGGCACAAGAAGCCAGAATGACCTGAACACCTATTCCTTTTAATTTAGCAACTTAACATAAGCATCAAAGCACATTTTCTAGAATGACCTGAATGTCTCTTGTGAACAAACACACCAAACATGCAAGAGATCTTTCTTTTGCCAAAGAGTGCTCACAGTGACCCCTACGTTCACTTAGCAAGATGAGTGTTAGCAATTCCAAATGTAGCAAAAGAAGTCGCTCAAAACAAACAAGGAGAAGAACCAACCTCACCAAGGCATCCATATAAAAGGAGTTGAGGTATGCATGGCCATCCAATACAAGATGAAGGCTCTTACAGATGGACACCCCTCTTATGTAGATTTCTTGGATCATTGGAACTAAACCAACAAGTAGAAAACAAAGAAAAGATCATGCCCCCAGTCTTTGCATTTCTCAGTCAAGAAAGACATCTTAGATTCACTCAAGGGGAAATGATAAAGTAAACAAACAAGTAAGATAAAAGCTTAGTACACTACACAGGAACACACAAAGAGTTTTAGTTTTAGTTTACATTTGTGTTCAAGCAGATTGAAGTCGAATCGGAAGTGAACAACATTCAAAGTCTCAACGGGATAGCGACAATAGGCAGACAGAGTGGAAAACCACTGGTGACCATCGTGAGAGACAAAGTCTCAAGAAGATATCGAAGCATTAACCAATTATCAGCAGGTGAATGCGGTGAGAACCACTGGTGATTGATACAAGGAAGATTCTCAAAAGAGAGAATGAAACATGAATGAAACATCAGTAGGCAGACATAGTGAGGACCACTGGCGACTGATGTAAGAAGGAGATCCTGAAAAGAGAGGTTGAATGGGAGCTAGGTATCAGCAGGCAGGCACAGTGAGAACCATTAGCGATCGATACATGAGAGATCCTTGAGGAGAGATCTCAAAAGTAGCTAGGCATCAACAGGTAGACACAACATGAAACACTAGTGACTGATGCACAAATGAATCTTCTGAAAGAAATAGGACAATGCCCCCTAGACTAGGGAGATGCCCCCAAGTATGACCAGTTCCAATCCATGAAGAGTCAAGGAAAACTCAAATACAAGCGCATGAGCTAGCAAACCAAAGCAGGAAACAAACTAAAGCAAGAAAGCGAGAAAACAAACTAAAGTAGGAAAGGAAGGAAACTAAAGCAAGAAACTAAGAGCCAAGCGATGCTGAGATGAGATGCAGCTTCAGGAAACAAGAGGCGCCTGTTTACCAGGTTTTCACCATCTTGGCAGAGATTCTATTTTTTCTACCATGACGCCTATTTACCAGGTTTTCATCAATGGCACATTTTTCTCTTTTTCAATTTTTTTGTACTTTTCTCTTTTTTAAAATTTTTTTTTGTATTTTTTTGAATATTTAATTTTTTTGTATTTTTTGTATTTTTGTATTTTTGTATTTTTCACATTTTCTATTTTTTTTGTATTTTTGAAATTTTCTATTTTTTTTGTATTATCAAGGTGCCTGTTTACCAGGTTTTCACCAGGATAATAGATACATCAAAGTGCTTGTTTGCCAGGTTTTCACTAAGATGATCATTTTTTCAGGACATTTTGCAATTTTTAGGATTTTTTGCAATATATCAATTTTTAGGATTTTTTTCAGGACCAATAAGTATGTACATGAGCACATAGAGAATGTCAGCTATAGAACTTCTTTAGATGAAGAGCATTGATGGGATCTTTGAGTTTCTCTCCTTCAGTGGTGATCTCTAGAAACACGGTCATTTGTAGTAGTAGCCAGCTGAGAAGTTGCAGAATCAGAACTAGATGTTGTAGCAGTAAAAGGAGATCCAAACAGTAGTGTCCAACTGTCAAGAGATCCATAGTCAAGGAAAGATCACTTAAGTGAGACCCGCAAATATCCTCATGGACACATCTTAACTCTTTTTCTATTTTCCCATGCTCTAAATTCTTAGGAAGAGTACATTCTAGATTTTCCTTAGTCATGTCATTAGCAATAAGGAGATACTGATATGCACTTTGGGAAAAGGCAAGATGGAGTGAATAGGGTAAAGTATGAGAGGCAAGGGTGATGGAATGGAGGGAAGCATGAGAATTTTGGAAGCTCAAATGGCAACTTTGATTTTTCCTTTCTTTGGAATCCACATAGCTTTTGATTTTTTTCTTCTTTACTTTGGGTGTTTTTGATGACAATGCCTATAGAATGGATTTCAAGATCCATTTTTTATTTTATTTTCTGGCTTTTGATTGTCTTCTTCTTTTTGAGGACCTTTGTGGTCTTTTGAACACCCCTCTTGCTTTCCTTTCTTCATAGTCACATGTTGATTAGATGGGACATGGTGACCTTGAGATATAAGTGGATTCTCATTATTTTTGTTTTTATGTTGCACATCCAAGTTACTTCCAAAAGACTCAGGAATGGAATATGAAAGAGGCTTATATGACTAGTTCAGGTGGAGAGGTGGAAATGGAAGTGTACGGGCCACTTTTCTGGGAGATGAAGAGGGAAGAGAAATCGATGGGATGGGCTCAAGTGCAAATATATCAGTATCATCCTCATCATTCATGAATGCATTAAGTAGATCAAGAAAGTAATCTTCCATAGAGCGTTGTCGATTGTGAGTTGTCTTAGAAGAGTCAGATAAGTTTGGAGGAATATTATGTGAGCCTAACCAAGATGGTCTATTCCAAGAGTTAGGTCCCCTTTCAAGTGGTAAGAGTGCACGAATAGGAACCATTTCAATTCTGGATATACTAGGATTCCATGAGATTGTAACAAGATGGGATCTCAAATACCCATGATTTGTTGGAGTAGTAGAAGTATAACTTGGAGTAGTTGGCCTAGGAGCCATAGGAATGATCTCCACAAGAGGGTGGAAAGGATCATCATCAATAGCTTGATTTGGAGGATCATAACTTTCTCCTCTTTCTGAGTTGTTAAGACTAGCATATAAGTACATAGCATCAACTGGTATTTTTGTAGTAGCATTGGATATGGAGTCCCATTCAGCTAGAGACATAGTCAGAGGCATATTTTCTTCATCACTATCATCTATCAAAGGAAATGTTTCTTCAATAGTAGGATCTTGTTCAATAGTAGGAGCAATAGAGTAATCTGAAATAGGCATACCTTGGGGCATACCCAAGATAAGGGAAGCATCCAATAGTTTCTTCCAGTCAGTATGTGTATCATTAGAATCGGCAATAGTAGGATTTTGTTCAATAGTAGAAGTGGTAGAACAATATAGAATAGGCATACCTTGAGGCATACCAAAGATAAGGGAAGCATCCAATAGTTTCTCCCAATCAGTATGTGTGCCATTAGAGGTAGTGACATATTCAGTAGTAGCTATAGTAGTAGAAGTCTATTCAGTAGAGTGTATAAAATCCTCCTCGTGAGGACCAAGATCATGTTCTTGAAGCACTTGAGAAGGTAGATAAGACTCTTTCTGGTAGTCTGAATCAGAATTTTGATCATTCAAGGGTCTCTCATGTGTCATAGGCTGAATCTGTGTTTCTTCATCATCTAAATCTGCATGTGAGTGCAAGCTGCAGCTAGGTTGGTCAAGGTCATAGCTCTGATAGCCAATACCAAATCCATCTTCAGAGGGTTCTTCATAGGAATGTGGAGATATGGGGAGAGCTATCAGTGACAAGACGGACTCAATCTGATATTCCCCCATGCCAATATCTTTGATCTTCAAGGTCTTTTCTATTTCTTTTAGCTTAGCATCATAGAACTCAGTGGACTCTCTATTGACAGGAACAAAGTTGTCTATTGTTTGGGTAAGTAGCTTAGCAGAGCAAGTATTTAGGGTGGCATTATTTTCAATGAGGATGTGGCAGACATGCTTGGGACCTTCCATAACTTCAATGTGCAGGGGAGCATCATGCAGATGGCTTGGAGAGTGATCATCTTCTTTAGGGAAGGATAAATAATGAGGTGAGGTCAAATGACCCACCATAGATTGAAAATGGTCGAGATTGAGATCTTTGGGGATGTTTTCCTTGGTGAGGGCTTTATCCATAGATAGTTTTGGTCTAGATGTCAAAGGTTTGGGACCTTTGAGAACAATCTTTGCATGAGATTGAGTGATAGCATTCACACAAGCTAGAGATTGTGTGTAGTTATAAGAGGGAGATGCAGGGCCTCGCAAGACAAAGGGAGTTTTGGGTTTAGGAGTATCCTCACTCCCTGGAGCAATGATCATGTCACAGTGAGAGATCCAAGCTTTGTTTCTAGTAAATCTAGAAGGCGGTTGAGCTTCTTTTGTAGCCTTCTTAGTGGCATTAACTGTTTGCATGCTAGAGCTGAGATTATAGACATACTTTGAGGCTTTTGGCATCACATTGTCAACAACCTTGTCATTCATAATATCTATGTTTTTGTTAACAATCTTATCCTTATCCTTGTCCAAGGGAGAAGGTCCTTTCTTGTTAACAATCTTATCCTTATCCTTGTCCAAGGGAGAAGGTCCAAATGTTATAGAGATTTTAAGAAATCACCTTAGGTCCAAAGATCTGAAATCCAGCATTTAGCACACATTCGAAAGTACAGAATCAAGACAAATCAATGGCAAATCGTAAGATATGTAACATTGTTGTCTTCAAGATAGTCTTTAAAGATTGATTTATTTGACCCATAAAATCACAATATTAAAATTTATGGAAATAATTAATTTTTTAGCTAACATCAAGAAATACCATTTCCCAAAATTACAAGGTCTTATGATTCCATTTGGTTCCTCAACCAATAACCTTTTCAGACTGCAATTTTTCTGTCATAAATCAGATTTAAAACACCAAACCCTGCCTAGGGAATCACATATCTTTCTCAAAAAGAATCAAAATTAAACCAAACCAATTTAAAAGTAACTATTAATGAATCTATTTTCCAAATATGTAAGCCATTTATTTTTCCCATTCATAAATCATTTTTTAAGAATAAATCATTGCCTACAACTCCAATACAGATTGTTAAAAACTAGTTTTCACTCAAATGCCCATAACTTTCACAAATCTGCATAAAAATGACTCAAACCAAAAGTAAATGAAAGAAAATTCACATATCATTCCAATGAATATTATTAAAGATCCTGATTCTTCACAATTTGTCCATACCAGACGTTTCAGTCTGACTATATTTAGAGAATCTCAAATCTGCAAATACCCACTTTCACCAAAATGATCATAACTTATTAATTTCTTTATAAAAATGAGCCAATCCAAAAGAATGAGAAATAGGATTCATCATTCTATCCATCCATTACTATATTACAAGGTTTCCAAGCTATACATGGTTGTACAAGGCCTGGAACCAACATTAAAACTAAAAAACCAATCAAGAATGAGGCCAGCAATTGATCTTTTCTACCCCACGGTGGGTGCCAAAATGTATGTGACTGAATGTGACCTCTAAATCAGACACAACACAACATGGTCATTATTCACTTTATATAATTCGGGAGAGAGTATGAAGAACTCAATCCAAATTCCATGGTGAGGTGACCTGTTGCCTCCTATGTGAATGGGGTCTTTGAATACTCTCAGAACGAGAGCCAACAGCCGGGAGACCAATTCAACAATGGAGGATTTAAAAGAAAAGCATGAGCAAAAAAAAAGAAATTAAGCTAAGAATAAATGCAACTAATCTAGAAAACTTTGAAAGAAATATGAAATGCAAATTTTTATTTGATTTTGAAATAAAGATGATATTAGACTAAGAACAAGTAAGAAAATTTAATCTAAATGTGAAATGCCATTACACTAATATGAGAAATTAAACTAGATAATGCAATAAAAGAGCTTTGAAAATAATGAGATATGAGACTAAAAAATGCTATAGTAAGGATGCTCTAAAAAATTTCTCTCTCTTGAATGAGAAAAAGAGGTTCATTAAATAGAGAAGCCCAGAGAGGAATGAAGAGTTTCTTGATTTGAAACTCCTGACTCTTCATTCCCCTTTGAGACAAAAAGGTATGAATTATTTAATTAAAAGAATGAAATTTTCCACATGTGGGGAGTGACCTTTCGAGTAATTTGAATTATTAAATTCAAATAAAGAGGTGTCCATTCAATTAACTAAATATTTATTAATTCCTTTTTAAGGGTAATTAGCCAAAGGGGTAGATTTTAATTTAATTCAAAGTGCTTAGGACTTTAGAACTAAATTAAATTATCATAAAGGTAATTTAGCTAATTAAAGTCAAGGACTTTAGGAATTAATATTAATATTTGATTATTGCAATTTATGGTCTTTGCAATTGACATCAAGTCAAATTACGTCAGGTAGGAGAGAGAAAATTGCCTAGGGAACTAGGACTTTGGTGATGTAAAATCAAGATAATGCACCAAAATTGATGAAATTAAATAGGTGCCAATTTTGGGGTATTACATCAGTGATATTCTCTTTAGTCAGGCAATCTCTCAATGAAACCCAAGGTCAAAAATTCTTCTAGAGATCTGGTGACTAAGTGATTTTCCTTACTATAGCTATAACTCATGTGGGCCCCGAGTTAAGGATTTCCCTGTAGTTGGGAAGTCACAAGAGTTAACCGTGGTCAATCAAAAGCTCATGAGACTTCAAGTTTTCTTCAGTCGGGAGGTCACTAGATATAATCATGGTCAAAGGATGGTTAGCTCAAGGTAAAGACAATGATAAATGATAAGGTGCCACGTGTCTCTAGCGGGCCTAGGCTCTTTAGGCTTAGTCTCTTAGTCACATGAAGCAGACATAATATTCTTTTCTATCAAGTCATAATGAGACTTACACAGTTGGGTGATCTCATAACACAAAGGGAATATTCCAAATGATTAGGTGACTTGGAGATCGAAGGCATAGTCCTGTGATCACTTGATTAAAGGTAGAGGTTAAAGTTGAGTTATAATTCCTTCAGTTGGGGAGTCTCATGAGCAAACCCAGGGTTAGAAAAAGTTCACGAGACTTGAAATTTTACACAGTCACCCAATCTCAAGATATGCCTAGGTTAAATTAAATGTTGACATCATGTTAGAACCCAGCAGTTATGTTTCACATTCAGAGATCCAGCGACTGTATGTTTTAATAATCTCTTAATCCTAGCAGTTATGTTCCAAACATTTAGAGACTTAGCGACATGATTATCTCTTAATCTTGTAATGCAACGGCTAAGTTATAAAAGATCAAGCGACTCAATGAGGACCGTAAGATGAAAGAAGATCAACGGCCATCACCTGATCTCTAGACATAACTCAAGGTTAAGATCTTATCTGGTGACCTCATGAATATAGTGTTCACATGATCTCCAAACTTGACTAAGGTTAAGAAATGTTTTTAGCGAGCTAGTGAATACAAAGTTGCCCAATCTCCAGATCTCTTGCAGTTAAGATAAGGTAGGCCAATTTCAGAGCAGTCAGCAGTTGTCAGAGCTGACAAAGGAGTAGAAAGCACATGAAAGAATGACAAGTGTTCGGATGGGCCTAGGTTTGTAAGCTCATTTGGGTGATCATCCAATAAAAAATAGAATATTCTTTCTATCTGGCAATTATGAGATTACCTTCAGTCAGGTGATCTCCTAATAAGAAGGAATATGTCAAAGACATCATGAGACTAAGCAACTACTATCAGATCAAAGTCAGATCAATGCTTGTCATGTGATCACTAAACAAAGCCAGGGTTAATAAAAGGGTTAGGAGATTCAGTGACTAAAGGGGAAAAGAGAACTAAGGTGAATACAGAGTTAGGGTTAAAATCTAAAGCGGTGCCCAGGTAAAATGAAAGATTTGACAGCTACATTTTAAAGATAGATCAAATTTAAATATCAGCCACTAATGGATAAAAGCTTGGCACCACTTGTGACCATTTATATTTTTAAATTCAAATATCTATGAAGTACCAGATTTGAATAGTTATGGCGAGCCTGACTTGCAGGGAGGTAGATGGATCAACCGACCTTCACAGAGGTAGTTATGGCGATGGAATTGTGTGCAGAGATAGATATCTGATTAGCCAAGATATTTCAAGGATGCATTTATGATAAAAAATGATAGAATTAGGGTTTCCTATTATTCTATGAAAATCTATCTAACCCTAATTAGATATTTTTCTCCTACCTATGTGCAAAAAGGAGATGTATATAAAAGTTTTTTTGGAGCTTTTAGAGCTCAGTGTTAACAATTGTAAAAAGAGAGGTTTTTCTTTCTTAGGAGCTATTCGAGGCATTCTTTTTTCCCTCTGGCTTCTATATTTTGTAACCTTTCATTGAGGTTTAGATATTGCAAAGGTATTTTGTGACATTCTTTATGTCCCTATGTTTTCTTGTCTAAATTTTCTCTTAATGGATTAAGTATATGTATGTTTTTTAGTAATATCTTAAGGTTCTTGATCCCTCTTTCTTTTTGCAATTCATGTGTATTCCTATGGATGATTTTATTTGAATGATCTTGTGGGTATACTTCAACCCCCTGACAATCTATCTCATTCCTATACCTAGTTGTAGAGGTGAATATTTGTTTGTAGGTTATAGATTGTGTCTAAATTCTTAGGAATGCTATTGTTTGTGAAATGCTCTCTTTCCCTGAATAGTCTCTTTCTATTATAGACCCTTCTATGAAATATTGATGCAAACCTATTCAGTGAGTTGTGATCTCCTAGACCTGAGTTCATGCACTGATCTCATCCTGTATATTGTAATTCATATCATCTTTTCGGTGTATCACCTAGTAGGATAGTTTTCTTTCAGTCATTTTCCTTTCATGCATTCCTCCTATCCGTTTTCCCTCAAGAATTTACTTTCATGTCAAGAAGAGAAAATTAAGGTAATTATCTAAGAGGAACCAACCTAGAATCTGGAGGTCTCATTTCAGTTAGCATAGGTCCCACAACTTGGAGATGATTCCCATGTTATACTAGGCTATCAAGACTAAGAGAGCTTGAACCAAGGGTGAAAACTTAGTGTATAACATTTATGGCATGCCTTGTGGGACACTAGAAATAAGTTCATCTTTAAAGATTATGCTATCTCTGATATACTGATTGCATACTACAGACCTTTCAGAGGTTGATATTCAAGTACATCTAGCGACTCCACTTATTTCATAGATTTAGGCTAACCTTGTTCAAAGTTTATGAGAAATATTAAGACTAGGAGCTCAAAGCCCACTAATTTTTTAGAGTTGCCCTTAAAAAGAAGCTACAAAGGTAGATCAACCCAGAGAACATCCCCTACAAGGAGAGTATAGTCTACACCACCTGATACTTCAGAAAGGAGACCTTTTCCATTTCATCTCAGAAGAGGAGGAAGTTCTCTAACCAGAGACCTAGAAGAAGATTCAGATCCAGCATCAAATAAAACTCACACAGTTGCTACTTAGCAAGTTCTAGCTCCTACAATGGCTAGGTAGTTTGCCTTTTCACCCTTCAACTAGGGAAGTTCATTGATTTTTTCTCAACATCATGATGTGCCCTTGGTGGCACTAAAGAGTCTACCTGATTTCACAGGTGAAGGACAAACTATAGCTTTTGAACACACTAGAGATGTGACCACTATTTGCAATATACATCATATAACTCAGGAAGATGTGGCCACTAAGTTATTAGTAGCCTCCCTCAAGGGTAAGGCTCTCGAGTGGTTTAGAACTCTAACAGTTGGTTCTATTAATTCATGGGATGGATTAGGAGGTGCATTAAGTAGACACTTTGAGGATAAATCAGACAACTTGTCTTTGGTTGAGTAGTTGACAACCATTAAAAGAGACCCTCAAGAGCAAATGATAGATTATAACAATAGATTCCTCAAGACATGGAATAGAATTCCAATCTCAGTGAGGCCATTAGCTGATCATGCTTTCTTATACTTATTGCAAATTTTGAATGGTCAGATCTCTATCATGATCCAATCTATGGGTGGTACCTCTTTACCCCAAGCTTTTGACATAGTTGTCGGAGCTAAAAATTGTTTAATCCAAGTAGGCATGATAGAAAGAAGGCCACCCATGCCCATCTTTCCTAGCCTTTGGCCTATTGCACCTCTACAAATACCTCCTTTCACCACTATTCCCACCATATTAGCACCTCAGGTTAGTACTAACGGTGAGGAGTTAAAGGCAATTTTCTCTCAAGAACTACAAGAGATGAAGAATAGTCAGCAAAGTAGTCAGCAACAAATGACAAATTTGCTACAGACTTTAACTAAAGAGGTGAAAAACCTAAAAAAACAAGGGCAAGGAATCAGACCCCCCTTTCAGCCACAAGGCTAAGGTCCTAATCAACAATATTAGAATCAAGGATAGCCTTATCAACAAAATAGGCCACCATACCAAGGAGGTTATCAAGGAGCTGACCAAAGGCAAAATTTTAATCAAAGGCCTTTCCAACCATACAACCCTACACCTCTTAATTCTGCAAATCTAGTTAGGGACATGGTTTCTAGTCAAAATAATATGGCCTTGGACAATGAATGGTGCTTTCCTTGTAATCAACCTCACAATCAGGCCTCATGTTCAAATGGGTGGATGAATCAAGTCGTAATGGTTTAGAATGCCTCACATGCCCAATCAGAGGCCTCTTCTAGTGAATCAATTCCTCAACAAGAAGCACAAGATAATGAGACTACTCTTTTCAATTAGGAGTAGTAGGACTTCAATGGAGTCAATTGTGAATCTTCCATTGCTACCAACACAAGGTCAAAGAGAAGATCTCAAGACATGGAGTGAGTAGATTCTAGGACTAAAGCTACTCCATCTGTAGAACCATTGCAACCATCTTCTCCTATTATATTTAAAAGGCTCCTATCATTACAAGCAAAGAAGGCCAACTTTCCAAAGAAGTGGAACCCATCATAGTAAAAGCACAAAAAAGAGTACATACTGTAACACCTTTCAACATCATAGACAACATGAAGAAGGTGAATGTTACTATGTCTATGTAGGACTCTTTGGCTATTCCAGGACAGCCTGAGATTTTGAAGAAGGCCATGGGTGAAGTAATAGTCCCTCAACCTACAAATGATGCGACAAAGCCAGTGTTGGTCAACACTGATCAAGAAAAGGAGGCTCCAAATAGAAACTCCAAAGTGAATACCATTCAAGGTAGGAACTCAAAACCCCCTCCTTTTATATATCTTTAATTATTGGAAAATCCTTAGTACATAATTGTATGGTAGATAGTGGAGATACTAGTACTGTAATGCCCAAAAAGGTAGCTGACCAATTAGGACTTAAATATGAACCCTTCCAAAAGAAGGTCACACAACTTGATGGATCCTCTATCAATATAGTGGGTGTAGCCAAGGATACTAGTCTAATCCTTCATGCAAGTTCTAATTTCTCCATCCTAATTGATATATATATCATAGATCTTCGTGCTTTATTTTCCATATGTCTGTCAAGGGAGTTTATAGCCAAGATAGGAGGCTACCTTTCTTCTGACTGGTCTCACATGCTCTTTCACACAAGATATGGTACCAAGGTCACCATCAAATCTGAATCATTGGTAGCTCACCATATAGAACCATATATGTCCAATGTCATCAATACAAACTACCTTGCACTTGATAGAAATGACTTCCCAATAATCAGAGAAGTAAACACTAAGATAGAAAATATCCTTGATATTTTACTAGATGAACTAGAATTAGAAAAGGCTTCAGAGGCCCAAGAAAATTTTATTTGGGATACTGGTTTGGGAAGCTATTTGATACAAGAAAGTGGATCCATAGAGCCAAACCTTCTCAAAGAAGACACTGATTCAAAGGATCAAAACAACCAAGTTTGGGAATTATTTTTTGATGGAGCTAGAAGTAGACATGGCTCTGGTTGTGGTGCTATGCTAGTGTCCCCAAAGGGAGAAAGATACTATACAGCTTTCAGATTTAGTTTCTCCTGCACTAGCAACACTGTAGAGTATGAAAGCCTTGTAAATGGACTAGAGTGGGTTAGGAAGGGAGGGCTCAAAGCCTTAAAATTTTATGGTGATAGTGAGTTAGTAGTCAGCCAAGTGAGAGGGATAAGTGAAACCAAAAATGACACCATGAAAGCATACAAATGTAGAGTTTGGGATACAATTGAAAACTTGTGTGCTTTCAATATTGTTGCCACCCCTAGGAAGCTAAAGCAAAATGCAGATAGATTAGTTGATGTTGGATCTCAGTATGACATTCCTAATAGTATTTCAAAGGAATAGACCCAAAAACATATCAAAGTGATTGTTAGACCTTCTATCCCTGATAATGATACTAATTGGCAAGTGTTTGACAATGATGATTAGATTCTATAATTCTTGTTTGAGGAAGATGTTTTCTCAGAACATAACCAAGATAGACTATTGCAAAACTATGGTGACCAAGTGATACAACTTAGATCTAAAAAGATGCCTAGAGGTCTTGTCATCTTAGAAGTTGTCTTTAACAAGGATGATCAAGTTAAAAAGAATAAAGCTAGGCTGGAAGTTCAATAAGAACATTGTGTTGAATTCGAGTTGAAACTAGGTAAAAGCTTACAATTTGGAAAAGTAAATACTGATTTAGAAAAGTAGGCTTATACCCAATTATTTGAAGAATTCAATGATGTATTTGCATGGCAATATGAAGACCTTAAAGGTTTTAATCCAGCCCTTGCTCAGCACACTATTAAATTAGAGTCTAATGCAAAACTAGTAAGACAAAAGAAAAGGCCTATTCATCCCAAGCTTGAGCCACTTATGCATAGAGAAGTGCTCAAATTGATATAAAGTGGTATCATCTACCCAGTCAAGCATACTAGTTGGTTTCCAACCTTGTTCCTATAAGGAAGAAGAATGGCGAGTTGAGGTTATGTGTTGACTTCAGGGATCTCAATAGAGCTTCATTAAAAGACTGCCATCCATTACCCTCTATGGAACGAATCTTACAATGTGTCTCTGGGTCTGAGAGATTTTCATTATTGGATGGCTATTTAGGATATAATCAGATCCTAGTTAATGAAAGGAACCAGTACAAGAGTGCATTTACAACCAAGTGGGGAGCCCTGGCTTATCAAAAGATGCCCTTTGGTTTGTCAAATGCAGGTGCTACTTTTCAAAAGGCAATGGATATGGCCTTTAAAAGCCTCATGTACAAGTTTGTACTAGTCTACTTAGATGACATAACTATTTATTCTAAACATGCAGTAGATCATATCAAACATCTGAAGAAGATCTTTGAAAGGAGTAGAGAGTTTGGGATATCTCTTAATCCCAAGAAATGTGTGTTTGTAGTTCATGAGGGGAAATTTTTAGGATATATAGTGTCCAAAGAAGGAAACACAGTAGACCCTGAAAGGATTGCAGCCATCTTAGAGCTACCCTTGCCACATCATAAGAAAAGCCTTCAATCTTTCATAGGAAGGATTGACTTTGTTAGGCGTTTCTTACCTAATATTGTAGATTTATTGAAGCCTTTAACAACCATGTTGAAGAAGAGTTTAGTCTTCAACTGGACTAAAGAAAAGAAAGCCAATTTCCAAGCTATCAAAGAAGCCTTGACAGAAGCTCCTACTCTATTAAACGCAAATTTTAGTAAGGATTTTATCCTTTATACTTATGGAGGTCATGATGTTATATCTGCTATGTTGAATCAAGAAAATTTGGATGGATTGGAGTAGCCTATTGCTTTCTTCAGCAAAGGTTTAGAAGAGTATGAACAAAGATAATCTTTTGTGGAAAAACATGTACTTGTTGTGGTAAAAAGTCTTAAAAAGTTTAGATATCTATTGACCCATAGCAAGGTACACTTGAAGGTTACTCATCCAAGTGTCAAAGAATTTTTTCTTTCCAAGGACCTAAATGAGAAAAGAGCTAGTTGGATTACCAAAGTGACAGAGTATGACATTGATATCCAAATCACCAATCTGGTTAGAGGAAGAGGTCTTTGTGAACATTTGGTAGAGGATGAAATTTCAAAGAAATCAGAGCAAATAGATGCATCTCTGGTCATGCATTCTACAGAAGAACATGCCAAGGCAGCAGGTTGGTTTCCTGACATGATTCATTACTTAAAGATAGGACAATGTCCTACATACCTAGATTCAGAAAAAAGAAGATATTATAGATTACAATATGTTCCCTTTGTGCTGATAGATGAAGTTCTTTTTAGAAAGGATCACAATTGTGTCCTTTTGAGATGTATTGGTTTAGAAAAGATAGCTGGTGTCCTATTTGAATTTCATGATGGACCTTTTGGAGGTCATTTTTCTCCTAGGACTACTGCTTTTAAAATCATGAGGGCTAGATACTATTGGCCATCTATCTTCAAGGATAGTCATGATTATGTGATAAAATGCATCAAATGTGCCATGTTTGTAGGAAAAGAAAGGCTTGCAGCTCTGCCCCTTTGGCCAATCAAAATAGAACAACCTTTCATGAGATGGGGCATAGACTTTATTGGCATGATTAATCCTCCATCTAGTGTAGGCCACAAGTGGATAATCACTGCAACAGATTATTTCACTAGATGGACAGAGGCAATTGCCTTGAAAGAATCAAATGAGAGTGTTGTCTTAAGTTTTTATGATGATATAATTCATAGATTCGGCACTCCAGACTCCATAATATTAGATAATGCATTGGCATTCACAAGTCTTAAAGTCTTAGAATGGGCAATCAAAAATGGAATTTATCTGAATACAAGTTCAAATTACTACCCTCAAGGAAATGGTTTGGTAGAATCAACTAATAAGAACTTGATTAGGATAATCAAGAAGACTCTACAGAATAACCAAAGGGATTGGCCTACTAAATTGAAATCTTCTTTATGGTTTGACATGATTACCCCAAAGAAGATCATTGGGAATTCTCCTTATTTGTTAGTATATGGCAGAGAAGCTAAGTTGTCCATTTCAATTGAATTTCCAGCCTTGGACTTAGCCACTCAATATGTCTTATTTGAAGAAGGAGATCCCTTACAAATCAGATATGCTTAGCTCATAGAGTTAGAAGAACTTAGAGATAAATCTATGAAAGATATGGAGTTCCATCAGGTACAAAAAAAGAAAATTTTTGATAAAAGAGCCAGGGCTAAAAATTTCAAGATTGGAGATATAGTCCTCAAGTGGGATGAGTTCAGATCAAATCTTGGTAGACATACAAAGTTTGATTCATTCTGGGGTGGACCATTTTTTATTACAGAATGCAAGGGGCCTAATGCTTTTCAGCTATCAACTCTTGAAGGAGATGCCTTTCCTATATCAGTTAATGGATTCCACTTGAAGCCTTGTTTTGAGGTCAATCCTTACTAGTAAATCTCTATAAATATGTTTCCTTTCTTTTATGTCCCTACTTTCTAGGTTAGTTTTCCTACTTTTCAAGAAGTGCTCGTGCACGTTTTTGTTCCTCCTAGTTCCAAATCTATCTCTCTATCAAGAAAATTTTTCTAATCTTGAGATGACTCTATGCCCAATAGATTATGTCAAGGCCACTAATCTAATGTCTAGCAGGCTAACATCCAGTAGAAATCACCAAAATGTTACCCAAATTTTTGGTTCCGTACAATTTTGGCCACAGGCTGGGCTCTATCCAAAAATTTTCATTAAACCATGTTGAACACCTTGAGAAATTTTCATGGTTCAGTGCCTTTTCCTCTAGTCTCTGCAAATTGTTAACTCTCTGTTCTAAAGACCATTTAATTTAAAAATATGACTATTAGAGGCAAAAAACCCTAAAAACCCTATGACCTGTTATATTCCTCCATTACTTTCTTGGCCACTTAAGTCTCCATTTTTGCATGTGCATTTTATAAGCTAAGGCTGGTCATGAGATCTCTAAAGCCCAGCAGAATATTCCTTTTCTATCTCCTAACCCTGCACCTTCCTTTTATCTCTTAATCTCCTAATCATATAGAATATTCCATTTCCATTCAATGACTTAGTGATATTCTCTTTAGTCGGGAAATCTCTCAATGAAACCCAAGGTCAATAATTCTTCTGAAGATCTGGCAACTAAGTGATTTTCCTTACTGTAGCTATAACTCATGTGGGCCTCGAGTTAAGGATTTCCCTTCAGTTGGGAAGTCGTGAGAGTTAACCATGGTCAGCCAAAAGTTCATGAGACTTCAAGTTTTCTTTAGTCAAGAGGTCACTAGATATAATCATGGTCAAAGGATGGTTGGCTCAAGGTAAAGACAATGACAAATGATAAGGTGCCACATGTCTCTGGCAGGCCTAGGCTCTATAGGCTTAGTCCCTCAGTCACGTGAAATAGATAGAATATTCTTTTCTATCAAGCAACAATGAGACTTACATAGTTAGGTGATCTCATAACACAAAGGGAATATTGCAAAGGATTAGGCAACTTGGAGATTGAAGGCATAGTCATGTGATCACTTGATTAAAGGAAGAGGTTAAAACTGAGTTAGATTTCCATCAGTCGAGGAGTCTCATTTTCAAACCCAGGGTTAGCAAAAGTTCATGAGACTTGAAATTTTACACAGTCGCCCAATCTCAAGAGATGCCTGAGTTAAATTAAAGGTTGATGTCATGTTAGAACCTGGTGGTTATGTTTCATATTTAGAGATCTAGTGACTATGTGTTCTCATAATCTCTTGATCTTGGCAGTTATGTTCCAAACATTCAAAGACTTAGCGACATGGCTATCTCTTAATCTCATAATGCAGCGGGTAACTTATAAAAGATCAAGTGACTCAGCGAGGACCGTAAGATGAAAGAAGGTCAATGGCTATCACCTGATCTCTAGACACAACTCAAGGTTAAGCTCTTATCTGATGACCTCATGAATACAGTGTTTGTGTGATCTCCAGACTAGACCAAGGTTAAGAAAATCTTTCAGCGAGCTAGTGAATACACAGTTGCCCAATCTCTACATCTCCTGTGGTTAAGATAAGGTAGGCCAATTTCAGAGCAGTCAGTGGTTGTCAGAGCTAACAAAGTAGTAGAAAGAAAATGAAAGAATGACAAGTGGCAGGATGGGCCTAGGTTTGTAAGCTCAGTCGGGTGATCGACCAATGAAAAAGAGAATATTCTTTCTATCCGGTGATTATGAGATTACCTTCAGTCGGGTGATCTCCTAACAAGAAGGAATATGCCAAAGACATCAAGAGACTAAGCAACTATAGTCAGACCAAATTCAAATCAATGCTTGTCATATGATCGCTAGATAAAGCCAGGGTTAATAAAAGGGTGAGGAGATTCAGTGACTAAAGGGGAAAAGAGACCTGAGGTGAATACAGAGTTAGGGTTAAGATTTGAAGCAGTGCCTAGGTAAAATGAAAGATCTGATAGCTACATTTTAAAGATAGATCAAGTTTAAATATCAACTACAAATGGATAAAATCTTGGCACCACCTATGACCGTTTATATTTTTAAATTTAAATATCTAAGAAGTACCAGATTTGAACAATTATGGCAAGCCCAACTTGCAGGGAGGTAGATGGATCGGCCAACCTTTATAGAGGCAGTTATAGTGATGGAATTGTGTGTAGAGATAGATATCTGATCAGCCAAGATATTTCAAGGATGCATTTATGATTAGAAATGATAGAATTAGGGTTTTCTATTATTCTATGAAAATCTATGTAACCCTAATTAGATACTTTGCTCCTACCTATGTGCAAAAAGGAGATGTATATAATATTTTTTTGGAGCTTTTAGAGCTCAGAGTTTACAATTGTAAAAATAGAGGTTTTTCTTTCTTAGGAGATATTTGAGGCATTCTTTTTGCTCTCTGGCTTTTGCAGTTTGTAACCTTTCATTGAGGTTTAGATATTTCAAAGGTATTTTGTGACATTCTTTATGTCCCTATGCTTTCTTGTCTAAATTTTCTCTTAATGGATTAAGTATATGTATGTTTTTTAGTAATATCTTAGGGTTCTTGATCCCTCTTTCTTTCTGCAATTCATGTGTATTCCTATGGATGATTTGATTTGAATGATCTTGTGGGTATACTTCAACCCCCTGACAATTTGTCTCATTCCTATACCTAGTTGCAGAGGTGAATGTTTGTTTGCAGGTTATAGATTATGTCTAAATTCTTAGGAATGTTATTGTTTGTGAAATTCTCCCTTTCCCTGAATAGCCTCTTTCTATTATAGACCCTTCTATGAAATATTGATGCAAACCTATTCAATGAGTTGTGATCTCCTAGACCTAAGTTCATGCACTAATTTCATCCTCTATACTATAATTCATATCATCTTTTCGGCGTATCACCTAGTCGGATAGTTTTCTTTTAGTCATTTCACTTTTATGCATTCCTCCTATCCCTTTTCCCTCAAGAATTTACTTTCATGTCAAGAAGAGAAAATTAAGTTGATTATCCAAGAGGAACCAGCCTAGACTCTGGAGGTCTCATCTTAGTTAGCATAGGTCTCACAACTTGGAGATGATTCCCATGCTATACTAGGTTATCAAGACTAAGAGAGCTTGAACCAAGGGTGCAAACTTAGTGTATAACATTACCCACAACTTGAAAGTAGTCCCATATTTCATGGGATTTCTAGGTCCACACTTAGCTATACTCAAGTGCAATCCATAGAGACAATAGTTTTTAGCATGCTCGACGGAACAGTGATATTTCCCACCATTCATTGAGATTTTTTGTGTGACCCTCAATGCAATTAGCCTTTAAGAGGTAGTTTTTTTCAAACACCATGGTGACTCTGAGAAAAATCTACTAGTTTAAGCAGTCCAAGTGCTAGCAAGTTTCATAAAATCCCCTTTTTACTAGCTCATTTAATGAGTAAGGATGTTAATCCATAATGCATATTCGCCCTATCACCCCCCATATCATGATAAAGCTACCCATGTGCCATCAATCATGACATATCAAGATAGCCAAGTAGCAACATATAGCCAAAATAGCCCACCAAAAGAAAATTCCTAGCATGCACTACCATACCCCTCCACCCAGCATCAAGCATACTGGCAGCATTCCTATGAACTTCCCTATTAGGGTCACCATTACAATCCTCAAAATTTTTCCTACCCCACTTCAAATACAAACTCGAATGATTGGTTGGAAAATTTTTGAGAGGAAATGATCTCTTTCATGAAAGACTATGCAGAGATGGGGTCTCAGAAAGAGGAGCTCTCAAGGTAGTATATGGAGGTGGTGACCTTCTCAAAGCATCTTGAGAGCCAGATAGCAATTCATGAGTAGACCCTTGAAGAGAAGAGCCATCTGATCTTAACATAAGAGAAGGTTTATGAGAGAAATCTTGAGGATCATCAAGAATTAATAAGGGCCATATATCTTATAGCTACAAAAACTAAGGATCTCTGAAAAGATTTAGCAAAAACTAATCAGTTGGTTAAGAATGTGTTGGAAAAAGCACTAAGGCAAGGAGATCAAGAGGTCATTTCTTCCCCAATGCAAAAAAGCTCACCAGATCCATTAGAAGGAAATAAAAGCTTAATGCAGTCTTGGAGACCCTAATGGACCATGTATCCAAGTTTCGAGATGCCAACTCTTCTTCAGGAGGAGATCCAAGAGGAGATGCCTCGGGCTGCTGAACAAGACCCAAAAGTCTACAGACCAAATAGAAGAATCACAAGGTTCAAATCCCAAGTATCTTTCTTGGTAAGTCCCTTAACACTTCTATTGAAATTCCAAGCTTTAGGACTTCCCCTTCAGTTCAGAATCTTAGTCAACAGGGTCCTAACCTCCATGATTTTTTAGAGCCTATTCATGTGACGCAAGGAAAAAAAGCATGAGGGGCCAAGGAATGGCACACCCTAATGATCCAGCCTGCTCAACAACATGCAGAAGGAAAAACACACAACAAGGAGAGAGAGAATACAGAGACTTCATATATTTTCATTAAATAGAATCATACATGCCAGGCTATAAGGCCTTCCTATTTATGGCTTGATATTACAATGAATCTCAAAAGTCCTCCAACATGTGAGGATCTGTTACAAATCTCAATTCTAATTTCTACCTTCTCTATCCCAAAAACTACCTCCTAATCTACAACCAAACAACTACATGTATACAAGAGACTACCGAACTGAGTCAACCTTCATATCCATAATCAATAGAAGAAATGGTCAGATCTAGGACCACATGCTTCCCAATGATGGATTCCATCATTAAACCTATGATCTAGTATAAATGCACAAGTTAGACCAACAAGAACTTCAAATAAACTACTTGGTAAGCAAGGATGACCGAGCAACAGACAAGTAATGTCGAGTGCCAGTAAAGCAACTGACTACCTAGGAGATAACCAACCACACTCGGTAACCAAAGGAAACCAACCAACTCAGTCAAAGAAGAAACTAAGCAACATAGAAAAATTCAAACATATTTTTGGTGACACAAGATTGCTAAGGACCCAAGATGCTCCTGAATCAGACACCTGGAGTTATTTTGAAATGATTCTCTGAATCATTTAGCAAGTATGATCTGAGCTGTATCCAACTTAGATTGTGAAATCCATGAACTATCTTCCATCGGTCTATTCTTCCACTTTACCAAATATTCCATATATTGTTTTCCTCTTTTGCTCTTGCCAACTCTTTCCTTCAAAATATGCTCCACTTCTTCATTCTTCTTCTTAGGATACTCTATTAGTACTATCATTTCTTCATCAGATTCATGATATTCATACAAATCAACAATGTTGAAAATAGGTGATATGTCCATGTCATTAGGTAACTCAATCTCATATGCATTTCCACTATCAAATTTTATCAAAATTTTGTAATGTCCAAACTTCTTCATCTTCAGCCTTCCATATGTTCCAACAAGAAATTGACCTTTCTTCAAATGAACCATCACTTCATCACCAACATCAAAAGTCTTATGTCTCTTTGATCTATCAGCTCTATCTTCTTATTTTTTATTACTATCTTCCAACTTCATCTTCACATCTTCATGTAATGTCTTCATGTACTTAGCAAACTTTACTCCTTTAGCACTTCTCTTACTTTCATTATCAATATCTCTCAAATTAGATATCCCTCTCAGTTGTATGTCATTCACAATCTCAAATGGTGTTTTCCCAGTACTCCTATTCATTGAATTGTTGTATGAAAACTCTTCTTGTACCAACACAGAATCCCAATTACTCAGTGTGTCTCCAACTAAACATCTCAAAAGATTTCCCAAACTTGTGTTTACAACTTCATTCTGTCCATTGGTTTATGGGTGAAATGTAGAATTATATTTCAACTCAGTGCCAAATTTCTTCCAAAGTGTCTTCCAAAAGTATCCAACAAATTTACTATCTGAGTCAGAGATAATACTCCTCGGTAATCCATGCAATCTAATTATTTCCTTAAATAAAATATTTTCTACATGTACTGTATCTGATGTCTTTGTACATGGTATGAAATGTGCCATCTTAGAAAATCTATCCATGAAAACAAATATAGAATCATTACCTCTTATTGTCTTCGGTAAGCCAAGAACAAAGTCCATATTGATGTCAATCTAAGGTTTCTCTGGTACAATAATCAATACATACAAACTAGTATTCTAACTTACTCCCTTTGCAACTTGACAAACTCCACAACTTTTCACAAATTTCTGAACATCTTTATACAACTGAGGCCAAAAATACTTCTCCTTAAGTAAATTCCATGTTTTATCAATACCAAAATGTCCACCCAAACCACTACTATGTTTCTCTTTTATCAAATTAGTTCTCATTACTCCTCTTCATATACACAACTGAATACCTTTGAACAACATACCTTCCTAAATAAAATATTCATCCCATTTAGTGTCTTATTGATCTTGAATAGGTGCTCTACACTTTCTCCATGGCTCAAAAAAATTAGGGTCATTTTCATACAAACCTTTCATCTCATCAAAACTGAGAACTTCAATTTTCATCTCGGTCATCAAGGATCTCCTTCTACTCAATGCATCAGTAACTTGGTTAGTGACTCCACTCTTATGCTTTATCATAAATGTATAACTCTGCATGTACTCAACCCATTTCATATGTCTCTGATTCAACTTATTATGACTACCCAAATACTGTAAAGCCTTATGATTAGTATACAACACAAATTCACTCATTATCAAATAATGTCTCCATTTCTTCAGTGCTTGAAAAATAGCATAGAATTCTTGATCATACACAAAATATTTCCTTCTAGCATCATTCAATTTCTCACTAAATAATGCAACAGGTTACCTTCTTTACTTAACATAGCTCCAATTGCACTACCACTTGCATCACATTCTACTCAAAATACTTTATTAAAATCAGGCAATGCCAAAATAGGTAATTTAGCAACCTTCTGGTTCAAAGTCTCAAAAATTTTATTAGCTCCATGTGTCCACTTGAATACTCTTTTATCTCCTCTCATAGTCTCAGTCATAGCATTCCAAATTGCACTAAAATTTCTAATGAAATTTCTATAAAAACTTGCCAGTCCATGAAATGATCTTACCTCACTAGAATTTTTAGGTGTAGGCCAATCCAAAATAGCTTCAACCTTTCCAGGATCCATCTTCAAACCATCAGCTAAAATAAAAAATCCCAAATACATAATCTCTTCTTTCATGAATCAATAATTTTTCAGATTTATCAACAACTTTTCCTCTTTCAACCTCTGCAAAACTTGTCTAACATGCCACAAATGTTCTTCTCTAGTCTTACTAAATATCAGAATGTCATCCAAATATACAATTACAAACTTACCCAAGAATTTCTTCAGAACTTCATTCATCAATGTCATAAAAGTACTCGGTGCATTAGTTAAACCATAAGGCATAACCAACCACTCATACAAACCTACTTTTGTCTTGAAAGTAGTCTTCCATTCATCACCTTCTTTGATTTTGATCTAATGATATCTACTTTTCAAATCAATTTTGGTAAAATACTTTGATCCAGTCAAACTGTCTATTATGTCATCCATCCTTGGTATAGGAAACCTATACTTCACTGTTATCTTATTGATTGCCCTGGAATCAGTACATGTTCTCCCTTCTCCATTCTTCTTAGGTGCCAATATAGCAGGTACTGCACAAGGATTCAAACTTTCTCTGATCAAACCTTTCTCTAGCAACTCTTGAATCTGTCGGTTCAATTCCTGATTCTCGGTAGGTGTTAACCGATGAGGTGCCTTATTTAGTAAACTAGATCCAGGGATTAGATCCATACAATGATCAATAATTCTCTTTGGTGGAAAACCATCAGGTACATTATCAGAAATGATTTCACTATACTCAGTGAGTAACTTATCAATCTCTTCAGGAACACTATCCTCAATCTTCTTACTCATTTTGTTAGGAATAACAACAAAACATACATCATTCCTTTTCAAATCTTTAACAAACTTTCTTCCTTCCATCAAAAAAACTTTCATAGATGTGAAAACATTACTAATAGATTCTTCCATCAATGGCAACAAGATTTGTTTCTTTCCATCAGCCACAATAGTATACTTATGCAATCTCCCATCATATATAGCATGTCTATCATATTTCCAAGGTCCACCCAACAAAATATGACAACAATCCATAGGTGTGATATCACATAACACCTTATCATAGTACTTTCCAATCTTCAAATTCACATAACATTGTTCACTTACCAGGAGTGTATGCTCATCTTTTATCCATGAAATTTGATAGGGCTTCAGATGTTTCAGCCTTTTCAACTACAATTTAGTAACCATCTCTTTAGATGCTAGATTCTTTGAGCTACCACTGGTAATGATTACCTTCCAAACTTTATCAGAAACTTTACATCTGGTCTTGAACAAACTTTTCCTTACTAGATCTTCCTTTTTACTTTCATTCCACAGTGCTCTCCTTACTATCAAATTATTTTCCTTCTCAGGTTCATTCAGTGACTCTTCTTGCACCAAAGCATTTATACTGCTACTAGTCTTCTTACTTACTTATGTACATTCAAATGATCTATGTCCTTCTCCACAATTATAACAAGTTCCTCAAAAACTTCCTCTGCTATAACCACCTTGGTAGTTACTATCTCTGCCTCTAGATGAACTTTCACCTTTCCACTCGGTCTTGCCCTTGTCTAGATTTTTCTTTTCAGGTTCAGATCTACCATTTTCACCATTAGATCCACCTCTTCCTCTCTATCTCTGTTCATGTTTTTTTTTCCAATTTCTCCTTGGCTTTCAAAGAAAACTGATAAGCCTCTTCAATGCTTTCCAACTTAACCAGGTTGATCCCCTCTTGGATGGAAACTGTCAAACCATTCAGGTATCTACCAATTCTTTCCACATCATCTTCATCATGTCTAGATCTGATATCCAATCTATAGAATTCCTCAGTATATTATTTTACTGAGCTATCCTTCTACCTTAGACTTTGCATTCATCAAACTAGGTTAATCCGATAATCACAGGGTAGGAACTTTTATTTTAACTTATTTACCATCTTATTCCATACCTTGATTTTTTCTTTGCCTTTCCTTTTCCTATCCAATTGCAGGTGTTCCCACCATAAGGATGCATGGCTTTTCAACTTTGTGCTTGCAATCTCCACCTTCTTATCTTCAGGAATGTTTTCATATTCAAAATATTTTTCCATCTTGGTGATCTAGTCCACCAATTCATCAGAATCCAGCTTTCCACCATACTTAGGAGGATTAAAATGTGGTGTAGACTTCAAACTTGTCAAAGCCTTCAAAAATATTTCTTCACCTTGATCCATAACAGGTGCAAGTTTTGCATCTGCCTATTCTTCTTCAACTTCATCATCACTAACATCCTCAAGATGTCTGCCTCTTCTCTCAGCTGTTTCAACTACTTCTAACCTTGCAACAATCTATCTTAGCACATCTGCCAATCTTGGATCTATGTCTTGCCTCCCACAAATGATCTTGACAACCCTCTACAACTGTAGGTCTGATCATAATTTTCTACCCCACAAAAATCAACTAGGGCTTCAAGAGGAACTAGAAAACCTAGATCTGTAGCCCTAGATCAAGATATCACCTCACTTTGATACCACCTAATTCAAGGTAGTGAAGCATGAGGGGCCAAGGAATGGCACACCCTAATGATCCAGCCTTCTCAACAACATGCAGAAGCAAAAACACATAATAGGGAGAGAGAGAATGCAAAGACTTCATATATTTTCATTAAATAGAATCATACATGTTGGGTTGTAAGGCCTTCCTAGTTATGACCTGATATTACAATGAATCTCAGAAGTCATCCAGCATGTGAGGATCTATTACAAATCTCAATTCTAATGTCTACCTTCTCTATCCCAAAAACTTCCTCCTAATCTATAACCAAACAACTACATTTATACAAGAGACTACCGAACTAAGTCAGCCTTCAGATCCATAATCAATAGAAGAAACGGTCAAATCTAGGACCACACACTTCTCAATGATGGATTCCAACATTAAATCTGAGATCCAATATAAATGCACAAGTCAGCCCAACAAGAACTTCAAATAAACTACTCGGTAAGAAGGATGACTGAAAAATAGACAAGCAATGTTGAGCGCTAGTGAAGCAACTGACCATCTAGGAGATAACTCATCACACTTGGTAACCAAAGGAAACCAACCAACTATTGACCAACTTGGTCAAAGAAGAAACTGAGCAGCATAGAAAACTTCAAACATATTTTTGGTGACACCAAATTGCTAAAGACTCAAGATTCTCCTGCATCATCATGACCCTATCTCAGATTTGCAGCCACTCTATTCTATTCCCATAAAAGATACACCTAAAAGGTTTGACTTCCTAAGTGACAGTGATCCCGTTCTCCAATAGATAAATCCCTATGAGCCAATTCCTAAAGAGCCCCCTAATGAGAGCTGAGTACAACCTATTTAATGCCATATTTTAATCCATTACATGTACTTTCCTATTCCATTTCCATCCCATTTCATTCCATTTTACTATTTTACGTTGCATATGGTTTAATATAAATAAGTAATATCTAATATTGTTTTGGGATTAAAATATGGAAAATCATTGATTGTATTTTACTAATCTCTATTATCATAGTATGTTAATATGCATAATAGATCTTCTTGTCGCATTTGAGACATCAATTATTGTGGATAATGTTGGCTTACAACTTATTCATGTTATTATTTTAAAACATTACTCTGACTTTCACGGTGGCTTTACCTCTTCAAAATAAACATTGTCCTCTCCACCATAGATTTCACACATCAAGCATAGTAATATGTGAGAGGACAGAAATTAAAATCCAATCATAGATCATTTGATATTGTTGTTAATAACGCAGCTGATGAAATAAATAAGTTTCATATCCATGTTAATCAGATTGTTGTTTGGACGTATCTGATTGTTATTGTTAGCTAGATTCTTCCAAACCATTTTAAAATCCATGGCTCAAAATAGTGGATAAAAACAATACAGCTTTCCAGAATGATAATAGAAAATTGGCTATTCTTTGCAAACTGAAGATTTCTGTTATGGATCTATTTTATGTAATAGCCACTCTTTCTATAGATTACATATCAAAGTAGTTACTAAATTGTTATAGCTGCATATATATAAGCAACCCAATGCAGATTGAAATGTATTGTTCTCCCTTTGTTAAATCTGAAGAATGAAATAATACTTCTACTGATTAATCCAACATAGAAAGACACAGTCTGTTCACTCACCTTGCAGACCAGAGAAAGGGCCTGCTCTTGGAATGTTTGGTGAGGTTAATATTGTAAATTATTTTATATTGCACGCTGGTGATTTTTGTAGCTTAAGTTTGGTGTGTTTGATTTACCATAGAATAAGATTTCATTTTAAAATAATAGTTAGTTCATATTAATACATTTACAATCTGATTAATATCATAGCTGGGTAAGATAGATTATCACGTTCTCATTATTATACAGATTATTAATAACAACCAGCATATTCTGAATTTTCTATCAATATATCTATATCAGATTTATATTAGTTAATTATTATATTAGATTAGTTATATGCATGGTGTTGGTATTGTTTCTTCTAGATTAGTTGGATTTGTGAATTGTTACATTTGTTATTATCATTTTTTTTGTTTCTAATGTTCTTATCGCCAGGAAGTGACAGTTCCTATCACTAGGATTTATTTGGTTTTTCATAGATTCAATTTTGTGTGCTGTAGTTGCATTCATAATCCCTCATCTCACAACTATCATCCCTTGATGGCATATTTCTCAAACACCTTTCAAAAGCTTACGTTCTTAGATTGACATGTATAGACCAACTAAACTCCACTATAAATCATTAATTCTTTGTTATTATTTTCCTTAGTGTTGGCCTATCATTTGGTGCAACTACCAGGTAAATGTGTCAAAGGCATGCTAGTTTGATGAGTTGAGTTAGGAACAATGCATTAGGATGAAAGCTTTTGCAATTGCTAGTCTTGCTTAAGTAACTAATCTTAATTTGCATTGTGTAAATCATATAGATGCATTGTTTTAGAGTTTTCAAGTAGGCCTTAGAAATTAGATGCATTAGTTGCTTTAGAAATTAGATTCAATTTTACATCATCACTAGTTGTTGTGAGTTATTGGTAAAGAAAAGAAGCTATTTTGAAGAAAATGTTAAAAATGATGCATTTTCAAGGTTCTTCAAGTACGTCAATTTTGGTTGAAAATTGCTTCAAAAATGAAAGATTTGAAGGGAACACAAGAGGCAAAATATGCTTGGTGTCGGGGGTGCTACCCCTCGACCCTGCACTATACTATGACATGGAGCACACCTTGGGCATTGCCCCTTGACCCCACTGGTGGCTGCCACCCCCAGACCCCCACCTTCAAATTTAAAAACAAAAAAAGAAACTAGTGGGGAAATCCTGTTAACCAAAGGTGATATTTTTATATCCTCTCTACCTAATGAATGCAACATAAATGATCTTGATCTTCCATTATCACAAGTATGCAAGAATTCTATCGCTATGTTTGAACATGAGCAAATCATTGATGAATTCTTAGAGCAACGTGATTTTGAGGATGAAAATTTAACCACTTGTTATTCTAATTGCTATAGGAAAGATAACCAATGCATATGCCCAAATAACCAAGTGCACATGGTGAATGAGGTACAAGCTATTTGTAAGTCTCACCATGATAAGGGTGAAAGTGGACAAGTTTTTCTTGTAACTAATAAACAATTTTGAACTCAAAATTAAGAAGATCAAGGTGTGTATTATGTTGGTAACATATATTGTCACTATGTTTCATTAAAAAGCCAACATATTTCTTCAAAACATACTTCTCCACCTAGTATGCACAATGAATGTAATCATGCATGCTCACAACAACCCATATATCCCTCTTATATTCCACCATATCCATCCTTACCATCTTCGCTCCACCCATCCTACTTATTCCCATCTACTTTATCCCATTCATTCTTCTTACCATATTCATTATCCCATTCACATTGTACTCCACCTTATCCACCAAAGGCAACTATATTGCCTCATAGAATACTTCATAATAAGGTTGTTGAAAACACATATAATATTGAGCTTTCAAGGATCCCTGTACAATCTAATGATGTGCTTGAAATTGATAAATCAACATTGGAATGTATTGGTGCATATAAGGGTGTAAGATTTCACAAATGTGCAAATCCACAAAAAACCAAGATCACCTGCAAGCAAAATACCAGAAGCTGGAGCGAAAACCTAAGAGAGAGAGAGAGAGCAAGGGTTTTGAGAATCTCAGCGGAGTGAGAGCAAAATTGTATTTCCCAAAAGTCTGAACAATAATTACAAAAACGGCTTATAAGGTGAGAAACCCTAAAGCCGGAGAAAGCTAGGTTTGTGCATTTAATAATTAATAAACATATTAATTATTATGCACCTAAATGACAAGCTTAAGTGAAAAAAGAATAATAGTGACCTTTAATAATTAAATCAGATAGACTTAATTATAAAGGTAAATATACTATTACTCTAACACCCCCCCTTAAGCGAAGCTCAGGAGGAAGCTAACCTAGCACAACTAAGAAAGCAGGAAAATGGGTCCCGGAATGGGTCCCGGCAACAAGGCCTGATCAGGTACCCAACAACAAAGAAATCTCTGTGAACCGGGGAAATAGAGAAAACCCAGTGGGAAAAACCCTACCCCAAAAAGAGATACAACAACATGCTGAAAAGAAACATGAAGGAAGGAAGGACTCAACAAGACCCCCCAAGGACAACTTCCGTCACCCCAAGCATAGAACGCAACTGAAGATAGCGCGGAGATGCAAAGGGTTTGGTGAAGATGTCAGCAACCTACGCGTCAGTGGGAATGTACTCCAAAGTGAGAACACCATCCTGAATCTGCTGACGGATGAAGTGCATATGAAGCTCAATGTGTTTAGTGCGCTGATGCTCCACCGGGTTGCGGGAAATGTGAATAGCACTCTGATTATCGCACCACAGAACAGTGGGATGATCAGGAGGAAAACCAAACTCAGTCATCAACTGCCGAAGCCATAAAATCTCCTGACTAGCATGAACTGCCGCTCTGTACTCAGCCTCTGTAGATGAAAGTGCTCGAGCGTTCTGCTTCTTGCACGACCATGTGATAGGACCAGAGCCAAGACAAAAAACAAAGCCAGAAGTAGACTTCCGATCATCAACATCACCAGCCCAATCTGAGTCAGTGTAGCCAACAATGTGAGGAGCCCCTGATGTGTAGTGAATGCCATACATAAGTGTGCCCTGAATGTATCTCAAAATACGCTTGGCAGCTTGCCAATGACTCTCATGAGGCTCATGTGAGAACCGAGAGACTAGACCAACTGCAAAGGAGAGATCAGGATGAGTGCGTGTCAGGTATAACAAACTGCCAACCAACTGCCGATACAAAGTAGCATCCACTGAAGGCGTAGTGCAAGAGGTAGACAAAGTAACACCCGACTGAAAAGGTGTGGGAGCAGGCTTGCAATCAAGCATATCAAAGCGCTGAAGCATGTCAAGAGCATACTTCTGCTGGTAAACAAAGAGCCCAGTAGGTGACTGCACAATCTGTAGACCCAGAAAGAAGTGTAAAAGACCAAGGTCTGTCATCTCAAACTGCTCCATCAATGCGCACTGAACATCCTAAATCATAGAAGATGAGCTACCTGTGATGAGAAGATCATCAACATATAGCACAAGTATCAAAATCTCATCCTCAAGACGCTGAATGTAGACTGTAGGATCGGAATGACAGCGTGTGAATCCTGTAGAAAGCAAAAAAGAGTCCATCTTCTCATACCAAGCCCGAGGGGCCTGTTTGAGACCATATAAAGAACGCCGAAGTCTGCAAACCAAGGAGGAATCCTGCACAAATCCTTGAGGCTGCTCCATGTAAATCTCCTCACTAAGATCACCGTGCAAGAAAGCACTCTTCACATCCATCTGAAAAATGGGCCATCCCTGAGAGGCTGCGAGGGATAAGACAAGGCGAATAGAGTTCATCTTGGCGACAGGGGCAAATGTCTCAGTGTAATCAATACCCTCAACCTGTGAAAAACCCTTCGCAACAAGATGTGCCTTGTACTTATCAATAGAACCATCAGCAGCAAACTTAGTACGATACAACCACTTGCATCGCACTAACTTTCTTCCCTTAGGAAGCGAGCAAAGATCCCAAGTATGATTCTTCATCAAAGAAGAATACTCCTCCTCCATAGCACTGTCCCACTCAGTATGTCCTGTCGCTGCCCCAAATGTCTGAGAATCACCACAAATAGCATGACTCAGAAGACTGGAACCTGCAATATGAGACCGGGTGCGACGAGAGGTGGAAGGGTCACCAGCCAGAGATCCTGCAGCATCAACTGTAACACGAGCCCATCTAGGCATCTGTGGAGGATCCTGTGGTGGAGGTAAATGGGGATCACCAAGATCTTCATCCTCATCATCCTGAAACACAACTGGAAGAGAGGAGGGAGTAGTGGTGAGGGAAGTAGACTCTGGAAGCGGAGTATCTACTGCAGGAAGGCGCTCATCAAACTGGACATCCCGTCGAAACAGGACCTCTCTGGAATCAGGATCAAACAACCTATATGCCTTAACATCCTCGCAGTAGCCAACAAAAATGAGGTGTCGGCTCTTCCGCTCCATCGCTTTCCTCTGAGCGTCAGGCACAAATGCCCATGCTTCACTGCCAAAAACTCGAAATGAAGATACATCAGGCTTGACATGAGACCAAGCCTCCTCAGGAGTCATATGTCGAACTGCCTTGTGAGGCATCCGATTCTGAATATAGTTGGCACAATTGACTGCCTCTGCCCAAAAGGATGAATCCATGGACCTGGACTGTATCATGCAATTAGCCATCTCCCGAAGTGTTCTATTCTTTCTCTCTGCCACACCATTTTGCTGAAGGGTGTAGGGCACTGAAAACTGATGCTGAAGACCATGTTCAGAGCAAAAATTTCGGAAAGCCTGGTTCACATACTCCCCCCCATTATCTGTGCGTATCCGGCGAATAGAAAGACCAGATTGCTTCTCCACAAATGTCTTAAAGACTCGAAATGAATCAAAGACATCAGACTTGTACTTCAAAAAGTACACCCATGTGCGCCTGGAGAAGTCATCAATGAATGTGAGCACATATCTGGCACCAGAAAAAGAAGGAGTAGGAAAGGACATGAGGTCACTATGAATCAACTCCAATGGTGCCAAAGCACGAGTAGCTCGTCCCTGAGGAAAAGGATCCCTATGTTGTTTTCCAAGAACACAACCCTGACAAACCCCATCAGTGCAAGTAATCTGTGGAAGCCCAAGAACAAGTGCCTGTGTGCTCATCTGCTGAAGATATCTGTAATTGACATGGCCCAAACGCTCATGCCAAAGTCTACTCACTGAATCTGCATGTGCTATAAGACAGGAACCTGTGCCAACAGAAGACTCAAATCCATCAAATCTGTATAGGCGGGATGCAGTGTCAACACTCCCAGTAGCCACAATCATCTCAGTATCATGTAAGTCCCGAATAACCACATCATGTGGTGAGAACTCAACTGTCTTACCAGAGCCAGAGTGGCAAATCTGATAGATAGACAGAAGGTTCGTCGAAATGTCGGGGACAAAAAGAACATCCTGAAGAGAACCCCCAGCTAATGCAACTAAACCAGAACCCAAAACCGAAAGATGAGATGAGTTCCCAACAGCAATCTGCGAAGTAGCGCAAGGAGCAATTGAGGTGACCAACTGCTGAGTGTGAGTCATGTGGTGAGAAGCACCGGAATCAAGAATCTAGGTGGGCCCAGAAGTCATAGCTCGTGCAGTAAGAGCATGACCTTTCCCTGCAGGGGAGGAGGTGGACTGGGGAGCTGAAATGTGATGCTCCTGCATGGCTTCCTCTAAAGCCTCCAAACGTTTCCAACACCTGAAAACGGGATGTCCATCCTTGCCACAAAAGCTACAGGTCTCAACGGATTTCTTCTTAGTCTTGGAGGTAGACTCAGTAGACTTCGAAGAAGATTTACCCTTAGAAGGGTTTGCTGGAGGTTTGGAATCATTTTTCTGTGCAGGTTTGGAGGAAGACTCATTGCCTGCGGAATCTTTCTTCGGTTTGCCTTTCGGTTTTGGTTTCCCCTGTGAAGACTGAGCAACCAACGCTTGGCTAGAAGAGCCAGAAGCATCCATCTGTTGGATCTTTGCCTGTTCCCGTGTCAACCGATCACAGAATGTCTCAAAAGAAGGCATGGTGTGCCTAGCACCCAAAGCATCCATGGTGGAGTAGAAAGTGGAAGAAAAGATCTGATACTGTCCTCGCAACTTTGAGAGTATCAAGAAGATACACTCATCATCTGTCTTTGTTTTCCCACATCCCTGCAAAACTGAACGCAGAGACTTGAACTTCATCAAGAAGTCCTCAATGGTGGGAAAGCTGGTAGGAGTCAAAGTAGTCAACTCTGCATCAAACTGAAGTGCCCTGAACTCATTAACTGTGCCAAACAAATCTGAAAACTTGCCCCAAATGGCCCTAGGAGTGGTCAAACCTTCCAAGTGAAAGAGGAGACTGTCGGAGATGTTCAGTGCAATCAAGCCCATGGCTTCATCCATCTTATTCCTGTGCTGAAGAATCTCAAAGGGACGTTGCAGGACAGGTTGGTTCTCATCCAGACATGACCATAAGCCACGTGACATAAGAAGTCTGGTCATGTGTGCTTTTTAGGTATGATAATTATGCGGTGTCAGCCGGGTCACAGAGGGATCCGACATTGAGAGAAGAAGAAGACAGAAGTAGAAGGGTCTTTTCTGAAGTAAATTACAGAAAGGAAAAAACACCCCCCCCACAATATATAAATCAAACCCCCGTACAGCAAATAACTGAAAGCACAAAAAAAAATGAGGAGAAAACCTGGACTCCAGAAGCAGAGAAGGAGGAAACAGAAGCCTCTACTTTGACGTTGAAAATAGGTACTCAAATGGCTGAATCAGCTAACGAAACAGCATCATTGCGTCCGTCTCGGAAACACCTTTCCGGCGATATTTCATTTTCTGAAAGAGGACACCGTATGCCCAAGATATGAGCAAAAAACGCCCAGGTACCCTCAAAATGCAAGCTTTCTGGAAAAAACCAGTGAGGGCAAAAAAATTGACGGCCGTATGACCGTCACTAGGCTGTCGCTGACGTCAGCATGACGTCATCACCGTAAAACACCGGAAAAATTGACGGCCGCTGGAAAATTTTTTAAAACCGCCGGAAAAATTTTTCCGGCGCCGAAAAATTGAGGTGACGTCACGTGTGACGTCACTTGCTGCAGTGGCCGGCGGAGGGGCGGCGGCGGCAGGGGTGGCGGCACCGGAGGTGGCGGAGCGCGGGCGGCGGTTGAGCCGGGCGCGGGCGGCGCTCTGGCTGAGCGGAGGCTGCGGCCGAGCGCGGTGGCGTAGCAGCGGAGCCCGGGGGCGCAGCGGGGCGCGCTGGCGGCGCGCTGCCCGGCAGCCGCTGCGGGTGGCGCGGTGGCGGCGCGTTGGCGGCGCACTGGCGGCGCGTCGTAGATTTATTAAAAAAACCTTTTAAACGCGTTTTTCGAGAATTTTTTTCTCGATTTTCGAGCCGTACGGCCCTGGTAGGGCAAATTTTTCTCCTGAGGTCACGGAGGCCAAACTGGGTCGAGTTTTATATGATTTCGACTCTCCCGGACCTTCTGAACGCAATGGCAGAGTCTGTTTCTGCTCAATCTGCTCCAAAAGATCGTGCCTCCCTCAAAGTGACAGAAAACCCCAGAAACAAGCTGTGGCTGTCGTCTTCGAATCCAGGCTTCAAGAACTTCAACCTCGGCAGCGGCAGGGAGGCTCTGATACCATGTAAGATTTCACAAATGTGCAAATCTACAAAAAACCAAGATCACCTGCAAGCAAAATACCAGAAGCTGGAGCGAAAACCTAAGAGAGAGAGAGAGCAAGGGTTTTGAGAATCTCAGCGGAGTGAGAGCAAAATTGTATTTCCCAAAAGTCTGAACAATAATTACAAAAAGCGGCTTATAAGGTGAGAAACCCTAAAGCCGGAGAAAGCTAGGTTTGTGCATTTAATAATTAATAAACATATTAATTATTATGCACCTAAATGACAAGCTTAAGTGAAAAAAGAATAATAGTGACCTTTAATAATTAAATCAGATAGACTTAATTATAAAGGTAAATATACTATTACTCTAACAAAGGGATGTGATTTTGGTTTACTTAAATTAGAAAAACAATATTACTTATTGAATTATAATAAACTTTGTTCTTCTTTTCCACTTAGTGAATTCCAAATACCCACTAATGAGCCCATACTTCAAATTTCATCAATTTTCATTATTGGACTCATAAATATGTATGTTAATATTAATCATGCACTAAGCCATATTAAACCATATATATTCCATATTCCACAAACATGCTACCAGATCTGCTAAGATCTATATTTTACTACTTTTGTACTTATACATATTGATATTTGGAGGCCTATGGTTAAAATGTGCATCCCTCACATACTTGTTGATTTAGGACCAATAATTAATTAAGCACAATTATAAGGGATTCTATGCATTAATGGACAATATGTTAAAACTGGATGATCATTATTCCTCATTGTTGATTCTTTCCATTGTCCTAAGATAACCAAATAAACTATGGATGATTCATTTATTTAACAAGGATCAAGGTATTAATATCCATATATTTTTCATTCTTGGTTTTTGTATCTTACGATGATCATTCATTTATAACACATGCTACTTTCTTGATTCCTTGGATGATTTACATTCGCTATGATTTTGTAATGTAAATTTGGGAGTACATCCATTATTGAAATATTTGGTTCAATAAGGCTCACAAATTCTAAAGATGTGTTACTCTCTTTGGGTTACCCAATTTCTTTGGTTTAATGCTCTCATTACCTTGTAGTATGAAGTTAAGTTGGGGAGAATCCCTCTAATTTTGTGGTTCTTGGATGATTTCCAATCAAGCTTCAATGATTGTTTTTTTGGTCCTTTTTAGAAAACCTCGAAACATGTGACACCTCAACAATTCAAGGTATGTACTATTATGTTGACATTGGTATAATTCAATGTAATCACATTCTTTCATTTTTATCAAGTGTTTATTCATATTAATAACTATACCTATCATTTGTAAAAAGACATTACTCACTTAATATTAGGGTTATTAATTGGTTAAAATTGCTTTACTATACTTGATATGCTTGGTTTTGAGAATATGGTTACAGGTCTCTTGTTGTGCTTAGATGATCTTAGTACCAATGCCAATTGATGATGCTTCTCTACAAAAGTATTGTATAACACACTATGTTCTCTTTGTTAACATTTTCTCGGCTTGCTAGCTATTGGGTGCATCTCCATTTCAATTGCGCTTCACTATTGGAGATCACAACAAGATTGTGGCTCAGGTGTTCCCCACCTTGAGATAAAATTTATTTTATTTGGTGATTTATCACATGGAGGAAAATATGCAACTTGGTCTATGAGATTCATGATTCATTTTGAGCTACACATCCAAAAAAACTTTGGAGACATTGTCGATCATCACACTCCTTCCTCGAGTCATGTCTCCTCCTCTCTAAAGTTCTATGGACACATTGGAAACTATCATTGGTATTTCTCTCTATGACCTTGTCCTTGATAATGAAGGTGTGTTTATTTCAGGAAATGGATATCTCTCCTTCTTTACAAGGATTGGATATGTAGCACAACTTCATGCCAGGTGAACTAGTTTTTTCATTATCAGAGCACTATGTCATATAAGTATCATCATCCTTGTAAGTAATACTCTTACCCAAGTGTCCCAGTATGTTCTAAATCTCTCCAAGCAGTTTTCCAATTCAGTGGTCTGAGATACATGGATCAAACATATTTCTAGTATAGTCATTTATGGTTCCAATTATGTTAAGGTTATTCTCAGTGATCATTTCAAGTTCCTGAAGCAGTCAAGTTTCAATAGAGCCTTTTGTGTGGTCATGGACAAAACTCAATTTTGGATGGTATCATTTTTCATCATCCATGTAAGCATTTATTTTCTTTGGTCATTCTACGTAGTTATTGAAAAAGGAAAAAATGAAAAAAAATGAAAAACATGGAAAAAAAAAAGAGAAAAAAGTAATAAAAGATCCAACAATGAAAACCTTCAGGCATTGTTGGCCAATTAATATCTGAAAACCAGTTTCTGGTGGATATTAATTGCAAAATAAATTCTTAGTGGTGAAAACTATTTTTACAGCACCATTAAGCGGAGAGTGCTTGAAAACTGGCTTGCCAGCGATCTCTTGTCATTATCAAAATTTGAAAAAAAAATGAAAAAAATGAAAAAATATTGAAAAAATGACAAAAGAAAAAGCAATAATTGGTGTTCCTATTTTTTCGGCTAATCATTCTTTTTCAGGGACACTCATTGGCTTCTATGGTTTTGGGCACCTCCTGTTGCTCCCTCTTGAAGCTCTTATTTAGCGTGGTCATCAACACTTTAATCACCTATCATATACATGTTCAGTTGAGGTGTTTCCATAGAATGTGCTACCCACTCTTTGTTCTACATTGCTTTAGTTTGATGATGGTAGCTCCTCGAGTTGCAGTCTCTGTTACAATTTTTGGTTCCTTCCAGTGGTATACTCTCTGGTGATTATAGTTCGATGGAGATCTTTTGTGGTGTTGCAGTCCTGGATGCCTCTCTTCATTCCTTGTTGTTGATTCATCCATTTTGGAGGCACCAGTTGCTAAGTTTCTCTATGTTCCAGCCTTGGTCTCTCTAAACATGCATGTTGGTAAAACAATCAAATTTATTTTTCATTCTTTTATCTCTTAACTTTATTTATATTACTTATTATGTTGATCACTATGCAACACCCCTCCCTATCCTCTCGTTGTTTCCCATGAATGGTCAACCTTTAAGTTGGGGGGAGGAATGTCACCCTATTATCTTCCATCCATCGCCCTTACTAAACCCATCATACTATCCATTATATCCATCATACAATAACCTTTGTTTTGTCTCTCATCTCTTCTATTTCACCCATTTAAACTCCTCTTGTGCAAATTGAGATAAATTTTCCCTATATGTAACCTTTTGAACCATGATTCTATAAAAAATGAAAAGAAAAGAAAAAGAAAAGACAAAAGAGAAACAACTTATGAAGAGTTGAAAGAGATATCCCTATTGAAGAAAAAGATAACAAAGCTTGTAATGTGAAGGGATTTGTGTTTATATATGAGTTATCATGGTTCGGGGTGGAGACAAAGCCAAAATCCATAAACCTAAGGTGCTTCCAGTTAAAACTAAAGACCTCATGATCATAATTATTACATGAGGACATGCAATATGTTAAGTTGGGGGGAATGATGAGAGCCAAGTACAACCTATTTAATGCCATATTTTAATCCATTACATGTACTTTCCTACTTACTTTCCTATTCCATTTCCATCCCATTTCATTCCATTTTACTATTTTAAGTTGCATATGGTTTAATATAAATAAGTAATATCTAATATTGTTTTTGGATTAAAATATGGAAAATCATTGATTGTGTTTTACTAATCTCTATTATCATAGT
This sequence comes from Chamaecyparis obtusa, assembly GCA_027943335.1. Taxonomy (NCBI): domain Eukaryota; kingdom Viridiplantae; phylum Streptophyta; class Pinopsida; order Cupressales; family Cupressaceae; genus Chamaecyparis; species Chamaecyparis obtusa. Next base: position 608,678 of record BSBK01002553.1, on the reverse strand, counting down.
ATGTTGATATGCATAACTGATCTTCTTGTCACATTTGAGACATCAATTATTATGCATAATGTTGGCTTACAACTTATTCATGTTATTCTTTTAAAACATTACTCTGACTTTCACGGTGGCTTTACCTCTTCAAAATAAACCATGCTAGAAACTTGTGATACAATTGGAAAGTAAACATTGTCCTCTCCACCATAGATTTCACACATCAAGAGGACATCAAGCAAAGTAATATGTGAGAGGATAGAAATTAAAATCCAATCATAGATCATTTTATACTGCTATTAATAACGCAGCTGATGAAATAAATAAGTTTCATAGCCACATTAATCAGATTGTTGTTTGGACGTATCTGATTTTTATTGTTAGCTAGATTCTTCCAAACTGTTTTAAAAGCCATGGCTCAAAATAGTGGATAAAAACAATACAGTTTGCTAGAATGATAATAGCAAATTGGCTATTCTTTGCAAACTGAAGATTTCTGTTATGGATCTATTTTATGTAATAGCCACTCTTTCTATAGAGTGCATATCAAACTAGTTACTAAACTGTTATAGCTGTGTATATATAAGCAGCCCAATGTAGATTGAAATGTATTGTTCTCCCTTTGTTAAATCTGAAGAATGAAATAATACTTTTGCTGATTAATCCAATGTAGAAAGACATAGTCTGTTCACTCTCCTTGTAGACTAGACAAAGGGCCCACTCTTGGAATGTTTGGTGAGGTTGTTAATATTGTAAATTATTTTATATTGCATGCTGGTGATTTTTGTAGCTTAAGTTTGATGTATTTGATTTGCCGTAGAATAAGATTTCATTTTAAAATAATAGTTAGTTCATATTAATACGTTTACAATCTGATTAATATCATAGTTGGGTAATATAGATTATCACATTCTCATTATTATATAGATTATTAATAATAACCAGCATATTCTAAATTTGCTATCATATTTTCATTAAGAGATAAATCAATATATCTATATCAAATTTATATTAGTTAATTATTATATTAGATTAGTTATAGGCATGGTGTTGGTATTGTTTCTTCTAGATTAGTTGGATTTGTGAATTGTTACATTTGTTATTATCATTGTTTCTGTTTCTAATGTTCTTGTCGCGAGGAAGTGATAGTTCCTATCGCTAGGATTTATTTGGTTTTTCATAGATTCAATTTTGCATGCTGTAGTTGCATTCATAATCCCTCATCTCACAACTATCATCCCTTGATGGCATATTTCTCAGACGCCTTTCACAAGATTACACTCTCAGATTGACACATATAGACCAACTGAACTCGACTATAAATCATTACTTCTTTGTTATTATTTGCCCCAGCGTTGGCCTATCACCCCCTACACCTCATAGTATTTTAGGCCACTAGGAAGAGGATGATTTTTGTCTCTTAGGTGTACTTTTTCATGATGGTCATGAGGAACAAGTAGATTTGTTACATGTTGATGAATTAGAGCAACAAAGAAAAGGTCAAGAACCAAGTGAAGAAGGTGAGATCCTAACTGATTTATTTGAGGAGATGCCTTCTTATATTGAGAAAGATGAGGTAGTGCAAGATTTACTATTTGAGCTCACTGATTATGATAAGAAAGATGATATAGTTGCTGCTAACTTAGAACAACAGGAAGATTTTGATTCCATGATTAATGCTTTCTGGTCAACTCTTGTTGGTGTTCCTCATCTCCTTGGAATGGATGATAACATACATGTTCTTAAGGAAGACCTTTCTTTTCAAGAGGTTAATGTTATAGAATCTCAACCTATCTACAATGAAGTTTTGGATGAATCTCAGGGATCATGTTTCCTCAACTATGAGGAAGAACCAGTAATGCAATTTGAGAGCTTGGATGAGCTATTGGTTTTTTCAATGGAAGAGGAGGATGATCCTCTAACTGCAGAAGAAGAGATGGTATGGAAGACTATCATGGAGGGGAAAAATTTTGATCAACATGTTGAAGACATTCATAAGGTGCATACTGAGAAAGAGAGGCCTAGTTTCATACTCTCAAGGGGGTGTCCTATCAGATATCTAGCCAAGTGGGGTCAAACAGGATATCCATACTTAAGGATTTTGTTGGTTCCCCTCTTCATTTCTACTTGTAGGTTTACACTATGATTGAAAACTAAATGTCACTAACTCTATCACCACTCCAAAGTCTGCAAGGAAAAGGGCCAATTAACAAGGATCAAGGAGATCCTCCTACACTTTGAGCCAAGATGCTTAGGTGGGTGTACCCTGGATTCACTTCTTCAAAGAAATCACAAAATATTTTACAACTATACTCCCTACTAACTAATTGAAAGATTTTATCATTTAATTTGTGTGCGTGATTGATGATGATGGACTCCTTCCAAAGAATAGATCAGTGCCTTAACCTAGGGCAAAGAGTCACTTGATAACATATATCAACTAAAACCTTAACTCAAACACACTTGAACTTAGAATAAGTTCTTTTCCTATTACTCCTTTCACTCACATATCAGGACATCAAATCCTTATCTAGCCATGAACTCATTGAAAATACCTCAAAGACTTTAATCCTAACTTTGTTAGGAACTTAAAGATAATCTCAAAATACTCTTTGTTTACCATATGCTAACCCACTTTGTGAAATTAACATATATGAGCTCAAGAACAAAATAAGAAGAAATACACAGATATGAAATTGGAATCCAAATGTATTCTCATTAAAATTTGCAAAATCAATACATTATCAAACCACAAAATGCTAGGAAGCAAACCCTGAAATCCAAGCTCTCCTTGTTTAGTATAATACCATCAACAACCAGGGACCAAAAAGAAAGTTTGGGAACCCCTACAAAATAAAAAATACAACAATATATACCCCCTAGTCATCTTGAAATCCCAAAATAGGATGCAACAAACTACAGATGACTAGGGTTAGGGTTTCACCCACCAGACCAACTAGAAACAGTCACACATTTATTACAAGGGAAGAAACCCAGGCAACCAGGAGAAGATAGATCCTAGAGTGATCCTCAATCATGACAATATCACTAAGAAGGTACTGAGAACCATGAAAATGCCAAATTTGTCAACCTGCTCGGCCACCTGCAACACACCTCGAGCACAAAGAACACAGTACAGACCCCTACAAATGATCATGGAACACCCTGGACCACATTGAAACAGTCGACAAAACCAATTCTACCCGATCTAGATGCTTAAACAATAAATTTTAGTCCTTTCTGCCATGGAAAAGCCTCTAAGAAATTTGAATTTGAAATACAACGGCTACCCTGACAAAGTTTAAAATGCAACCATTGATTTTGTTCATTTCTTGGCAGATCGGATGGCTTACATTTAATCTCACAATAGTCGCGAACCCTTTTGAAAAGTCTTTGGCCTAGTTAGCACACCACAACCAATAAAAATCTTTCACATCAACTCCGTGTAGTAGACAAGACCCACAAAGTATAACCTTTAAATAAAATGGTCATTGCATAATCACATGGCCTCAAAAGATTCCATGCGATCATGCAATAGCCGTAGATCCTACCACACTATCAGCCCGCTTTGAAAGACTCAGGCCCACTGACAAGTTCAAGTCACCTTCCAGCTCAACCAATCAGAACAACGCAAGTTAGTGCCACCTGTCAGAGGACCCACCCTCATCAGCCATCTAAGAAAATTAAAATTGATGGCTGGCGTAAGATCTCATGGCTCTGACAACTTCCATGAGAACTTATGCCAACCGTAGATGGTCTGTAGATGTTAGGTCCCATTGATAGACACACCAACAACCAGGTCCCACTTAGCACTTCACCAACCAATAAGAAACTACCAACTATGCCAACATGGTAGTGGACTCGCTCGCTTGACAAGATATGTCACACAGAAGAATCAATGGCTAGCATATAATCTCATAGGTCTGATAGATTCTATGAGAAGATATGCCAACCGCCTGATTGAACCATGATCAAGACCTAGGCCCAGGGAAAAAATAAAGGCCGAAACTATAGAAAAAAATTAGCACGGGGACTTAGGAAGAATTAAACCCGCCAAACTTTAGGCTTAAGGAAATATTTAAGCACATGCAAATTAGGAAATTTAAGTGGCCCAAAAAAGTAACATTAAAAAAGGGCCAGGGTAAATTAAAAGGTTTTTCATGCAATGGCTAGATTTTTAAATTTTGAACTAGGGCTTGAGGCTAGAGACATGAAAAACATTACAGAGACCAAAGGGAAAGACCAAAAGCCATGAAAATTTTTCTGAATGATAATAGTGGCTTTGTTTGGGGATGTATGCCTCCTGCAAGCATAGCAAGGATCTAGAATCACTGGTTAAAGCAGACCATCCCACTGGAAAAAATTGACAACAGAGAGCAACAGGACCAAAACCCTACAAACCAAGACAAAATGAAATAGGGGCAAGCAACTATTTATAGGATTTATAACATATACAGACCTAACTACTATTCATGGAAATAAAAATACCTTTAGCTAAAGTATTTCTTCAAGAATTTTCCATGAACTAGCAATTCCTGAACTTCACCATTCAATTCCTTGACAATATATGAATCTTGGCCCCATTTCTCATGAATTAGATATTGCCCTAACCAAAGTGGATCAACTTTACCATGTTTTCCTTTATCCTCCAATCTGGCATTCCAAATCAATACCAAATCACCAAGTTCAAACCTTCTTTCAACATTTTTCTTGTCATACAAATTCTTAACCTGTAACTGCAATTTGGCATTTTTTGAAGCTAATTCTCTTTTGGTTTCATCCAGTTTGATGAGATCTTCAATTATCAACTACATTTCATCATCTATATTATCATCATACAACTAAACAAACTTATACATTTCCAATAAATTATTCTGAGGCACTCTTGCATGTATTCCATATACTAGGTCAAATGGTGCACAACCAATTGCCTTCTTCACAGTCACCCTATCAGCCCATAGAGCTAATGGAAACTTTGAATTCCATGCTCTCTTATTCTTTTCAAGAATCCTCCTTAGGATTTTCATCAGGCTCTTGTTAGATGATTATGCCTGTCCATTTCCTTGTGGATGATAGGAAGAAGAGTATGACATCTAAATTCCTAGACCTTTGCAGAATTCTTTGTACTCAGCAGACCTGAAGCACATTGAATTATCACTAACTATCCTCTTAGGGAAACCAAACCTTGTAACAATATTATTCAAGAGAAAATCAATTACCACCTTACTAGTTGCATTTCTTGTAGGGATAGCCTCTACCCACTTAGTGAAGTAATCAGTATCAACTAGTATCCAAGAATGTCCCCCACTGGACTTGTTTGGTATTTCCCCAATGAAATCTATTCCCCATTTTTGGAAAGGAGCTTGTACTTCTACTGGCCTTAAGGGCACATTTCCTAAAAATTTAAGCTTACTAGAGAACCTTTGACAAGCATCACACCTCCTTACTAACTACTCTGCATCCTTGAATATTGTGGGCCACCAAAATCCTGCTCTCAAAATTTTATGAGTAGTTGTTTTACCCATATAATGCCCTCCACAAACTCCCTCATGCATTTCTTTCAACAACTTGTTAGCCTGATTCTCATCAACACATTTCAAAAGTATGCAATCTAAATTATTTCTATACAATTTACATTTCACAATTACATACTTGATGGCCTGTAATTTCAATGTCCTCTTCTTATTGTCATCGATGTCTGCTAGACATTTCATGTTTCTTAGGTAATAGATGATATCTTGATACCAAACACAATCATCCATATCACAAGTATAATCAATCACAGTTTGATTTATTTGATTTTCATCAAGATTGGATTGAGCCATTAGTTTTTCCAATCCTTTTCCTCTAACCAATTTAGTAATCTGGATGTCAATATTGAATTCTTGGATCCTATTGATCCATCTGCATCTTCTCCTAGACACCTCTTGCTATGAGAAAATATCTTTAACTACTGCACTTGGCACAAAATAAATCACAATTGCTCCCATCAAATAGCACCTAAAATATTTTACTACCTTGACCAATGCATATGCTTGTTTCTCATTGATGTCATATTTCAATTCAGCAGCATGCAAAAATTTACTAAAAAATGCAATAGGCTGCTCATAACCTTCCTTATTTTTCTGCAACAACACTACAGCAATAGTATGAAAAGATGCAAAGGAAAAGATATGCATTGGGATACTATAATCAGGTGCCTTAAGCACAAGTGCATCTTTAATAGCCTACTTGATATTCTTGAAAGCTTCATTAGGCTCACCTTCCCAATTGATAGCAGATCCTTTCTTCAACATCTTGGATATAGGCCTAGTGACCTCAGAAAATTTTGTTACAAATCTTCTCAAGAATTTTACCTAACCAAAGAAGGACTGAATTCCTTTGATATTCTTTGGTCTCTGAATCTTATCAATGGCTGCTACCCTCTGAGGATCAATTCTAACTCCTTTCTTGCCAACCAAGTGGCCAAGCAACTTACCCTTGGTGACACCAAAAGCACATTTCCTTGGGTCTAATGAAATGCCATATTCCAAAGCCCTCACAAATATTTTCTCTAAATGAGCACAATGGTCTTCTTCCTTCTTGGAATAGGTAGTTAAATCATCTTGATAAACAACAAGGAAATCATCAATAAAATCTACAAAAGCAACATCCATTGCCCTCTGAAAAGTTGCACCAGCATTTGTGAGACCAAAAGTCATTCTCACATAAACATATGTCCCCCAAGGTGTTGTGAAAGCTATCTTGAATTATTCTGATTCTTTTACAATTACCTGATTGTAACTAGAGAAACCATCCATCATAGACATCAATTCAGATCTAGTTACTCTCTGCAACATAGCTTCCATATTGGGCAAACAATAGTTAGCCTTCAATGAGCTGATGTTCAAATTCCTGAAGTCCACACAAAGTCTGATGTCACCATTTTTCTTCCTAACAGGGACAAGATTTGACACCCAAGAAGAAAGCCTAATAGGCTTGATAATTCTAGCATCTCTCAGCTTCATCAATTCTTCTTACATCTTAGGTGCCAAAGTGGGATTTATAGGCCTTTGTTTTTTCCTAAAAGGTTTAGCATTTTCTTTCAAAGGAATAATATGCTGAAATAAGTCTTCTCTATAAACCTTCAAGTCATCATATGAACATGCAAAAACATGCTAGAATTTCCTTAATAATTCAATCAAAGATCTCTTTACTTTATGAGACATGTCCTTACCAATGTACACCTTCTTAGGTGTTTCTTGTGTTCTAAGATTTATATCTTCTAAATCCATGTGATCTTCCTTTTTACTATCCTTCTGAACTCTATCCTAGTTATCAAACACAGTCTCAAGAACAGCAAGTCCCTTAGGAACCTTGTTAGTTTTTAGTTGACTAACTTCATTACCAAGGACAACCTCCTTTCCTTCTGCAGTCTCAACCAAGGCTAAACAATCTAATTCTTGACCATGATATTGATCTTCACAACTCATAAATAACAAGATGTCCTGGTCATCCTCAAAGACTTGCCAATTCTCAACATTGTCTGGTACACTTGGCCTAGTCTGAATTTCAACTTTAGAGAGACCAACAAAAGCAATATCAGTGGGATTGATTGCTATATTGGCTAACAAATCAGCCATTTTATTATTACTTCTATCCTTCCATTCAATATTGAAGGCATCAAAAAATTCAATCAAATCCCACACAACATTCCTATATTGTTTCAACCTCTTATTCTTGGAAGCATACACTGACCTAACTTGGGACACCACCAATTCAAAATCCCCAATAACCTTTATGCATCTAATTCCATGCTTTTGTACCAACCTCAGGCCTAACAACAATGCTTCATATTCTACTATATTATTGGTACAAAAGAAACTCAATGTGAAAGAGAACTTGTAGGTATTACCATGAGGAGAAAGAGCAAAATACCTGCTCCTGCTCCATCTTTGCAACTGGCACCATCAAAGGACATCACCCAAAAATCACCCTTCACAGACTTAGCATTCACCTCGATAGAGATAAGTGGCAACATAGATTATCTCTCAAGCACAAGGATTTCTGCCCTAAAAGCATTTATATCAGTATCCACAAAACATGTAGTTTCATTGTCAATATTTATTTCAATCATGTGGCATACTCTTGGCTCTCGATCAATCTTAAAAAACTAGTCATCAATCTTGAAAGTTGCATAAGACAAGTCACATTGTAAACTTCCACCCATGGTAGCACTCCATATTCTAGATAACAACATCCCATAATGAGGAGGGATGTCCACCACCAAAGCACTCATTGTTAATTCTTTCTCTAGATAAGCTACCAACCTATAAGGCTTCGCATTTATAGTGCCAATGACTGGTACCTCTCTCTGATCCATTGCACAACATCTACCTTGGACTGTATCAACTTTAAGGCCCAACTTCTCCATAATTTTGAAAGGCATGACAGTATTAGAGGCACCAGATTCAATCATACAATTTCTTAACTTCATTCCATTCACAAGGACATTCAAAAAGAATGGATCTATGGTCTCAAGGCTGGCATTAACATAACTATCCAAACAAATAGGTGGAATTTGAGACACCATTCCCTGAGCCTCTACTCTTTTCAAAACCTTAGCTTGAGATTCATTGCATGCAACATCATTATGATGAACATTATCTACCCATGCAATAGCTCTATCCTTATGTTCAAGGATCCTCAATAATTCT